>CM076657.1:22955683-23082928 GCA_038496675.1 Rachycentron canadum
GAGAGAGAGAGGGAGAGAGAGAGAGACAGAGAGAGAGAGGGAGGGAGTGAGAGAGAGAGAGAGACAGAGAGAGGGAGAGAGAGACAGAGAGACAGAGACAGAGAGAGAGAGAGAGACAGAGAGAGATGCAGAACAGTCTGTTCTGACCTGTCTCTCTGTTTGGCAGATCATCATAAACAATCTCTCTCTCACCCTTTCTGTCTCTCTGACTTTCCTCTTTCGCTCCCGTCGAGTTTCCCCCTTGTGAGAGAAAAAGTATCATGTTCAGTCACACACATATGAAGGAGATAGTGTCTATTTATCCCCCCCAACTGTAAAGCACAGAGGGATGAAATAAGTCATCAGAGCTTGTTGGGCCCGTGTCCAGTGACGTGGAGCCACAGCTCATCGCTCACACACTCGCTCACACACTTTCATGCAATTAAGTCAACAGTGAGATTTTCTTACTGAGAAGAATGGTCGTCTTTCTGAGAAATACATATAAATATAGCCTTTGATCCTATAAACTGATGCCTTGGTTGCAATTCATTAGATCAAAGACTGTGAGAACACGCTCTTCACACACTGTCCTTACACACCGGGGTTCTCACACTAAAACCCAACATTGTTTAGAGAACAGCTAGAGAGCTAGAGTGTGGCTGTAAAGCAATGCACTGGCTTCTTATGTAAGGGCCCTGTTCATCTTCACACATCTCCACTGGGAGACATTTCTCTGCCAGGAAAAAAAAATTACCCTCAGTGATACTACTACAAGCTAACAGGCTTGTGTTTACATTATACTGAAGCCAGGGCCCCGAGGCCTGCGTGTGTCAGTACAGACTACACTGGACGATCACACCATAGGCCTCGATAACTAAAAACACTGCTTACACCTCAGAATCTTATACTGTAGAAATACCACTCAATATCCTGAAAGATCTGCTGCCAAGTTTTTCCCACTGAGGTGAAAACCGATGTGATATAATCAGACTCTGAGATGAACCCTCACCAAACAACACAGGCTGATCATGTTTGTCTTTGGCTGAAAAATCAATAAGGAAAACATCACATTTCTGAGAAGAAGGACCTGGTTATAATAATAATATACACACAGGATAGATTCCATGAGTGAATGAGTTCATTTTAACAAGTACTAACTCTTTCGAACAGCTCCCCTGACCCTAAAAACAACAATGAAAATCAGCTGGGCAGTACATTTCAAAGAAAGATATAATTATTAGGCTACAATAATTAGTTTGGTTTATCTGCCACAGGAAGGTCAGAGCATTTTTAGTTTCTGATTATTTTTTATTAAAGAGTAATTTGTTGATTATTTTTTAGATTACACAAAACAAGAAAAAATAATGAATTTCATAATCAATAATGATTGAAGTGGCTTCATAGTGCACAACAGTGCAGATTGTACTTTTCTTAATTGTACCATAATATAATGAAGTTGGAAAAATATTTATATTAATATGGTGACATTAATGTCAGTCAAATGGCCGAGCCCTTGAAATAAAGAGCCCCAAACCCAAAGATATTCAATGTGCAGAGAAAGAAAAGCAACAAATCCTTGAACTGGAAAAGCTAGAACCAATTTCGATTGATAATTAATTGATAACAAAAACATCCACAATGTAATATCTTAATGCAGTCCAGCCCAAATATCGCAATACACACATTTAACATTATTATATTGTTGTATTTTATGTTTTGGTTATTTTCTTATAATTTATAAGTTCAAGTTCGAGTTTTATTTGTCACATGCCGAGGTACAATGCAGAGGAAGAAACATCATTTTAAATAAGGAAAAATATCGTTTAGGCCAATATTTGATAATACTGATTATCAGCCCACACCTTTTATCCACCAATCAATCAAGTTATCATTAGTTTCAGAATGGATTTTAATACGCGGGGGCGTTGTAGAGGACGTGTTAGAGAGTAGACAGTAGAAGGCAACCTTTAACCGTCCAGCTCTCAGTGCTGGTGAGCTGAGCCTCACACACAGAAACAAAGACAGAGCAGGTTTCCTCGGCATGTGCTTGGTGGGCTGTAGAGAGATGATGAGCAAGAGCGGGCGGACAAGGACAGGACAGGAGGAGCAGGTGGATGATGACAACAAAACAGAAAGCGTGCCAAGCTTCCAGGCCTGGACAGCACCAAAGTGTATTCTAATGTGATTTCTCGTTACATAACAGAATCTGGCACACAGCAGCTTGGGAACACACATATACTAAACATGCATAAAAAATAACAGCAGCAAGGCAATAACAAAAGTCATTCTTCTTCCTCTTCTCATATCAGGCCAAATATAGAGCTGACGGGTGGGCTTTTAAATCTCACTTTACCCAACAATATACGTGCAATTTTAACCTCCATCTATCGATACAACGCATTTACAGCTTTAAGGAAAAGAATGCATCAGAATTTAACCAAGGACGCTGTCAATATATATATATATATATATATATATATATATATATATATATAGGTTTGCTGCAATGAGTTGTTTACTTGATATGGGCAAATCACTGTCGAGTGCATCTGGTATCATTTATGTGGTGAATGTCACAGATCACAGAAATCATTCCAGTGTGGAGGAGGACTTATCAGCATAAAACCTACAGTAAAATCTGTCTCCCTTCCCTTTTTGGCAACTAGTCCACTTGGTTTTTTAGGGGAGTTTTAATGTCCTGTTTTAGTATAAAATTTAAGGAGGCTTTTATACAGTGATAACAAAGGGCAGATTAAAATCGTTCTCGACTTCTGGAGATAGTTGAAAAATGTAAAACAAATTAAAATCAACAGAAAACATCTACAGGGGCCGTCACTGACAAGTACTGCCACAGTGCCTTTGTGTAAAAACCATCCTGGCTTAAAAGCCAGTGGTATTCTGCACATTATGTACTCAGATCATTTATCTATATATGGGGCTGCATCCATATAGAGACAGCCAGAGGCAACATACACATCCTACATATTCCAATGCACAATGAAAGCCCTATCAGAATGGGTTATTTCTTTACTCGTTTCCATTATAGGCCCACAGTATACACACCACGGGATACATAAGAGCAGTGTAGTAAGAGCAGCTGTAAAGTATGTGGGGGATTAAACAGTGGTTATATAACCAGTGACCTGCCAGTGCAGGCCTACTGATCCTGGCACAGAGGAGTACAGCGGCTTAAGAGAGCAGCTTTCCTCTGCAAATGACTCACTTCAACGTTAAACTGACATCATCTCTCACCAAATACATAACTGTCACAAAGATAAACATCTGTGTCCTCCTCACAATCACAAAGCCTCGTTTCTGCCCACAAGGAACCATAACTCTCCTGCAAAATGTGTGAGCCGTTGATCTACTTATCAGACATTAACCTTGTAACATTTCCATGGCCTCTTAATAAATTCAGAATAATGAAGCAGCAGCAGCGCAGGACTTCGTGTGTGTTTTATTCCTACTGTACACTCACACTGAGACCCACCGCGGAGTATTTTGGTGCCATCAGATAATGGAGACCACACACACACCAGCCACTGAATAACTGCAGCTTGGTATATTTTATATGTTTGGTACCAGCCCATTCACAAAGCGCCCTACAGCCAGAAAGTGACCATAAAGATTAAATTGCCAAATTTTTGAATGGAGTTCGGTAGGTTCTGTTCGAAGCAGAGAGGAGGGATTACAGCGGGGCAGTATCTGTCTTACCTTGGCTTGGTTAATCAGGAGCCCCACGAAAGTTGACACCAGTACCGACCCAGACATGCTGCCTTTTCTTCGCATCTCCTGCTTGAGAAACGGGAAAGCGGCGGCCGGCGGCTCCTCGGGTACGGTCACCGTATAGGACTGTCGCATGCTCGGCATGCTGGCGGAGGACTGAAGCCGACTACTGGTGCGAGTTATTCAGAGAGAGAGAGAGGGTTTTCTGGGCGCTCCTGCGGTTGTTGAGCCGTTTTCTGCTGCAGGATTTGGACGTTTCAGGCTCTATGCCTGTTGTCATTCATTCATATAACGGTACCAAGCTCACAAATCACGCCGGACAGAAGACCTGTGGCTTCCCTTTTAAATAAATCTACTTACTGTTTAATAATCCTACGAGCCGCGATGGACGGAGGGAAAACGGATAAAAAAGGGCAAAAGATCAGCGGACTGCTGTGGCATCGTACGCAGGTGAGGGCAACACGGTAATAAACGTAAACTGTGCGGCCGTCCCGTTTTACAGGAGAGAAGCCCCGCCCCCTCGGCTCGGGTAAAAGTGATCATCACAGCGTCACCGGCCGCCTCCGGCCGTGCTGCCTACGTCAGAGCTCATCCGTCTCCACGCTGCTGTGACAACCTGAAGACTCACCTCCATCACCGCTTCATGACACTAAACCGACCTACATCGTCAAGGCTTTGATTTATAAGCCACGAAATGTTGGAGTAGATGCTCCGTGAGACACGCTGCGGGTTTTCACTACGATCTGTCCCACAGCTTCTAAATTTAGGACCTGCAGGTCCAAAGGGGTCTTTAATGAGCTTCCTGTGACTCAACAGCACCTCAAAGAATTGGGGTTAGGTAGTAGTTTCACTGCCACAATGAAAGGATGAAAAGAAACCTCGACTTCACCAGCGTTGCCAGCAGGAGACACTTTGTCAACTGTTGTGTCTCTGGGAAAACATCAAACAGGATGTTTCTTTAGGGACCAACTAACTTTTTGTTTTTTGCATTTTCTTATCAAAAGAATATGTTGTTACCTTGACAACAGAGACGAGAAAAGCCTGTAGCAATAAATGCTCAACAAACCTTTCATGCCAATATCATAAAGCACAATAACACACAGTCAACAGTCACAAATCATGTTTCCAGAAACCTCCTTTTAGCTCTGTTTTGGTCCCTACTAGCTACTTACATCCACGTTCACCGGGATGGCGGTGTGGTGTTGGCCAGGTAGTGTACTGTGGGTTTTAGGAATCAGTGAGGAATGTCAGCATAAATCAAAATAACAGATATTGCAAAATAAAACAACAACACCAGCGGCGGCAAATAAACCCTCAGGGGAAGACAGGAGGAACTTGTTGACTGGGCTCACCTTTCAGGGTTTCTATAAATAAATTTAGTTGATTGCTAGAGCTGGAAGCAAAAAAAAATAAAAATTTTGGTAAACATGCAGGTGTTGCATCTGTGTTTTTCAATTCCATGACCTGGAGATGCACATAAGTGTGATTAAATCTGACCGAGCCAGAAGGACTTGGCATCGAGCGGTTATGTCAGATTTTAGTAAATGAGGGTGATATTTCAACAGCTTGGACGGCCCAGAATAGACCAGCTGTTTGTCGTGAGAAAAGAATTGTTGAGGAAATATTAGGTGTAGGAGGCTGTAGTACTGCCAGTGGTTATACAAGGCTGTTGACTACAAGCACCCGATGGCTCTTTAAGGCTGTGAGGACAGATGGACAGATGAGGAAGGACCTTTTAGACATTTTTAAGAGAATATATTCAGCTTGTTGTAAGCCATCAATTTACCTGAAGGCCTAAATCTAATAAGTCACAATTTTACAATTTTAGACAGTGCCCAAAATACCAAACAGTCTAAAATATAAAAAGGTGTCAGCTCTGCTATCTATCACGTCTCTTCTCTTTGTTTTCTTTCAGCCCTGTCCATTTCCTGACTTGTCTTTAGAGAGAGAATTATACTTCACACTTTGCTGATTTTAGCTGAAATGACGTGTGGAGTGACAGACGTGCAACATGTCCCCAGCAATAATCTCATGACCCATGCTCAAGCCTGTGTACACAACAAATAGCCAGGAAGCACATTCCATTACCAGGCTCAGCATGTGTGCATGTTTGAATGTCTAAGTCCTCGAGGTGGAAAACTACAATGTAAGAAGGGGCAGAGACTCAGTGTTTGTGCTCTGATATCTGATGCAAAGAGCTCAGCAGTCTGGTATAAAAAAAAAAAATGGGACAAAATCAGTCTCTGAGCAATGTTATCTAGGAGAAGTCAGGGTACAATTACCAAGGGATAGCTGTTCTATTCCCTAAGCTAAATTAGGGACATTAGGCTGACAATCAAGTGTTTAAATTTAACCCAGGTACAAAATATTGCTTTGGAGGGTCGGTGAAAACAATTCATTGTCGCTGATGGCAGGCTTAGGCCCTGTAGTATACATTCCTACCAGGTACATGGCATTCTTTAGCTCGCTAACACTAACGTTACCGCTGAAATCACTTCTTTCAGAGTATGAGGGAGGGTTCAGGAGAGTATGTGGGAGAGCTCCAGAACAGAATGAGGTGTTCTGTGTCACTGTTCCAGAACAGGAGGAAGTCTTCTGTACAGTCACTGTAGAAGTGGATGTCGGTAAAATCTCCAGTTGGCTGCAAAGTCATTGAGCTGGCAAAATGATCAAGCTGTTAGCATGTCTACCTAACCTTTTTAGTCAATTAGTTCTGATCATAACTGGGAAATCTAGGTCTAAATCAGCAGTTTTCAAAAGCTCTTTTGAGCAGTGTGTGTTTGCAGACAAGTAAAATATCTGTATTTAAGGCAATGGAGGAACAGCAAGAAGGTTCTGGGTTCAAACCCCAGGCCTGCAGCCTTTCTGTCTGAAGTTTGCATGCTCTCCCTGTGCCTGTATATGTTCTGTCTGGGTTCTCCAGCTTCCTCCCACAGTCCAAAATGGTGTGTGTTTAGGTTAATTGGTGACTACAAATTGCCTGTAGGTGTGAGTGTGAATGGTGTTTGTCTCCGTATGTCAGCCCTGTGAAAGACTAGCGACCTATCCAGGATGTACCCTGCCCTCACCCAAGGTCAGCTGGGATTGGCTCCAGCCACCCACATCCCTGACGGAAAAGCAGTGTAGATGATGGCTGGAGGAAAGTTATAAGTGTTCCAGGAATATGGGGACATGTTCATCAGGCCTCGTGAGCCTTAGCGCTCTCAAAAATAGTGATAGAGCAACTTGAGTGACAAAAATCATACTAAAGCTAATCACACTCCAGCATATTGCCATTCCAGTGGTCTGGGGGCAAACAAAGTGTCAAGACACCTCCCGTTTGCTCTGTTTTCAGACTTTAGTAAATGATAGAGACAGAGCATTCCTATTGGCTGTTCTCCAAATGCCGATGAGTGTGACGTCCCTTCAGATGGACGCGTGTTGATATGGGTGAAACATTTCAGAGAAGGAGAGAACGTGCTGTACTTCTTCTGGACAGGTAACAAGCTGCGAACTTCATTGTCCTGTAGTATCTGTATGTGTCAATGTGTGACGATGCTGGACGGTGAAGCTGTGTTGCATGTGTTGTGTGCATGTATGAAGTGCATAAGGGGAGAGCTGCATGAGGACAGCTGTATTTTCAAAATCTAAACACCTACTTTAATGAAAATTTTAAACTTTTTAAACTTTACTCTTTGTCTAACTTTGATTTAGGGGGTTATCATGCTCTAAATTTTAGATCTACAGTTACCATAATATGAGGAATGTAAACAGGAAGTGTAATGTTGTTATATAGTCAGTTAAGTGTCTTTTAGCCTGTATTTGTTTATATTTTATTTTTATTTACATTTTGGTAAACTGGCACCTTTAAAAGTAAACTGATTTAGCCATTAGCAGGGTAGATTTATCCTGTACGCATGAATGTACAGACAATCACCACTGGATTACTCTAAAACTCAACAATAGACGTATTAGCAGCATCTGTCCTTCCTATGATTTCTAAGCTGATTCACTTAGAAATCATTTGTGATTGACATCAGGGATATGTGTAAGAAGCGTAAGTCACGCTGAATTTAAAAACGTGTCATGACTGTGGATGGAGCTGTGACTCTGAGAAGAAGATTCTTGGTGTAAATTGCATCAATCGGGCGCCGGTGCTGTTCCAGCTGCTGACTATTGATAAGTAGGCCAAATCAGTGGGTCAAGTTATAATAATAACTCATTTTCCATTGTTTTTAGAACAGCAGCACACACCTGTCCCTTTAACCTCACACGGTGTCTTTTCCCCTCACACACTGACAAAATAATTAGAATTTGAGCTTTTTCCTGGAACTTTCAACAATATAGAATATATAAGCTGCGTCCCAATGCAGGAGCCACATCCTTTGGAGGACGTGGTCTATGAAGATGTGGTCCTCTGTAGCCGTTGAGGACCACAAGGCTGAATTGAAATGAGACAGTCTGGTCTATGGAGGATTTTTGCTATGCGTCACCAGTTGGGTTTTAACAGCTCTTTTACATCCCCTGTAATGATGAAGGCGCTTGAGCAAAAATTGTTATTGCATCAAACTACTACTTCTAAGGTCAGGAATGGACATTAAGAAAAAATGAAGAAACCAAACTCTAGCTGTGGTTGGACTTCATCTGCAAAGCTCTGGATTTATTCATTTATAGTCTTCATCAACCCCTTAACTACAATAATGAGCTTTGAGTGGGGACCAAAAGTGGTCAAGATAAGATTTTGGCTAGACTTTCTTTAAATAAATGGGTGAAGATTTAGGTATAATCAGATAAACCTGGTGCACTGGCTGAACCACTACAGACATTCTTTCAGGTGGTTTATGGTGCCTGATAATTAGGTCTACCAAGCACAAATGACCAGATAGTACACGATGATCCTGGCTCTCATAGAAGTGTTTAGGGACTCAGAAGAAATAGGAAAATTCAAATTGAACATCTGGGCTGCCGCACACCCTGCTGCCACCCTGACCCTGACCTAGATAAGCAGCTAGAAAATAGATGGAGGAATGAATAGACACTGTACAATTGACTTTGAAGCACCACTATTACTCTATGTGTAAAAAGACTAATGTTAACTGTTTTGTTTTGAAAGTATAAACAATAACGGGGATTTGAGGACAATGTACCAGTATTAACACTGGTGCAGCCACAAGATGGTAGAGTCTTGTATTAACACTGAATTTGCTTTAGTGTAAATGTTAAAATAGCTGCCCTGAGAGAAACGCCACACTGACCCTAAAACCCTCACAGCCAAGAGGAGCCATAATAACGGCTTACAGCTACTAAAGTACTGACCCTTATTTGCCAAATAACAAAGTAAAGCTCCAACTCGAACAGACTGTTTTTTTTTTTTTTAATCAAAGCATAAGCTGTTTGACCAAGGTGGTGAATGGAGAACCAGACAGTCTAAAATTATTGTTGACTCAACAAAAAGTCTAGACACAAAGATTGAGCAGAATAAATTCTGGCACAATCAAGACAGTCTTCACTCAGGCGTGCCAAGCTTCACTAGATGTTTGTTTGCAGGAGCCAAAGACTAAAAGCTGGAGTGAAAGGTTGTCACTGTCTTGAAATCTGAGGTGAGGTAACACCAGGCCTTGTTTGGACGGGAACAGACAGGGTTGGAAAGAGTCTGACTCTGATACTGGGAATTGTAGCAGTCAGGTTGTAAACAAGGCAGCAGAAAGACATGAACCTGTTGGTAATATTTCAATGTACAGTATATGAACAATGTGACCGTGCACAACTACGGCAAGTGTGGTAGGTCAAAGTTTGGCTGATAATTGACAAAGTGTATTATCATCTGACTGCTTGTTTCTTACACTGTTAGATGTATTTTTAGCAATTGTGAGATCTCAGCATTTACTTTATGATGTGAAAATGTTGTAATGTCCTTTTAGGCTCATTTTTGATAATAATGCAGGTCTAGGTGCTACATAAATACTATGACGGTATCAAAATGCTCACAGCCCGTATTCAGAAACTGTGCCTTACAACAAGCCGTCAGGACTTCTATAACTTTGTGATGTCACGATGAAACAGTCACTGTCGTCAGCCGTGCCCCAGCATCTTCCACCCAGAGCCGCTGTCCAACTGTTTGTTGTTTTAACTTTTTTATCAACACAACACCAAGCGGTCATTGCATCACTGAGCTTGCAGGCTACAAGACAAAT
Source organism: Rachycentron canadum (assembly GCA_038496675.1). Taxonomy (NCBI): domain Eukaryota; kingdom Metazoa; phylum Chordata; class Actinopteri; order Carangiformes; family Rachycentridae; genus Rachycentron; species Rachycentron canadum. The sequence continues at coordinate 22,965,562 of CM076657.1, forward strand.
TGTTGAGGAAATGCTGAACAGTCTTCCCAAGAATTGTAATTGGACACCAATGGCTAAAGCAGGCTACAACCCTTAAAAACCAGTCAGCCAACCTTTTAAAGTGAATTTAAAGAAACACATGAGATGCTGTGTGAGAGTAACAGTAACTATAAGACTATATACAGCAGGAATACACAGCCAATGTCATGCTCAGTGAAGTCAGAAATTCATGCATCATTTGTTTTTTACATGTTCTGGTCTGATGTGAATATTATACATGAGAAACAGGAAAAAACAAGGGTGATGGTAATCATGTTAACCAGATTGCCTTACTCATAAACATGGCACAAGATGAACTGGACCATGAGGCACCAGCAGCTGCTATTTTTGTGTTTTAAGCTTCTCAGAAACTGTCAGGATTGTGTTTACCTTACTCTGCCAATGCTATTTCAAGACACATTTCAACACTGGCAAAGTGAGTTCAAACATTGCTATTACAAAAGGAAATTGAGTTGTTGTAAATGTATTTTTTCATCTGTTTGATTGGCATCATTACACTTGGAAACTTGAAAAACGAGAACACACACACACAAAAAAAAAAAAAAAAAAAAAAAAAAAATCCACACATCATATTCTAATTGTTGAGACTGGATGATGTGGGAAGAATATGTGGGAGAATATCTGCAGATAACTGAAGCTGTGTACCTGCTGCATTGTATTCAATAAAACTATGGAAGGAGAATAAAGAGGTGATTATCTTCACAGGAGCTACTGGGATGAAAGAGCTGATCAATCTGAGGTAGAGGGATGTGTATTTGTTTATACACTAAACATGACCAATGGCCAGACAACTGGAGTTTGGGTTGAGCAATAAAACAGTCTATAATAAGACACTGCTTATGAAACTTCAATGCACATGGAGTAATTTGTGTAGCTCATATTCTTTAAGCTGTAAATGTTTTGGATCTGTGCTTTTCAGCATCTGTCACATAAAATTACTTAAACACAAAATGTAATATTGAAAACAAACATTTTTTGTTGGTATAAATTACTGTATATCTCTGAATCAAAAGATTATTTAATCTGTAATTGCAAAATGCTGAGAATCAGATTTGAAAAAAAGCCAAGCTAAAACGAGCTAAAATACAGTTTATATTGGTAAAGACTGGAGTTGAAATGATTAGAATGACAGAAGTAGGTATAGGTCGTAGGTATAAGTAGTTGTTAAAACCCTCTTGTTCCATCGTGTCCCTAGTGAATGATTAATCATCTTATATATTAGTAAAGTAAATATCTGAGGGTCCTGGACTGTAGCTCAGGTCCAACAGGTTTAAAATGTCACCAAGGCCCCAGGAACGTGTGGTGGGTTTTCCTTTTGCTATTTACTGCCATGTAACAAAAAAGGATTCATTATTTAATCAAGAAGACAATCTGATTATTGCTGAGTGAAGGTGGACTCTTTTGATGAATAACAACAAAGATTCCCTCCTCTGTCACCTCAGCTTCAGTGTTAGGAAAACAAAGCAGCACTCCTCCGTGTCGCCTGATGATGGGATACGATGGAAGGACAGTTCACTAACTGGTCACTGTGACACTCATCAGATGAGATCTTTCCAATGTTTTTCTCCAATAATATGTGTCAGACATCAGGCACACCCACTCCATGTCATCATAACATTATGACACACACCTTTGACTTAGCTTTCAGAAAGAGACCATCACACAATCATATTTAGCTCATGACTGTTTTCTGTATTGATTACTGTTTTGACTAATGCTTCTTTTCTGTAGTCTGAGCAATGTCCATGATAATGCAAAATGTCCATCAAAGTTCTATTATTTTTACTTAACATAAAAGTTCAACAGAGTCAGATGAGGACAGTGATAGAGCTCTCATGTGTGTATGTTAAATGTGTAGCCAGCCTTAGCATAAAGACTGGAAACAGATCAGCTGTCTCCACTGTCTGCCCGTCTAGAAATAGTCTGCCACATAACCCACCCTAAAATGGGGATGATTCCTCGAGTTATTTTATGTCAATCAACCTATGCATTAAGGTGAGACTATGAAATGGAATCGTTCACACAAAGAAGAGCTAATATTTACGTCCTCTTAGCAATGAAAAGGTGAATTAAAAAGCAATAATGTTTTCAAATGTCAGCAAACCTTTGAAGGACGCTCCTGTGGACAGAACCTCACCGACTTGAATATTTCTTACACTCCTCTTGTGCTACAGTACACTAAATTTACATTATCCCATATTTGTCAGGGGTGGTTTAGCAAAAAGTTCTTCAGCTGAGCATGACAGTGTGAAACTCAGGGCCCTCGGTGTGGCTGCTTTCAGCCTCAGTGTTCAGGGCCTTGTCAGTGCAGACATGCAGCCCTGGGGGGAGCGAGTGATTAAATGTGCCTGGACTAACAGAGGCCTGGGGTTAATTAACAGTACACACAGGCCAGCTGGTGACATCCAGCCACGATCTTCTCTGTCAGTGCATGATGGGTAAGTGTTGATTACTTGATGGGTTGAAACTTGCCTGGAACTGCAGATGGATTTCTGCTGTCGTCTCTAAATTCCAACAACTGAACATTTTTTTATTTTTTTTTAATATTGACAAAGACGTTTTGACATGAAGTCTGATGAGTTTGTGACTGAAACTGTTATTGAGCCTTGGACCTCATCATGGCTGATGAAATATAAATATATAAAGTGGAATATAAACAGCCTCATTGTATGTCACATGTATACATTTTCAAATGAATGTTTCTTTTTATCCAGAGCTTATGTTTTAGTCTAAGAACAATCCCTCTTTGTTATTCCATCGGTCATTCAGTAGTCTCATGGTGATGATGTGATCTTCATCTTTGTCTCAGAGGAGCCAATGTGCAGCTCGTGTTAGTTCACATTTATCTGTGAAGGGCAACTTGTATGAGCTAAGCAGGAGCCCCTGACTAATTAGAAAATGTACAACTGGCTTAATTTTTACAGGCATACGTATGATGGCAGCAGGCGGCCCCACCACAAGACCAGTGAGTCAATAAAACCTCCCGTACTCCAGATATTAGAGTCATTCAAGTGCACAGAGCGAGTTCATGTCATACAAGGGACACACTGTACAAAGCCTACATCATCAAACGCACAAACTTTTTTGTAATAACCTGGGTCATAGCACATTGTCACATCCTAAAGTGTGCAAAACAATTGTATTGCGATAACTTTGGAAGTTGCAATGGCGATATGAGTCACAATTTCAGTTTGAATGGTAATTTCTGCAATTTCACTGGATAAAATTCTAAAAATGAAGACGTGATTCTTGTTGGGTGTTGTACCAAATAATCATGTTCCTCTATGTCTGGAGGATATAACTTGTAGGCCGGGGCATCTTGTGACACATTTTACTGGCAGTTACAACAATAAGACTGTATTATGAGACAGGATGTGCTCACACAGTCATTGTAACATTATAATGAATGTATATTTGAAGATTAGATTTTCAGAAATAATAGATTCACAACTATCTGAAATGTGCAGAAAAGCACTTTCATGCAAAGATTTACCACTAATTCCCCTAACTCTCTCCTCCACCCACCTGCTCATGGTAACAGGTTATGAGGACTAATCCAGAGGGGAAGTAGGTCAGTTGTGTTTTTTGACCTGCATAGACGTCATTAATACCGACCTGCGAGATGAGGCTAGTGGCCTGCAGACCCAGCTCATCATAACCCTGTTGCTCCTTCAGAGAGGTGTAATCTATCTAATTGCTGGGGTGAGAGGGGTCAGGTATCCATGCTAAGAGCTCATTAGTCACATAAGCATGGAAGCACCTACATACACAGAATGAACACTAAGAACTGTTTCTTATTCTATTAGGAGAAAATGAGACTTATTGTAACTGTCAGTCTTACTGCGGAGGTCAGTCGACTAAGAACAGGCATGAGAAAGACTATGACAGTGGTGTGTGATTGTGCAACAGGACCTCAAGTGCACAGAAATTAATTTGACCAAGAGTGCCCCCATTTGGTAGAAAACAGTACTCTCAGAAGCCACAAAGACCTGTGAGGTTTTAACATGTGAGAAACCAGAGAAATAAAACTAGTGCCTCTGTAGTGACGACTGCAGCTTTGATTTCATTCATGCTTTACTCTGGACTTCAACACTAATCCCCTCTGGAGCAGGACATCCCCAGATAAAAGCAGCAAGCTTGAAGCCACCAAGTACAAGAACAGAGAATTCTCTTACCTTGGAGTCTCTGGTGGGGGAGTCGGACAGCCTGCTACTGCTCGGCTCCCAGGTCGAAGAGCTGAATGCTCTGCTGCTGCTGCTGCTGCTGAAGGCCTCCTGGGTGGAGCTCCGCGAGAGGGCCTCCTGAGTAGAACTCCGTGACAGGCCTGAGTAGCCTGTGCGTGAGCTAGTGCCATACGAGTCGGACACATCGCTGGTCCGACTGCGGTAGCTCCGCAGGGCACTGGTGGAAGAGGACGGGGTAGAGGAAGAGGAGGTGTCATTGAAGCCCAGAGAGGCCAGATCCCTGCTCAAGTCACTCTGAGATACAGATTTTCGTCGGTTGAGAGTGATGCTGGAGGCCACCGGTGAAGAGGAGAGGTAGCTGGACTGGGCCGAGGATGAAGAGTAGGAGCTGTAGCCGGTGTAGGCTGACCCCCCACTTAGCCCTGACCCTCCATAGCTCTTGACAGGGGCCCTGCTGAGGCTCTCACTCCGGCGGCTGCTGCTGCTTCCAAGGATGTCGCTGCGCGGGATGGTTCTACCCCGGTCACGATCAGGATCTGAGGAGGTGCTGTAGTTGCGGCTGCGGGCGGTAGAGCTGCTCAGATAGCTGGAGGAGGTGTAACCTGAGGAAGAGGAGGTGGGTGACTTGTAGGTGGACAGCCTGTCCCGCTCGCCGTATGAACTAAGGCCCGGTGTCAGGGAGGAGCCGTAGGAGCTGTAGTGGCTGGTGTAGGACGGGCCAGCGTAGCGCTTGGCGGTGGAGGAGACGCGGGACATGATGCTGTTGCTGCTGGTTTCTCAGCCACAGGGAGGCAGAGCCTCTGGAAGACTGCATCGACTGCAGCAAAGAGACACATTAGTTTATCAGCAACAATTAAATTGAAACTTATATTACAATGAGACAACAGTTGAGTGGCTCAAACCTAACTTTGCCAAAGCAAACTTTTTTGGACCTAGGACACTCGTGGACTTAATGAAGTCGCCAGTTTATTAGAGGTGAAATGAACACAAGAGTTCTACATTTATTTCTACGTTCAGTTTGTGTTGAAGCTGTTTTAATGAGACGTAAACTGTATGATCCCTTTAGAGGATGTAGTTTGTAGCTTCCCTAAATGGTGTGGATAGAATAATAGAAACACTCAGAATAACAGACAATTGAGTGTACGTTCTGCGTGTATTTAGTCTCATGCTCTAACAATAGCCTTTTGTTCCTGACGGTTTACATAATAAATTGGATGCAGTGGAGATGAATGTGCTGTTGTCTTAATCTTTTTTTATTACTGTTTCTTGGTGGTGTGAAGTGATTTTGAAAAGCTTTGGTAAAAATGAAGACTTAGAATTGGTGGAGTGCTCCTTTAAAAAGAAAATCTGCCCCTGCATTATAGTCTATACCATCTATCTATAGGCTTTTACAGTGCACGGCTGGTTACCCAGGCCTGAGTTTTAACAACTGAAGCACATACACAGCTACAACATAGATATTATACCATGAGCCCACGCCACACAACTCTGAGGAGCATGATACACTTTGCTGAGGAGACAGATCTGTAGTGACACAGTCAGCAGTAGCAGACATGCTTGCTGATGCACTCTTCAGGTGTGATGTAATGCTCAAGGAAGGCACAGCATCTTCTGGGCCTATATCCCACTCATGTGGAAAACACACTGGAGCCAGCTTCTCCAACCAACTTGAATCCTTTACTAAAATCAGGGAGGTAACTAAATAGACTTTCTCTGTATTATAGTCATCTCTAATTGCCAATCCCTTCTCTTGCAGGGCATCAGCACCATCCTTCCTCCATCTCTCAGTATAGGGTGCATCTTAAAGCTATAATGGGAAAGTCCAGCTGGGTGTTTGAGGTTCGTGGAGGCAGCACAGTGTGTTCCTGTGGCCGACAGAGGCTCTTGTTCACACACACAGCAGCGTTTGAATAAATAAAAGTATCTGGTGTTGCTGATCCGTGTTGAGTTTAGTCAGGGAGGCTCCTATTTCTTTAATCTGTCTCTCTCCCCTCTTTTCTCTCTCTCTTACTGCTCCCTCTCTTCCTCCTCGGCACCCTGCCTCCTCTCTGTGTGAACCTACTTCTCCTCCTTCTGGGTCTCTATCGCTTTCTCCCTCTGCCTCCCTCTCTCTCTGTGACCACAGCTTTATCAATAATTCAGCATATGGATCTGGAGTAGGCAGACAGGCAGCATGCTGAAGACAGGCAAACACACACCGCTGGCCAAAATATACACAGGCAGGCCAGGCAGCTGTGGGCATTCAGTTGAGTACTGCTAAGCCAGCCAAGCTAATAGCACTGACAGCCTGGCCTTGCTCTAAGTCAGCCAGCTAAAGCCAGGCTCGGTACATGTACAAGGTTTGTTTCTGTAGTTTGGCAGCAGTGGTGTTTGGAGGGTTATTTTGGTTTTGGCACTGAAGTGCACATGGCAACAGCAAAATATGGACGATGTCTCTCTGACGTCACCATTGGTTTTGAAGCCTGGGTCTGGATGACAAGACAATTAGCCCCAAACATCCTCGTCATGAACGACCAAACCTTTAACCCTGAATCAATTCATGATCTCTGAATCAGTGGCTTTCTGCACCAACAATCAACTGTGGGCTTTAATGTGCTGTATTTACTTACAGCTGCAAACTTGAGACCCTGAGGTGATAGCTCTGATAACTGATCTGGGTTGCTAGGCTACGAACTTTATTCTCAGTGCTCATATAGACCTAGTTATAGAACCAGTTTGATCCAGCATCAGGCTCAACTCACATAGGGCTGAACTGTGAGGAAAGTCAGAGGCAGCGTGGTAACGTCACAGTGTCCAGTGATGTGAGGGCTTATTTCATTATGCAAAACACGCATAATAAAATAATATATAACATCAGAAAACTGAATAATAATTTAAGTCATTTATCAAAGAAAATTTCAAAGCTTCCAGCTTCTTAAATTTGAGAATTAATCTCTTCTTTGTTCTTTTACATCTTTGAAATGTAAAAATATCACATTTAGATTCTGAGAAATTGGGTCATTTTTCACTGTTTCTTGACATTTCATGAATAATAAAATTGAAATCAATTGATATAGAAAATGATTAACAGATCACTGAAAATAAAAATGTTGTTAGTTGCTCACGTTTTCTAGAAACTTAGAAATCCACAGTTAATATGTTGAAATACCTTAAATAAAACTAATTAACAAGAACATTTATGTCATGTCAATTTAATTTTTTTTTAAATATTTACATCAGTAGCAACCACAAGAACAGGCTCTAATGTTTTCTTAAATGCTTCAACATTGCCTTTAACATTCAGATTTGCTTGGTCCATTACATTCTTATTAAATATCTTATAGATTAGATAAAAGTGTATCTGTGCTTCTAATTGACTCATGATCTGAGTGAATACATAAGTATTGATTCCAGTAAAATACTGTGCTATCCCTTCCTAACATTTCTTTCCACATTCAGATTGAGAGAACACTTTGCAGGGATCTGAGCTGATCATTTTCTGCCTGAACACAGAGGGAACAGACCAAACACCAATTTCAAAGCTCATATCTCTGTCTTTGATTGAGGCATAAGTCATTCATCACTGCAAACTTCAGCAACTAACAAGGCAGCAGCTGTGAAGCCCACCACAAGGATAAAACTACTGTAAAAGTCCTGGGTGATCTGTGGGACTATGAGTGTGTTTTCTCAAACAACACTGCGACTAAGATCCACTGACACAGGTCTTCAGTAAAGCAATGTCTGGAAATTAAACTTCTATGACGCCCAAACAAAGACAAATGCTTATCAGATGAGAGCTCTAGTTTTCATCATGTATTTTTTATCCTAAGATTATTTTGGTGCAGTAAGATCTTGGAATGCTTTAACTCTCAAAAAGGGTAGTCTGTGTGTGTTTTGAACCCTTGCCTGCACCACCTTGGCCTGGGCTGAACCCAAACCCTGCCTCATGTATGAACCTCTCTGAATTCTCACAGCTGTATCGCAGCCAAAGAGCCAGGGCCGCTGAGTGGAACGAGCTCGAGCCGGCCTGGTGGGCGAGCTGCGGAGAGTAAAGTGCAAACAGCCCGTCACGCCCGTGGGAGTAACACCACACAACATGGACACACGGGATTGATAAGGTGATGGAAAACTACGGATTTCGCTTCTGAGAGGAGATGTCTCCACGGAAACAACAAACGCACAAGCACAAGAATGCGCCACTCTCACAAACACACACACACACACACACACACACACACACACACACACACACATACACAAATGCACTCTGGCTACTCTGCATTTTCAGCCTCCCCTGAGGTTGTGCTAACCAGCAGTTACCATAGCTACTGTGGCAACAAGCTGCATTTGTTTGCTTCCTACCGACGCATTAAGAGCTTAAAAGTAGCACCAGTACATATTCCACTGCCAATTTACACTTACTATCAGAGCTGCAGCCTGGTGGCTGTGTAATGCTCTGTATTCTTCTCCCTCCTCCAGAAAACCACCAGAGAAATAAAAAAAAACTGCCTAACAAGCTTCAGTGCTGCTGGAAAACTGATAGAACAGGAGTTAGAATCAAATATCAAAAGTCAGAGAAAAACAGTATATTTACACTGACATGAAAACATGTCAGTGTGAATATACAACGTTCCACTATCATGAATGGGCTGGTTTGTCCAACCAACTTCTACTAAGTCTGTATTAAGAGAGCTGTCAACACAGTGGCAGAAGTGACTGCATGAGCGCAGTGGAAGAGAAGATTTCAGCAGCTGACTGCTGGCAATTCTTGGCAAAGAGCTGGAGAGATGAAGTTTCACTGACTGGGCAGGTTTCAGAAAACCAAGCTAAAAACCTATTCAGAGCCTCACTTTCATTACCTGGAACTGGATTCAAGAACAAGGAAAAAACAAGAACTACAAACAAGAATAAGGAGAAAACGCAAGCAACTAGTGGTTAAAGTAACAATTCACACTGGTCGAACTTCATAGTTTTGTTTTAGTGTCAAGCACCAGCAGTAACAAAGCTCAACTGGATGTCACTTACTTTTGATTTTCAAGCTGCCCTTTTCTATAGCTACAGTTCAAGAATGGAATAAATTACTGTGCGTAATGTGAAAGAGGTTAATTGGGGTGAGTTTCAGCCAGTGTCTTTGAAGCCAGAGGAAAAAGAACAGCCATCAATGTCAATGAAGATTTTGGAAAATTTCTGCTCGTGGTTTTACAGCCTGCAACGTCATTGTTGTGCTTCTCTTTTAACACTCTCATCAATTTAATTGAATACTGGGCTCATCAAGCATGTGGCAAAAACAAATTACCTTCAATTACACTGCAGATAAATACATTCAAGAGATAAGAAATAAAAAGAATGAGGTTTTACTGTGTGGCAGGTATAATGAAGAAACAATGACTAATATGGAAAAATATTGATAAAGCTATAAATGTGTGTATTTTTCTTTCTCTCCCCCTATTTCTTCTGTTGTGCCTCTAATAAACATTATTCTAATCAGTCAGTGAGTCAGATCTCCTTCAGTACACTCCCAGGTCTCCTATGGCCTATTAGAGAGCAGAGCCGACCCAAAGTGCGTTCGGAGAGTGTGTGTGATGACGCAGGATGCCACAGCCGCCGTACTCCGGGGTGACATTGCATTAACGTGACATCAGCATGGATGCTCTCTTGTAATCTGGAGTGAGAGTATGTGTGTGTGTGAGAGAGTGTGTGGGTGTGCTGTGTTATTGTAAATGGTTCACTCAGTCTCAGCTGAGTCAGTGCAGGTGTTGACATGAATGTCTGGAAGCGATGTAAAAGTCCAGTTCAGATATGGCTGTTATGTGCAACAAGTGGATTCATATTTTACTCGATACTTGACCATGAGACAGTGCATCTGTGGTGAGTTAGTGAGGATCGTTGATCACCGGCAACTGAATTCCATTCCACATTTAACCTAAAGGCAAAAAACACTGAGAGAATAAAGCCTGAAAACCACTGAGCTGCCATTTCATTTCACTACATTCATTGAGCCCGGCATCCTCAACATCTGTGAGTCAATGACACTAACCCTAACCCATAGATGCTACTTTAAACCACTCCCAAACGTCTTTCTGAGCAGGTAAAAAAATTGATTTAACCTGTTTAAACACCTATGCATTGTGTTTGCACAGCAACGCCACAGCTCAGTGACGCCTTGAGGGAAATTTTTTTACAGATTTGGCACAAACACACAAACGTTGGGCTCAAGGATGAACTACTCAATTTTAGCAGTCAATGGACAAAGGTAAAGATCACTGTGACTTCACATCTGTCCCATTCTTGTGAATGTGACGCATCATAAAAAGGTCTGGAGGGAATAGTTTATTTTATCGGCCTCTTTTGCGAATAAATGCTCCACTACATTCACCAGCTACTCGCCAACTCTTTCTGTTTGTTGTTTTTTAGTGGGCAGTTACTGCAGCACCAACAACACTGAAAACAGCTACCTACTGCTAATGGAAACAAGTAGTGAGTGGGACTGAACCAAAACAGTAATGTTGAGAGCTGTTAAACCAAAACAATTCGTTAAAAGGTACTAAACCAGGAACATAGAGCAGACAGCAAACTGCTTTAAAAACTGCAGTTCCTCAAATGACCACTAGAGTCCGGCTCCAAATGTGAGTCAGTCCCCATAGTCTCACATGTTAAAACGTCCAATTTTACATGTTTACAGCCTGGTACAAAAATCTGTTCTGGTCTCTACAGCTTATTTCCTTCATGATGACTGTCCGGGGGTCAAATCGATGTTAAACTCAACTGTTTACATTTCATTATGGCTTAAAGTGCTGCATAACTGTGTGACAGCTTTGAGTGACAGGTATGCTTGCCCCAAACTGGCATGCACCTGCTGGGAATTAGGGGCGGAGTCACACACCGCCAAGGTGGCAACAGAGGAGCAGATCGCTCAGAGTTTCCAAACCTCTCTTCTCAAATCTATGGGTGATGTCACAGAGGCTACGTCCATCTTTATATACAGTCTATGCTCTCACTACAAACAAACCCAACTACATTATAGACATTTACGTTTGTTTTCCATCATTATATTGATTAGTGCAGCTCTAAGTCAAGTTACCATTGGTTCATGACTTTTATGAGCATTAGAGCTGAAATGCCATTCAACAACTACACAGACCAGGGTTGGTACATTTGTACAGTGATGAGGGAAAGTAGTAATTGTAATTATGTGAACTCTCTTTGATTGGTGGCTTTTTTTTGGCTTTCCTATACTTTTCTATGAACACTTACCAGTAGGGGAAAACAACACCACAATGCAGACACTGCGTTGCTCTCACAGGGAGCTACATTCGAGATTACATGGAGTTTTTAGGAGGTCTCTGTGCTGTGCTGGGTTCAGCTTGGCCTTAAAGGTGGCTATATATACCCTGAAATGTGAGCAGATAAGAGACAGGCGATGTCCGTGAGGGCCACACTGATGCCTCTGACGCCCCCGGCTCTCTGCCTGTTACCAAGCATATTAAAATTAGGCTTGACTACTTGTTTATTCTGACAAGCCATAGTTGGACCTATCCCAACCTCTCCAAGCTACCAGGTTAAACTCCATTCAACACAATACCGCAGATAAAAGAAAAGAAGGAACTGAAGTAGAGAAATCCAAAGTGTTGGCACAATAATAAAACCACAAAAATTAAAGTGGAAACTATAAAACATCTGCTTAATAAAAATACTATGAAAGTTTTATGACTGTGCTTGTCCCAGTGCCTCTGGCAGTGCCTCCCAAATCTCTAAGGCTCTGACTGAAACAGCTCAGTCACCTTTCATTTTCCATCCTTGAACATACTTTATTAAACTCTCTGAAATAGGTCACATCCCCAAACGCTGCATTCAAAGGTAGCAACTGAGGAGACGATTTATTATTTTTCATATTTCATACTCAAATGCATTTTCTGGCACAAGAAAATTCCCTCAGCACTTACCAACATTACAATTCTTCACTACAAAGAACAAGTTTCTATAATGTGAAAACCTGGCAAGGAGCAAACAATTAGCATTTATTATTACCACCATCTGTTGGTGACTCACACGAGAGGCCATAATCAAAGCAGTAACCCCAGAGAGGAGTGAATCTCCGGGCTACAGTGATTGATGCTCCAGTCTGTGCAGCTGGCCGATGTAATTCTTTATTCATTGAGGTGATCATTTGGTCAATTAGACACATTATCATTTGAAACACCTATCAATCTCTGCCAGTCCACAGAGTGATGCTGAGAGATCAGTTGCACAGAAGAGGCTCCAAGAATTACTTTACACTTGTGGAAGAGTTTTACTTTACATCACTGTGGGTTTCATCCATTCGCCCATTCACAAAGTCAATCAGCAATAGGGACCATAGCTCTGTCCCAATTCAGGGGCCACAATCTTTTAGGGCTGCATCTGAAGACCGAATGCATCACAGTCAGCACATCTGAGCTATATTTAATGAATATATGGCAGCAAAAACACCAACAGAGCGCCAGAGGATTACACTTTTTCAAATTACACTTTTGCATGTAAGTATTTTGGGTTTCAACTAACGGTAAAACTGTTATAAAACCAAGGGCCTTTGTGAAAAAAGTTATGTGTTTCCAAGGTTGCTAGGTAACAGAAGCCACACTTTGTGACATGACAGTAAGGGCGGGAAAATCTGATGACGCAAAGCGAAAATCCTCCGTAGACCAGAACATCTTATTTTGATTCAGCCTCCATGGTCGACGAAGGACCAGACCTTCACAGACTGTGTCTTTCCATGGATGCAGCCCCTGAACTGGGACACAGCTATTGTGTGTTTCCTTATTTTCTGTGAGACTTACAATGTTTGTATTAACTGTGGCCAAAGTTTCAAATGAGGTAAACATATGAAAAATAATCCCTGTGAGACAAACCTCAGCCAATTTGTTGTAAGTGCTAAGTTTTCTAACGCTACCTCAGTCAGCTCGCCATGGATTTCTGTGTATGATCATCTGCTTAAAGCACAGTTTGGTCAACTTGAGCAAATAACCAGGTTCACCATAGTCATTTGATGACACTTCAGTCAGTTTACTTCTACTGTAACTAACTATTAAGGCTTATATTTTTTTTACATACAGACTGTGATTGAAAGACTAAAGCCACTATTAGGTCACACAATAAGCAGGTAATGGACGTAATATTTACCAAACACAGACATCAGTTGTGATTTGGCCAATGAAAAGAAAATAGGCTTTTCAGGAGACCTGAGCTGCTGCTGACTGTTTCAGGTGCTGTCTCACTAAATGTTTTCTGTCTCCATAAATGATCCTGTTTTATCGTCGTTTCTTTGTGTACATGCCGTCCCTTGGAGAATTTGTCCCTTTCATAATTCTTAGCATTGTTATTACTGTCTCTCTTTTATAGCTTTTATAACTCTATCAAATGTTACACCCAGTGTTAAAAGTTCTTGCAACTGTGTTTGCCTAAAAATTAAACTGTGAGCTCCATGTGAGATAGTTTGCATCAGTATCACCTTGTATCAGGATCATTATCTGGCCCTGTTTCATAAATGGACTGGTAGATCCATGCGAGTGATGTCAATGGGAATGCATTATAAACTAAATGGACTGTGAGCCACTTAATAAGTCAAACTGTCAGAGGGATAGTCTGTGTGTTTGTGTGTGTGTGTGGGTAATAGCATGTGTGTAGTTACCTGCCGTAGTTGTAGCTGTGTGTCAGTCCCTGCAGACTGTGATCGGTCTGGGGCAGCTCATCCTACTGTTGCTACCCCACAGCGCACACACACGTACAGGCTTTGTGGCACTGAAAACTCCTGTGGAAACACACAGACACGTTAGAGGTCACACTGTTCAACACAATGGACGACATGATGAAAGACAACATGAAAATAAAACTTTCAAACAATCTACTTGGTCAGAAAATCCCTGCCTGAGGACAGAAAATTCAGCACAAGAGAAATATCATGTTGCCTATAGGCCTATATATTCACAAACATAGATGTCTCCTTGTTTTGTTTGGTGACACTTTACAACACATGTCTAGCATGAAGTGAACATTCAGGCCACCTGTATGCACATTCCCCGGATTTCATATCCAACCAAGAATTGATGATGCATCCTTCATCTTGTCAGATCAATATAATTATAAAGCTCAGGTAACGATGTTGACTCACTGTTTGGAAACTTCATTATGTGTCTCTTCCAGAACTTGTTTTAAAGCTCACATTTTGCAATCACAACCTGCTGATCTGTATATATTTTCACTATAAATACGGAATCCATACATATCAACTGGGGTTATACTCTACTACCCTGGAAAGCTGTTCTCACTCCTTTTGCTCATGCTAGAAAAATCCAGAGCTTTCTGAAACGTTATCCCCTAACCTCTATCATCGTCTCCTTGAGAAGATGTACCCTACAGCTGAGGAAACAGCCTGCAACACACACATTCATCTGACAAGCAGGTACCTAAAAGAAGAAAAGGGAGGAAGAGTGGCAGTTAAGTAGTTGGTTTGTAAGAGGCTCACCCTTGTTGCTCTGAGCGACCAGGCCAATAGACAGAAAGCAATGGGGTGCTACTGGGGAGGCTGTGGCCCCAGAGTGTGAGGGGATAGTATGAGCACAGCGAACCAGAATGCCACAGATCAAGTTACAGAGCCGGTAAATATAGCAGACGCCTATGACCTCTACGGGTCACTCAACACTCAGTGGCGTTCCAATGTGCTCTTAAAGGACTAGCATTAAGGCTTTTTATAAGCCAAGCAGGGTAAGCATCGAGTCCACTACACTGCTGCAGGAAGCAGATTGGCTGCCTTCACAGAAAGTCTGAAATCAAGATTCATCCGCAGGCATCTCCATGTGCCATTGTGTAATGGCATTGATACTGTTGGCTTCAGTTGTTCTGAAATTTACATAAGAAAGTGAACTTTTCCATCGATTTTAACAGAGACTATTTCAGCATTTTAATACTCATTAACTTCTTCAAAATTAAAGTCCTATTCCATCCCCTTTTCTGACTGTATATTATTCTGCGTTTTATTCAAATATATATCATTTCATTGCAATACAGGTGTGAGAGAAACATAAATTTAACAGTAAATTGCCAAATTCAAATGGATTGATTTCTAGCACAGTCAAACGGTTGAGGTGTGTGTGCAGGACAATGGAAAAAGACAGACGTAGGGCAGTGGTGGACGGTCTCTGTGAGGGGTGTAGCGTTACATGACACTGAGAGCAGATGGGACGACACTAGCACAGAAGCCATAGTTGATGCACTGCAGTGAGGCCGTTTCTATAAGGTCCTGAACAGCCTGATTTGGAGGCTATTGTCGATGCATTTGTATTTTCACAACGTTATTCCACACGTGATTAGATAACGACTCAGACCCCCCCCCCAACACCCACCCACCCCCAGGAGCGTAACGCAAGCGGGGCAGGTTTGACAGTGTAGTGTCCATGAAGGGGGCGGGGAGGGGATGGAAGCAGCGAAAACTTACCGTCCCTTGAACTGGAAAGTGGCGAATTGTAAAGTTATTAATGCGCCATTTTATTCACGGTCATTTCGTCCGTGTAACCTCGGTGAACGTCCCGCATCGATTACTAGTTAACTTGCTACCTAGCCGGCTAATTCAACCGGAGCTGTGTGGCCAAGGCAGCGGCAGTGCGTTCACAGGCGGCCCCGCCAAACTGTGGTGTAAGCAAATTGTGGCACTGCTTATTGGCAAAACACACGTATTTCACGGAGAATAGCACAGCTAGGACTTTCATACTTGTTAAGACACCATCCCTCTCTTAAACACAGCCGTACCCGTCAGAATAACCAAGACTTCATTCGCAAAAATCTAAACTTTTAAGGGTTGGTTCAGCCGTTAGTATTACTCTTAACGGCCTTTAAAATTCGAAATTATACTAAAATTAATAAGTGTTTCACATTCATATTATTGCCGAATATTTTGTTATGTTTGTTGTGACTTCTAGCGTGTAAAATAGTGTTCATCAGGGTATATGTTTTCTCCAGACAAGCAATAGGGCCTAATATTGCCATAGTTTGGTAGGAGCTTGGCTTGTGCTTGTATCCACATCAGTGTTAGGCTGGTGCAAGGTAACTGCATTCACTCACCCCAGTTGGAGACCAGCCGATCCGAACGGACGGAGAAACGCCCCCCAAAAAGTCTCTTTCTGGCTGGTTTGCGCTGCTTTTTAAACCATAACGAAAGTTGCCGTGAAGGAAAACCGATTACGTTGGTTCAAAGACTACATCACCGCGGGCTTTAATCAAGACTACGCTGGTATCCAGCCATATTTTCTATCCCCTCGCAGTTGTAGAGTTTCAGCAACCAAGTAACGGTTCTTTTCGCCTTTAACGGTGACGTCAGTCCGGTAACAGAGCTCATTTCTGATTGGTTCGTACCTCACTGTGCGCGTCACTGGCCTGAGCAGCGAACCGCCTCTTACACCGTCGTCATGGTGATGAACGTAAACATCAGAGCTGTCTTTCATTGAAAAAATGCTACGTTCATGCCCGTGGGAAAGAGAGAAACCTGTTTTTCACCCCTCGGTTTTGCGGTTGTATTAAAAAATAAAGATGGCATTTTATTCATTGTGGTAACTCTAATATATATATATATATATATATATATATATAGCAGCAGTTTAAAAAAGGTTAATGACGAGTAAGTACCCCAAGCACAAAATTGCTAAAAATGCTAAAAACAACAAACTACTATAGCAAAGAGTAGATTCTGTAAAAGAAATGAGCATTATCCTATTTATATTGCATTTTATAACTTTATGTGCAGGCTTTACTGCATTCAACATGAAACCGAACTCTCCTACAATACTCTTCTTTATGAGAACACATTTTGTTGTTTTAATGGTTTGTTGGGTCTAATATTGAGAGAGATGAATTGTGTAAATGAATTATGCCTAAGATTACTTATTTTATGTGTTCCAGCATTCCAGTCATTCATGCTGGAGCGTGTGAGCATCTGCATTAAAGTGAATGAGTCATAAAATCACACTGCAGTATAACCTTCTCCATCATGAACCACATCCAGACCCCCGATCCAAAGCTGCTGCTGTGAATGAAACAAACTGTACACGCTAAAGAGGGAGACTGCCATTTATTACCATTCAGTGATGCATCCTTCTCTGTATATGAACACATGAAAGATGACTCATTCTGTTCCATTTAATACTTCATATAGGTTCCTACAAAAAAAGTTATACTTTAAATGCCACAGATTATGAACAGTCCAATGTTACATATAGTTGAGTGAACTGATTAGCTTAAATACTGGTGTATAAATCTGAGCAGGGGGTGAAATCTCAGGCATCCTGCACATTTAGTCCAAATTAAATCTATAACACTATAATCAAAGACAAATATAAGCTTCTAAGATCCACCTGAGCTCTTGATGCTCTACTTTTAGAGGCAGCTGATGACTCAAGCAGTGTGTTTATGGATATATCCAGAGTAGCAGTGTCTATTTAGACTCATAGGTTCCCATTCAAACAGGATGTGCAGTCCTAAAGCTGACAGATGTCTGGCGTTATGTGTTGAGATAACAAAAAAGGAAACATGGATCTTTTCATGTGTGAATTTTCTAAGAGAAGAATGAGAGAGAGGTTCATTATAGCTATGATATTAGTTCATCACCATTAGAGAGGCTGTTCAGAGTCTCAACAAAATATTCTGCTTCCTGTTTGTTCATTTGCTTCTCATAATATGAACAGACCACACTGGTTTAAAGTGGGATATGATGGGTTACACCTGACTAAATTTACAGGAGAAAAAAAAAAAAACCCTCAGTTGATTCAGGAAATATTTTATCCAAACTAACTATTTGGTGAATCATTCCATTTTTTTAAATATTTTGTTTCATATATATCTGCTGTCTGTCTCCATAAAACCAGCAACCAGGCAATTTTAAACCACAGTTTTAGTGCAGATTAATTTGTGTGTTGTGCCTGTTTGGACAGAGCCTTTCTGCTAAGCTAAACTATGCTATGCTAAGCTAACTGTCTCCTAGCTGCTAGTCTCCTCATCCAAATCTCAGCAAAAAAAAAAAAGAAGCACATTTTCCGAAATTCAGAGTATCCGTTAAATGTCATATTTCTGTTTTATATATAAACTAAAAGAAAATGAGAGTGATCATGGTGGCGTTAGCGAGAGTCTTCATAAGGGACCATCACCTCTATTATTGTCTATTGAAGCTACTGTTGGTGGAGTTACTACTGGACCTCTGCCACCAAAATAAGAGTCTCCCTGAAGGTTTGTTGACTGATGAAATATGGCTCTTGGGGGCCTCATAGTTGGATTCTCTGGCACCATGCTAACTGATGCTAACTGCTAATGATTTAGGTGACTATGTTTTGAATGAAACCAAAAAGATGTTAAAGGGGTATTAGGGTAGAATTTTCCTTTACACCTATTTTCTTAATTAGCTTCTTATTATGAATGATGATGTCTCAGTGGGGGAAAAAAGGTGATTATCATATTTTGATCAAACAATATTTGATGATATTTGCGGTTGTTTTTTTCTACGTAGCCTGATCAAAACACACTCACAGTTGTGATAAAGCAGGTCAGCTGAGTTTGAGGCTGGTAAACTCATGATAAAAAAAAAATACAGATGTTTTTAACCCTAACTTTAACTTTGTTGCTTTATTAGACATGAATCTTTAATGTTACAGAGAAATACGTAAAATCTGAAGTTAAATTTTCAGGGGCTTTAAGGGCTTTAAAATGGCTTTTAGCAGAGACACAAGAAATAACATTATGACATAATGTTCCTAAAAAAAATCTGGATGAGGTAAACAGGTAAACAATACATTTACACCAAGACTTAAAATAGTTCCCTCTTGTCTTAATGTAAAACAAAAGTTCCATCAAGTGCATTAGTCTTTAAGTCTAAGCAGGCAGAGCGACCACTTTCCTCGCAAATACATAAAATCAATAAATAACATGCATACCATTAAAATCACACACCCTGCAAACAGTTGCATACTGCATGTGCTCACTTCAAACAAACCACACACTGATTTGCACAGACACAACAACTCAACACTTCAGTCCAGACTCAGATGTTGGTGCCCAGCACTGCACCGCTGCCTCTCTGTGCTGGTGTCTATGGCTGTGGTTCATGCTACGCTAACATTTACTCAGCACTACTGGGATCAACTGGTGAAACTGGTTTCAGTTTTCTTACTCCTCGTTGGACCTGCTCTTTGCTACGCCTTCATATTGACTCAGTCTAATCATATCACACCATCTAATGTTCAAGTAGAGCAGTAGTGTAACACTAGTAAATAATAATAGTGGTGGGGATATTGTTGCATTTATATATTCAAGACAGACACTTTTCAATGGTAACAACAGTGTTAAAAAGAGGCCAAAACGCACTGAGCTGAGTTTTCTATCAACAAATGAAGCTACAGCCTGTGTGCAAACTTCATTTTGTCCTATCAGCTGTTTCTTCAGCCATAATACTGTGTCAGGAACTCTCTACTCAGTTTCTTGCAATAGGCAAAAAAAAAAAAAAATAGCACCAACATCTAACATCACTGCTCCTCTTATACAAGGTGGAGGCTGCATATTAAAATCAATACTCACTGCGTTTGACATTACAACAATAATATTCTCATGAGCTATCTTTGGTGAGAGTATTTCTGTGCAGAAGGGACTGAAATGTAAAATACACCTTTGTGTGGGAGACGAAACCCTAATCGTTTAAATGAGCCCCTCCAGGATTTTGTATTGTTCTACCATCGTGTTGAGGGACTCACAAGAGACAGGTTTATGTTTTTAAAGGTCAGAATTTTAGAAGAGATATTCTGACCTTTAGTCTCTAGTATAGGTCAAATAAAATAAAATAAAATAAACACTGGCTCCCACATTCCCATAATGCAACTGGAAAGCATAGATAACTGGATATTTTATAAGATACTACACAACCTTTAACACAGGCTGTTTGGTAAAAGCCCCTTTAAAGATGCACATGAATGCACTACACTGAGATCAGTATCTATTCAAGTATGATTACAGATTATATGCAAGTAATTAATGATATTATGTAGAGATAACTGATTACTATCCTCCTCAATGAATAATTATATTTTGAAAGGAAAAAAAATCATCAAAAAAAGACATCAATGTGTGTAGACGATCAGGGAAACTACTGAAACCACTGTTGTTACCACATTTCAGTAAAATGGCCATAAAGACACAAGAGTTTATGATAAACTCACACACTCTTCTTCCTGCAGTGTCTTCAACTAGAGTGGGATGGTCTGAATTTAAATAATGATATTTAAAACCCTGGTGTGTGTGTGTATGTGTGTGTGTGGCACTTGATTTTTATCTAAAGACACAGAAGAAGCCTGTAGGGGGCAGCACATGACACGACACAACAGTTTGTGAGGATGTGTGAGTGATAAGAAACACAGTAACATTAGATCTTAGACTGTGAGTTTAAAAAATCATCAGGTTATGATCACTGAACTCCCTAAACCATTGTCATAAAATTGTGTAATTTTCCTTTTTTATACCAACTTGTTATTTAAAGTCTCCATTCTCTTGCTTGTTGTCACTTGACTTGGATGTTTGACCGTCACTGCGCAAAAAACTGTTTTCATATGTATTTATATTAATCGACTGAAGAGGCACAGTTTCTCTCTGTGTTCACATTAAATCTCAGTTTAACACGAGGTTTCATATGAGGTGATTTTGTGACATCACAACTACTGTAACTCAGAAGCCAATCATGGTCCAATAGGCAACTTACATGAGAGCAGAGTGGAAACCTGCAGCCTCCAGTTCATTTAGACCGGAGACTTGAATCCAGTCTATAATGAACAATATTTGCATATTCAAAAATTCTGGATTTATGCTGTTTTTTAGGACAATTAATGTCAGACATGTTGTTATTTAAAGCAAAGTATAAATATATGTCTGTATGGTACCTGTAAGGCAGTGGTTCTGACTTTGTGGGGGCATAGAGCCACTGGGGGAGGGAGTGAAACTGAGTTTGCTGATGTTATCGTGCTGACATTTATTTCCCTAAGATTCAGACCTTTTTTTTTTGTAATCTGCTTCACATATTATCAGCTCCCTTTAAGCTGCCTTCTGTAAAAAAAAAAGAAAAAAAGGCATGAATGGAAGGAAGGGGGGTTATTGACGCTCTACCTTAAAGCCTTTAAGCTGACGTAGGCACTGAGCTGAGTCGAACAGCTGTGTAAAAGGGAGAGCCGACTGACGCTGTTGTGTTACACGTCACACTCTGATTCCTGAACGACTACATGCTCTAAAAATCACACCCTGGGGTGGAATCATGTCGGCTTTGTTTGGGTCATTGTAAAGGGGGCCTAACGTGGGGTCTTCTTAACCGAGATATACAAGGATCTTTGTTTAAAAGAGATGATCGTGAACGGTTAATAAAAACTGTGGGGTGGGGGGACTTGAACTTTTTTGGCTTCTCACAGAAAAAGTTTGAGAACCACTGCTATTAGGATTTAAAACATTAGCCGTGTCCCAATTCAGTGGCCGCATCCTTGAGAGGCGGCATTTGGAGACCGATTACGTCACGGTTGGTGCGACTAGTCTGTCCTATTTCGAAGGCTCCTTCAAATATGGCCGACAAACGTAGAGGAAGATTATTACACAATTAAATGTAAGTATTGGGTTTTCAGTCGAACCTGGGCCTTAAAACTTCAAGCTGGTGACGCAGACTGAAAATCCTCCGTAGACCAGAATAATTTCAGTTTGGGCGTCGAAGGACCACACTTTCATAGACTTCTTCCCACGAATGACGCAGCCCCTGAATTGAGACACAGCTACTTACTTCTGGATGTCGTGTATAGAAAAAAATCCCTTGCTCTTTGACTCATTGTGCCAAACATTGTACATGTGACGTATCATTGTCTAACGTTGCCAGTTATGACAGAAATACAAAGGAAAACACCAACTCACAACAAAATGGAGCCAAAACTGCTAATTTTCCCCCCATCGCCTACATTTATCAGTATTATAGGCAGGACGTCTCCTTTAACAGACACTGCTCTTCCTGATATTCTGCCGACAGTGACAGTGCAGATGAGAACAGCAGTTCCTCTCCATTCAGCAGAGCTGCCTCACCACTAGTCACAGTAGCTTTTGCAACAATAGGGCAAGCCAGTGGTGTTGGACACTTGCCTGTGCAGGTGCTATGGTACATGCCGTGTGCTAAGAGATTGATCTGCAGCAAAGCTTTGCTGGTATAGCAGCGCCCTCCCCTCCACTTAAGCTGCAAGCTGACTGCGAGTTGCACTCTCGGCCTGTTCTCCACTGTCACAGATTTGTGCATTAGCTCCAGTGGATGCCCTCATATAAAGCTGAAATAAATAAAGACAATACTTCTCCAGACTGACTGCTTCTCCAGCCAGAGCCTCCCAGCAGCCCAATGTAGTCCACTGCTCTGTCTCCCTGATGGTGCTCACATCACTTTAATCTTTTCTCGTTTTACCTTGTCTGGCCGCTGATGTTGTTCCGTATGCAATGTCAGTTAACCAATAAATAAATAATCCAATGAATCAATCAATCAAGGAGTCATTCTAATCAGCCACTTTGATACCCGCTGTTCATTTGGTCTTGGGTACCACCAGTATTTCATCACCGTCTTGGATGCTGTAGGAGTGGAGAGCCCGGGTGTTGTACTTCATTTCCTCTGGACCAAAGGCGCTACACTTGTCGATGTAGTAGAGCCTCATGCTGTTGGTGGACAGCTGGACCACTGTCGTCAGCTGCTTCTTCAGCTCGGCTACTGTCTGGTCCAGACGGATGTTCAGCTGACACAAGGAGAAAGAGTTTAAACATGTTTCATCAGACGAAGCACAATGGTCTGTGTTTATTCTGAGGGTATGAGGGCCTTAGCATTATCAGTATACATCTGATCAGATTTGTGATAAATCTTTTCTTCATTGTATCTTAAGTATTTCTTAAAATTGCAAACAGGGCCTAAAAGAAGTGCAACAATATTGGCTCTCATAAGGAAGAAGTCCTGCAGAAGTCACAAGAACCGAAAGAACCACTGAATCAAAAAAATGTCATGTTTTCAATACTGAATAAATAAATGTTCAGTAAAGATTTTAAAGCAAATGATGACTATCACTTATTTATACTCATGGCACTTCCATTAGAAATTGAAAGATGAAGTCCAAAAAATGGAATAAAGGACAACTTACATGATAAAATTGTTGGCCTTGTCTCAAGTTATTCTAAATTTGTAAACCAGTGAGAAGAAATAAATGCTTAACACACCTGTTCCACTTTCTCCTCACAGTGAACCTCCACCTGGGCACGGCAGCGAGGTCGGAGGTCAATCTCAGCAAGCGGCTCCAGCTTCCCGTACTTGGTTACCAGGGAGTGGTATCTGAGGAGGTAAAGAGCAGGTTGTACTGTCAAAACACACACACACACACACACAGCACAACGCCCAAAAACCTGACATGTACCTGTAAGGCAGCTCCTCCTCGGGGTAGTCTAAGTAGTAACGGATGAAGAACCTCTCTGCATCCTCTCTCTCACTGTCAGTCACAACGCTGCCGTTCAGCAGTGATATTGCAGGAAGGCTGAGGAGAAGCAGTTGCACAACATTGTTTGAATCTTACAATCAACGATTCAGAGACCAAACTTGCGGTGGAGGAGGTCGTTCCTCGCCGCTGGGACTCACTGTGCTATCATGAGGCTGCGTCGCTCTGCGTTGGTGTAGGTCTGCAGTAAGGGAATGCCCTGCAGTCGCACCTCCTCCAACTTTGGAAAGAAGTTCAACTTCTCAATATCTTCCCATCGGTTTAGACCTGACAAAGCACACAGGGACAAGTCATTATATGTGTGTATATATATATATATATACACACATACATGAGCTGTATGAAGCCCTTTGTGTCTCCAGAGACAGAAGCAGGAATCCGTTTTGTCATTTTACTTCTAATCTATGGTTAAAACGCCTGGAGCCTGTATTTGTGTTGGTTGATAGTAGCAAACTTAAACTGAGTGGAGATTGATAAACAGACCACGTCACTTAGTTCACTTCCTTAGACCTTTAGCTTTTTACAGTTGTAAAAAGAACTTTCTGCCCTAATTTCACTTTTCCTCCATTTAGCACAGACAGAGAGACAGAGAGAGTAAACAGTTGTTACTACGCACAATTATATCTTAATAATTTGTATGCCTATATTTGATAAGGAAGCTGAGAGAGACAGGAAACACATGCAGCTGGTCTGGAGTCAAACCTCCTGCTCAGGCCCCCATATGGTATGTGCCCTCTCCTGTCCGCCACCAGGGCGCCCCCACTACTCTGATTATTAAACATAAAGAAATGATCCTTTGTTTGTGAGGACAGTTTTACTGTCGTCCAATGTCCCAACACACAGACCCAGTGACACGTGTTTGGTTCTGTTGGAGGTTTCTTCTTCTGCTGCTCATCGTGGGAACTGTTGGGTTTCTCTCTGTAAAATCTCAAGCTTGAGATAATAAATGACATGATTTGGTGCACAAAATAAAATTGGACTTAATTAAATGTTCCTTCGTTACCACATTTATATTTCGGCTCAGCCCCATATCCACCATTGTGCTGCTGGAAATACTCATCAGACCCCAATGTGTATAAATCCACAGCTGAAAGTAGTGCCATTAAAAATATTATATAAATATTCTCCCTTTCCCTCCTCCCACTGTCCAAAGACTGGGTCCAACTGGGTGACGCTGGAGACGTGGCCAGGCCGACCCCCGTCATTAAAACAATATATTTTAGACCAGAACAGACCAGAAAAGTTATTAACTATTGCAAAACAGACAAATGTTTTTGGTTTAATAGGAAATAAACGGAGACAAAACGAGGATGTTTTTCTGCGCCTCGGGCACTGAAGTCAATTTAAACACATCTTTTTATATTGTTTCTGCTCCTTCTACTCTCGGCACAAGCCTAAAAATAGATTTGCCACTGATACTGTCCAAAATAGAAACAATTCCTGCGATAAAAGCCGAGCTGAAGAAGAATCTGTTCTAATTCTCTTCAAATAACATTAAGCCTCGAGGATACAGTGACATGTTTGCTTGTGCTAATTTTATCAGCTGTCAAGTCATCACATACTCCTGCTGCTATAACTTGGGATTTTCTGCTGTGTACTGAACAATCAGGAGCAGGTCGACGTTTCCACCTGAAATTAAACCATCACGTGAAACTGAAACGTCCAGGCTCTCTGACCTGAGTTGTGCAGGTTAATGCTGCGGAGGTTGGGGAAGAGCCGCTGCAGGATGTCCTTGTTGTCCTGAATGGAAGCCAAGTTGTTGTTGGCCATGACCAGAGTGTCCAGGCTGGGGAACATGGAGCCAAACTTGCGGACTTCGGCCCAGTCTTGCAGGCTGTTGTCGGTGATGTGAAGCAGGCGGAGGGTGGGGCAGGCCACACTGGAGGCACTCACACTACTGTACTCATTAAGGCACAGGAACAACTCCTCCAGCCTGCAGGACAACACAGGACACGGGGTGAAGAGGGGGGAGCTGACGTAAACCTTCTGGAGACTGTGTAGGGACTAACCCTGCCTATCCATATTTATTTATTATCATTAAGAGTAAATTTGTATTTCTCTATTTAACACTCTCCACTTCCATTGAATAAAGGTGGTGGCAGAGGCAGATATGTTTAAACATGGCCCCTGGGGTGAGTGAGTGTTGGAGGTTAAAGGTTAGAGGTTACAGTTGCACTTACTGTCTTTAGTTATGTGTCCGTGTCACTCAAGAATAGTTAACAATGAACAGACCAATGAAACTGTGAAGTTCTGCTTGGGATTCAATTCATCTTATTGTTGATTCTCAGCAGTACTGATCGAACGTGTTGGTCTTACTCAGTTATCTCCCGAGTGAGCAGCAGCACAGTGTCCCAGGACACCTGAGTGTTGTTGAGGACGAGGCGTCGGACCCGGGAAAAGGTTTCGGCGCACCGCGGCTCCAGGGTCATTCCTGCCAGGGGGTTGGAGCTCAGGTTCAGGAACTCCAGGTTTGGGATGTTGGACACAATTTTACTGATCTGAAAAGGGGATAAAAGTTTTGTTCTTTATCTGGTCGATCCAGAGCCTTTGAAAAAACATGAATTAACACAGAACCAGAAGATGGACTTGAGTTGTTGAACAACAATGTGGTCACAAAGCCAGAATTTGTATTTCAGCATCACAAATACATCCAGAACTAGACAACCAGGTCTACTTATCTCTGTGGATCATTCATCTGGCATCACTTACAGGAGTCTGCTTTTCTTAATGTCACCAAATTTCATGAAAAGACCTAAATCAAAGGGTCACAATCTCTCAGCTTCTTTCTCTGTGGCCCTCTGCTCCAAACACACTGGTTCCAACTGAAGACAGAAATCTGTAAAAATGGCTCCATAGTGTCATAAAGTAGACAAGCACTATAGTTTTTAACAGCTGTCACTCAAACAGGAGGGAAGGGGGGTTTTACTTGGAGACGATAAACAACAGTGTGAGTTCATGAAGAAACACGTCTCCTCCTTTGTGTGTTTTTATCATAAGACTGTGAATAAAGATGGACGTAACCTCCATGACATCACACACAAGTTGGTTTCTAAAGCTCAGAGTCAGCTGCTCTGCTGCTGTCAACTTGGCAGAGCCTGACTCCGCCCCTAACTTCCAGCTAATCCAAAAATGGACAGAGGTGGAGCCAAGACTTTGGTCCATACTGGTTTGTGGTAAGCATTTTCTCACCCACCTGTCACTCAAAGTGACCCCGCCCCAAAATTACACCTTAATAAAATGTAAACAGAGAGAGAGAAAGAGAGTTTTATATAAGAGAGTTACAAAAATTCACCTCACCTCCTTTGTGTTGTCACAAAAGAGGAAATTAGCTCTACAGACCACAACTGGTTTTTGTACCAGGCTGTAAACATGTTTATTTCTGCAGTAAAGTTGTTTTACTGTGTCAGTCTATGGAGAATGACTCACTGTTGGAGCCAGACTCTAGTGGTCATTAGAGGAACTGCAGGTTTATTGTCAGCGTTGACTTCGTTTTTCAGCCCCAGCTTAGTTTCTTAGTTTTTTCTTAATATATATCCACTATATAGTTAACTTTAGCTTTTTTGATCTGTTCATCTTTTAATGATTTATTGGGAATTAAAGATTGTAATAAACCCAGAAACTGCACCTCGTGCCAGTCCTGAAGCTTGTTGTGGGACAAGTCCAGCTCCATGACATGGGCACAGAAAGCAGCAATCTCAGCCTGGTCTCCTGCTCTGCTGATCCCACAGCTGTTCAACACCAGCACACTGGGCAGGTTCAGACGGTCTGGAGGTGAGAGGGGAGAGGACAGAGGGGAGGATTAATAAGGATTAGTCAGACAGAGAGGAAGGTTCAAAGGAAGCTGGGCAGAGTGGCCTTAAGGTAAAATGTAATATGTGATTTATTAAAAACCAGGAAATTTTCTAATCTAAATGAGTAAAGTAATGTGAGCAGGAGATAAGAGTCAAAAATTCCTCAAGGACCTGATTAAAGCAAGTTCCCGGAACAAAGTGCAACAACTGTTATGATTGTTAAGTTCAGTAAGAGAAGACAGGATGCTCTCTGGCATTTATGGATCCACTTTTTCCACCATAAAAAGACCATAATGCATTGCAGTCACAAGTCATGGGCTGAATCCAAATGTCCAGCCTTCCCTATACACTTACAGACTTAACGGGTGCAACTGCCCTCAGTTCATTTCAGTATGGATGTGGATGTGATAATGCAAAGCTGTAGCTGCTGTAACGAGGCTGAATGGGTCTCAAAACTTTTGTAAATTAAAGATTCAGCACACAATAAAATGTGCAGGAAGTGAAGGGGTCTGAAGCCACTGTGGATGTAATGAGTCCCATGAAGGCCGCGGTGAGGTCATCAGGAAGCGACATCTGTTAGTGTAACGAAGCCCGCTCACCTTTCATAGGGGAGCCTTGAGGAGCTACGGTGGGCACGACCACCACCCCCATCCCAGGTCCTCTTCGGTACGGGAAGTTCTCTGGACTGTACTTTTCACTGATCACCTCCACAAAGGTGCGACCGTCCCTAACCTCCGGTGGCTCCATGGCTCCGTCCCGCTGAACAGCCTCCACCTCAGCTGAAAGACACAGACGTCCACATTTGGTTATATTTACATTATTAACTCCTCACTGTCAAACACAGGAAAGGAAAGAAGAGTCCAGTTAGTCAACAGATTCTTTTCTCAGTGATCAGTGAATCATCTGGGCATTAAAACCATAGGAAACAGTGCAAAATGGTCACAAATGACTTTAATGAAATCAAAACATTTAATATCTTCCTGTTTTGGAGTTAACTTTAGGGAAGATTACATTATATTTTAAACAATGTACATCGTTTTGACTGATTTTATACCAAGAAACTAAACACAGCAATTACAGAAAAACGACAACAAAAAAACAAAAACAAATAATTGAATCAACCAATCGCTGCAGTTCCAGCTCAGACTGTCCTACATCAGTGATTAGGAGGCAAATACTGGTTAAATAGACTAAAGGTGTATTACTGCAAAGCAAACCAGGAGAGAGACACAAAAACTGTAACATCTAACATGAACCTAAACATTTGCTGCTTTGATTTTTCATGACATGATGTAATGAGGGTCCCTGCAGTCACAGGTTTCTCTCCACTATCACTACTTTTTTTTTAGTTTTTTAGAGTTTACCATTTAAATGAAATAAAGAGAAAGTAGTAGTAGCCAAGCCCCCTAATTCATCCCCTGCTTTAAGGTCTATTTTCCTCTAAATGGACCATCATTTAAAAAAATGAACATCTTGTTGTATTGAAGACTTGAAACTAGAGACTGAGACCATAAACTCATTAGGAAAACGTTGACTGAGCTAATAAATCAAGGGAGAAGTAGGGACATTTTCCCATAGACTTCAATACAATCTGACTTCTTTAACAACCAGTGGAGTCGCCCCCTGATGGTCATTGGAGTTAAGGCTCTTCAGCTTCGGCTTCATTCACTTTTAAATAAAGTCTATGGCTGCGCCTCATCTCTGGTTGAAGCTTCATTAGTCGCTGAATAACATACCAGAGTCTCTGACAACTGTCAGCGGTGGAAGTGAATTAGTAGGTAGGTGCCAGGTACTGACGAGGAAGAAGAACAATAAATAATAAAGATGATATTTCATCATGAACAGATGGTGATTAAACCTAATCTCACAACAAGTTGATTATTTTCATGACTAATTCATTCTTCTTTTTTTTTTTTTAATTAAAATGTCAGAGAGTGGTGAAGTAAACCAATGAACAGCCCAGAGTGATGTCAAGAAAAGCAGCAAATACTCACAACAAAGAAGCTGGAACCAGAGCGTCCCCGGCATTTCTGCTTCACCAACTACTCAACAATAAACTCAAATTGTTGTTGATTCATATTAAGACCGTTTTCTTTTTCTCACTTCTAGCCTCGACAAATCAGGCGTTCACGCAAAAACGTGTTTTAAGCATCACAAAACAGTCTAAGGTCCACATTAGAGGAAGGAAACAGCTGAAGACACAAAGCTGTCTGGCCTGATAAATGCCTGCGTGTCTTCTTAAGAGCGTCACAAAATGATAGTGGAAGCAGGGAGGGACATAAGGAGGTGTCCTCAGCTCTTTATCAGCAAACCACAGAGACACCGTCCCATTTAAACATTCCTGGAGGAGAGAAACACGAAGGCTGATCTTGATGCTGAACTTTAAAAAAGAAAATGTGAAGAGGGTCCCTTTGACCTGAGGATCACTTTAGTTTCTATAATTAAAATGACGAGTGTCTGTGTGAGTCTTAAAATGCTCGGCGGGCAGAGCCTCGCTGTGGAATCTGCTGCAGGGAAGCATGAATTATGTAGTGGTTTTGCTGAAATAAAAAAATAAACGGATCTTGTTACAATATCTTATTTGACAAAAACGTGCCGCAGTAAATTGTGGTAACGTATGAAAGCAATTTGATACCCTTCATCTTATAAATCAAGTTATTTGCTTTGATGCTGCAGTTATTTTTACAGACTTAAGAAAAATAAAATACAGCACACATTAGGTGTCTGACCCTGTGCCCTGTTTGAGGGAAGTCACGCCTGTTTTGTTGTTTTTTTACAGTGTGGTAATAGTTCAAAAGATATGACAGGAAGTGTCTGTTACCTGAAGAGACGTCGCCCTTTATTCGACCACTTTCACTGCTCGCTGTCTTCTTCTGTTTCTGCACTGATGGTGGCCTGTCAATGAAATCAGGAGCAGCCTCATTCAGTCTCAGTCTGTCATTCACAGACACGTGTATTTGTTCATTCATTTAAAGTTCAATTGTTTCACAACCTTTTCTACAAGACAGAGCTGCCCGTTTGTGAGATGACAGACGGGCTCTATAGCACTGTACGTATTGTCTTACTCCAGAGTGGCTGGTCGGGCTGACAGACGTCCCCAGAAGAAAAGCTGGTGCCTCTTCAGTCAGTTGTCAGGATTTGGTCTGTGCAGGCCAGGACAGGGAGGACTTGGGAGGCGCTCACCACATGATCCTGGAGAACAAACAAGGTCAAAGATGAGTTTCTGCCTTGTTTTTCCACTGCCAATATCAATTTCATAAGAGCACAGAAGAACATTTGAGCAGAGTGTTACTGCCTTCAACACACAGACACAAAACAGACACAGGAGTTTCCCATGAGCGTGAACGAAATAAGACAATTATCTGTCACTGACAGTATAAGTATGATCAATGGTTGATTTTTCTTAGGGTGAAGCGCACTATGCCAAACACCGTTAAGAAATCTGACAATTTAGTATTTTACCACCTGAGGGTAAAAGTACGCATTAAATGTGTTGTAAAACATGATGGAAATGATTAAGCACGACGTTCTTGTAAATTCGGCTTAATCTATTCGGCAAAGCAGTACGAAAATAATCTCAAATTCAACTTTTTCCAACCATGGTTTATGTCTATCCTCCCCAAGTAACTTAAATCATCTAAATCAAACACAGTCGTGGAGAAAAGGGAGAAAACGATTATGAAAAGTTGGCATTTTACGCAATAAGGGCAACTTATTCTATTAGATTCACCCCGATCTGATGTGTAATAATTTGTGATTCTTAAAAGACAATAAGTGATATTGTTAAAGTATACATCGACCGATTTGACATAGGCACCTCTAAAGTGACCAATTCTAAAATGGAATACGGCTGTTCATTTTAAAACTGTTTGCTTATCAGTGAATGTAGACAGCTAGGTCTTTGTAAATCACGACAGCGTGTGTACCAGCATCAAGTTATTATAGACTCGGCATATGCCGTTTGGACAAACGAAAAGCCATTTAGACAAAATTTCAACTTTTATACGCGCCTTACCAGCTACTGCCCCTCATCAAGGAACGTCGATATGGTGAAAAACGACCCTGACAACAACGGGCAGACCAGTGATAAAAGTTAATAATTTACTGTTATAGTCTCTGGTCGTTCTGTTAGATTTATGCCGAGTTAATACATAACAATTATAGACTAGTAAATTCATTAGAACTGGCATTGCCACGTTATATATAAAACGATAATGCACAGAAACTACAGATTTTACAGATTTGTGAATGGAGTTCGTTTTTTTTTTTTTAATTATAACGTGCAAAGCTAAATCGGTACACACGATAACAACGCTTTTCCCATTACAGCTCCATCTACAGAGAACAGTTTATAATTTGGGATTATAAATGCAGCCTTCCTGTGGCTGACAGCCGAGCAGTGTCCAGTCCAGGCTCGGTATCAGTGAGTCTGACCCCCAGCAGCAGCTCGATGGAGCCGGGGATGGATCACAGATGGCACCGATATAAATACGGTCTCAGTGGTCACCGGCTAATGACAGCTCGCTAAGAGACTGTGTCATTGAAGGATAAAAAGACAGGTTATCTTTCCACATACCTTTAATGTCTACTTTGAATTTCCCTTGTTGATGAAAACAACCAGCTGTCATTTTGCTCACCCCTACATCCCGGAAGTGACGTCGCTCGATAGCTGTGTTTTTTTTCCCCCCTTTTTTAAAATTTATTTTAATTAATTTTAAGTACAAAAGTTTCTTCATGTGCAGATTTTTTCCTGAGCCAGTTTTATAATTTTCTATTAAACTGTACAAAAGGCTTAAAAAACAGCAGTTGAGGTGATTGAGGTTCCCCTGGAAAAGAAAGCCCATGATGTCATGGTGTAGCTGATGATGATGATGATGATGATGATGATGATGATGATTTGTCTTATCTTGTTTCATGCTGCCATTTTCACGTTATTGTGTAACTAATAACAGTAATGATGTTATTCCATGATGTGTCATGTCCAATGTTTTATTGTAACATTTAATTAAAGGTCCATACAGTCTAGAGGTAGATGTTAAAGGTCCATACGCTCTAAAGGTAGATGTTAAAGGTCCATAAGGTCTAAAGGTAGATGTTAAAGGTCCATACGGTCTAAAGGTAGATGTTAAAGGTCCATACAGTCTAGAGGTAGATGTTAAAGGTCCATACAGTCTAAAGGTAGATGTTAAAGGTCCATACGCTCTAAAGGTAGATGTTAAAGGTCCATAAGGTCTAAAGGTAGATGGTAAAGGTCCATACGGTCTAAAGGTAGATGTTAAAGGTCCATACAGTCTAAAGGTAGATGTTAAAGGTCCATACGGTCTAAAGGTAGATGTTAGAGGTCCATACGGTCTAAAGGTAGATGTTAAAGGTCAATACAGTCTAAAGGTAGATGTTAAAGGTCCATACAGTCTAAAGGTAGATGTTAAAGGTCCATACAGTCTAAAGGTAGACCTCCATGTGGTCTTTGATTATAAAGCAGGTCTAGGTTCTATATTAATACAGTGAAACTATCAAAGGTCTCAGTCACAGAGAAATGCTCACAGCCTGGATTCAGAAACTGAGCCAGAACCAGCTGCCTGACTTTATGATGTCACAACAAAGCAAACACCTCTCTCAGCCTCACCCCCAAGAAAATCCAACCTGGACCAACCATCCAAACTTGCAGGGTTTGGTTTCTCTGAGCATTCACGAGAAATCAACTATATTTTTATTGGATCACTCAGAACACAGTCAGCCAATCAGAAGAGAGGAGCAGATCCTCTCTTCTGGTTGGCTGACTGTTCGACCTGTTGTTGCTAGAGCTCCAGAGAGAAGCCTGAGAGAGGAGATTTAAAACTACACTGAGATGGGTTTTGGGTCTTTAAACCACAAATATGTCTTCTTATGGAGACCAAACACTACAAAATAAAAGACTGGGGAAGTGTAAAATATGGACCTTTAAGTGTAACAGTAAGACATTGTTTTATTAAGTCAAAATGTCTAATGTAAATTTCCCAATAAGGTGATAATAACATCAATGATTTTATGTTACTACAAGCTCAAACTTGTAGTTGAGTTTGTTATTAATGCTGCAATATTTGAAAAGGGTCCTTTTTTAAATGTCATAAATAGCTAAAACTGAATGACACTACATTGTCATGAATGAGTATTAATCTGAATTTTCTTCATTATTGGCTAAATTCAAAGATCCAGAGCTCAGATTAATACTAAACAAGCCTCCTAAAAGGTGAATAAGATCATTAACATACCTAAAAACACCTCACACACCTCCTGAAATGTGTTTTAGACCAAAACCAATAGACAGAAGTTTGGTTTTATTCCAGACTTGTGAACAGCCATAAGCTGTGTTATTTTTACTACTGTTCTTTTCCAACACAACGCTTGTAGTTGTGGATTGTTGGTGTGTGTCTGTGTTTGTTTGTGGAAGTGAGAGACAAATAAAGTGTCTTGAATCTTGACACCTGACATGTTCTGAGTGTAAACTGTGTAATCTCCTGAAATTCGACTTTCTTTTACACTTAAGATGGTCAACTTGGAGACTTCAATGTGTTTGAGTCATTCCATAAATCTGCCTGAAAAGAAAAATCATTGAAGGCAGTTAACTTGCATCACTCTGTGCACTACAGCCCCCCAGTGGTTGTTTGTCCTCATGAGTGGAATTAGCCTAATCAATATATCAATATAGCCTAATCAATTTAATCCTGATCATTTAAAATCCAAAGTCTATAAAAACTCATGATGTTTATTTCACTCATCAGCTTTTGTTAACTTGAATATCCAGTTTTTATCCTGTTGTGTGACATGAAGGCTGATGTGGATACAACAGGAGCAGGAAATGACTGATTCAGTCGCTGATCAGCCTTTAAGTGTCATCTTCACTAATTTGGTCACTGAGGGTCACTTTATTAGGAACACCATACTCACACAGATTCCTCTGAGACTCTGCTCCATGCTGACCATTTTAAATTATCACTGTGTTTTAATTATCACTGTAAGTTAATATACAATGTAAACTGTAGCCACTTTTCTATTTCTTTTCAATCAAAGTTTTGTGTTTCTGTTTTCAATGATCAAGAGTAGCTCTCTGAATTTCATTGTATATTTTGCACAATGACAGTGAAGGCTCCTTCCTACCTTCCTACCTTCCTACCTTCCTACTTCCCAACCTATTTAATTTAACTGCTGCAGTGTAGATCTGTGTCCAGGTGGGGGCAGCACTGGTTCACAGTCTGAGTGGGACAAACAAAGGCGATATGACAATGAGACGGAGGAAATAAATGTCAAATAGTCTGTTGCTGACCAGATATAATGCAGGTACATATACAGAAACAGTGTTGTAATTATTATCATTATTATTATTATCCATTAAAAATGTCACTGGGATCACAGAGAACACGTCGGTCTTCAAGCTGTGCACCAAAGGAAAAACAGAAAACAGTGGTTAATAGAGTAAAAAGACACATCTCTTCACACCACTATAATGAATATAGTATTCAGACATCGTGAACATTAACTTTTAAAGGGAAAAGTCAATTCTACAATTAACCAAGAGTCTTAGGAGGCATCGTGTTATGTAGGATAAAGGAAATATTTCAAATATTTTAAAATAATACTCCAGTAATAACAGGAACAGTGTGTAATTCCATTGTTGTCGTTACCTGTAGCACATTGGTAGATGTACTCTGTCTCAGCCTGGTCACCTGAGAGGGAAAACATGGGAATAAGAGACTGAACAAACAAACAGCGAAAGCTTCCTGAGACGGGTCGGGTCTTCAAAAACAGACCGGATCCACAGAAAATACTTTACAGCAGAAAGACTTTGATTTGATTTCAGAGCTCTGCCCGAGATGTCAAAGAGAGACAGGTAATGTTTTTCACTTGTTATGGAAATGTAATAAATTAAAACAATATTGGGGCCCCATATTGGGGATTGTTAAAGAGATCCCTGGTTCACATAAAAACCAGCCTCACTATCTGACATCTGCTCACCAAAGGTGTGTTTTATTAAACATTCACAGCTTAGTCATGGAGAAGTCAGACCCTCCCTCTGTCTCCGTGTGGTTTAAAGAAATTTATACTCATACATAATGTTAGAAAAAAATAATTTAACCTTAAAAAACCTATCTTTATGAAAACTGCTGGGCAGGTTTCAGTAGCTATAGGTTCACAATCTGCTATGAGGCGACAACAAGATTCATTTGACAAATACACATGGGTTTGTTTTTTTTGTTTTTTTTAATAGCTGCTATTATTATTCTTCCCTCCACTGGTACCTCGGTGTCTGTACTAATGGTTCCTGTCTGGTGGTGGGTCTGATGTCAACCTCCGCCACAGTTAGTAACAGTTACGATGGTTGATTGGCAAATGCCAACCCAGAACATTCCTGCTGTGAAATTACTAATGCAGTTTCATAAATACGTAAGATATTTTAATGATGTATTGACCTGGAAACGTCACCTTAGATTGTTGTGAAAACTACTAACAGTTTTACACAGTTTCCAAAGGTTTAAATTATTAATGATGAAGACAGCAAGACGGTTCTGGGTGCTTCCTCCCACCGTCCAAACACATGAACGTTTAGGTTAATGACCCTAAATTGCCTCTAGGTGTGAATGTGAGTGTGAATGGTTGTGTCCCAATGTGGGCTGGGATTGGCTCCCCCCAAATATTAGATATGATAAGTTTTAATTTGATTTGATAGGAATCAGGACGATAAAATACCCTCTGCTGTCTGTGCAGGACATATAACAAAGAAAATGTTTAATTTGCAATTTGCTAGTTTCAGGGTGGGTGTGGGAGGTCTGAGTGTCAGTGTTACTTGGCTGGTAGTAGTCATAGATCTTGACCACGGCCGGCTTCAGGTTCTTCACTGGGAGCTCCTGTATGAGCTCTAAGCTGTGGTTGATGCCGATGTCCTTTGGTAACTGTTGGAGGAAAAGCAGACAACACCGTCAGTAACAAATCTGAAGAGAACCATCTATTGATCCCCGCTGTGAATTCCTCTCACCTCCCGAATGTAAACCAGAACGTGGTCGTGCTTCTGTTCAACACGATCCACCAGCAGGGCACCGCCGAGCTGTGAGGAGACGACACTCAGCTTCGTCAGCTGATGGAAACAAATCCATTTCTGTTGAGTTCAAAGTTTTTCTAATAACTCACCTGTTTCAGAGACTCTGGGTCTGGGACAAAGCCTGAGAGCATTTTGATATCCAGGATCACCATGTTTGTAGTGGCCTCCTTCCCACTATATCTGCAACAGAATCATAACATTGTATTAGTCGTTTCAACGGAGACTCTAGTTTTAATCGATCGAGTCTTCCTCTCTAACCACGGGTGGACGGGCTGGTTGGTTACTTACAGGGAGTTGAGGTTCAGAGTGAGTTTGGGTCTGTGAGATGTGCTGGTACATTTGGCCTCTGCTCTCACTTTGAGCGTGGTGACGTCAGCAGGAGTTGGGATGTTGTAGTGAAGAGAAACCTACGGAACGGTTTCAATAGAAAAAGAGAACAAGAGCAAGACTCAAGGATTTGTTTTCACGTGTTGGTGACTGTAGTTTTGTGTTGCTGTTTGTGTACCATTAGCTGGAGGGAAGATGAAGATGAGGATCCCTCACACGTGTCCTATATGCTATTACACCCATTACATTGCTAAATAAACCAAATGATCACACTGCACTTCACAGAGAGGAGTCTGCAAACAGAGGAAGAGGATACACCACTCTGCGCCAGTGTAAGAGGTTTGTAATAACATGAACTATAATTATATGGTCTGATAATATGATCGACGAGTGCAGATCAGTTACTGATGAAACTGAGACCAAACAGATCTATAGCTTGAAGATCACTGATCTGATAGTCCAGGCAGCTTTGGTTATGATGGAGGTCGTGTCTGTGTACGTCCTGACTGGAGATGAAGCAGAAACAGGCCTGTACCCAGTTTATCCACTGACCTGCATCGAAACACAGGCAGTGCCCTTCACCTCCAGGCTGTACGTTCCCGTCACGTCAGGCAGAGACTTCTCCTGATAGAGCAGCTTGTTGTTCTGGTTCACAACAAACGTCAGCTGGTCACTGGGCGACTGGATCGTCACTGTGCTTGAACCATCAGGACTGAACACCAGAGTGGCGTAAAGAGCCAGAGCCTGAAGAGCCACCACTGTGTCCTACAACACACAAAACATTTTCAGCCTCGAGAAGAATAACAGTAATTCTTTTTTCTTTTCTTTTTTTTTTATTTCATACAGAAACATAAAGGTGAGACGATAGTTTAGTCTGTTTATGTGATGTGTAGCTCCTGGGCTGTAACTCTGCTGTTTTCCTTGCTGTGGTATAATCACTGACATCAAATTGTGGAGGTACTGGGTTGTTTTCATCATATTTGTCCCAGAAGAGAACAGTTAATATAACGGCTAACATGTTAAACTCCAGCTTTATGCTGTGGGGGCTGTACCTGTGTGGAAGAGAAGCCTCCATAATGGTTCTGCTGCCTCGTCAACCATCTGATGATGCTGGAGGCGTAACTCAGGTCTTCAGTAGTGGGGGAGGCACTGAGTTTAGCCAGCAGCACATAGGAGCTGATCTCCACAGACAGAGAGGCTGAAGTATCTGTTGCTGTCTGAGTCCAGTGGAGGAGATTCCCTAAAACAAAGGCATGAAGTTACAGCTACTTTCACAGCAAGTGAAGACAGAATGACTGTAGGAGGACGATCATATTATCAGACCATATAATTATAGTTCATGTTATTACAAACCTCTTACACTGGCGCAGAGTGGTGTATCCTCTTCCTCTGTTTGCAGACTCCTTACAGCTACTTTCACAGCAAGTGAAGACAGAATGACTGTAGGAGGACGACTCACCTTCTTTTACTGAAACTTTGTCGAGGTGCTGCAGAAGGCGATCACGGGTCTCCATGTCTCCTGCCAAGGTGAAGACGTACGCCATCAGAGCTGTGGTGTAGGTGTTGCTGAGGTCACCGATGTGCTCCTTGAGGCAGGACAGGCTCTGATTCACCACATCGCACACAACGTGTTAATAACCAGGTCATTTAAGTTGATGTTTCACAGTTTCACAGTTTCATTGTTCCCTTATGTTTCAAGGTAACATTATAATACAAATTACACATTAAATGCTGCGACTTGTTGCCTGGTAGTTTCTGTATTAAATACTAGCCTTTGTTACACGAATTTCAGTCCGATATTTCCCTAATATTTAGTATTAATACCTTGCAGCTAATATTTATGTCCTCTGGTCCTTAAACCAAATACCAATGGGAAGAACCACATTCTCACCAAGCTGGAGGCAGCAAACTACAACCAACTTACACAAGCTCTCAGTAATCAGGAGGATACAGAGCCTGAGTGTGTGGCTACACAGAGTACACTTCGAAGGAGGACGGGTTGGGCCACGAAGGAGCCATCTGCTGCAACCTTCGACACCGAGGAAAGGAACCTTCAAAATTCAACAGCCCATCATCGGTCTTCGGATGCAGCCACATCCGCAGATTAACTCGGTACAATGCTCCAAATCAAACAGTTACAGGTTGACAGAAGTGAGATGTTTACACTGGGAACAGTCTACTCACATTAACGGACATATTCATCTCCAGGAAGGCAGCAGTGATGTAAGCACTGAGAGTCACTTCATCAGACACACCACCCTGTAGACAGGAAACATCATTCAGGCTCCATCATCCCTGCCCCATTGTAATTACTGAGCCCTGACTGAATCGGTGCTGATGGTGCATTGATATTTAACTAAAGCTGCAGGAAGATGTCACATAGTGAAAGATTTCTACCCCCACGTTCACCTCTTCAGTTTCAGTCATCATCAGTCATGTTCACATTCACTGCACAGGTGCCGTCGGCTCACCTTCATCCTGTTGTTGAAGAGTTTTCCTGACTTTTGGAAACAGCCGTTGCCTTGTTGTTTACTTTGCAGCCAAATCGTTGACTGCCTGAGCTTTGCTGGGTCAATGTAGATGAAAGACTGAGCTTTGGCAAAAGATCTCATCACAAAGGCGGTCAGCCTGAGGACATCGAAACAAGGTTAGACAATAACTGACAGTCAGACAGGCTGAGGCACTTTCTGTGTCATTGTGCCTCATGCTTGTCTTAACATTAGTGATATTACTGGCATCATTAGCCTTTGGTGCTAAAGTCAAACACCACCGGTGTGGACACGCCATTAGGTGTTATTCACGGATCCTGATCTATGTCTCACCACAACTTTGTCACAGATATCTACAGAGAGTTCCTGGACTTGGTTTAGTTTGGGTTTTGACCTGACATGCAGTGTGAACTGTGGGCACCTGTGTCCACAAGCCTGTGGCTTCCTAAGCTACAGGAAGTACCTGACCTACAGTGTGGACTCTCATAACAGTTTGTAGATCAGATTTCAGTTTTTGATTTTTAATAAATGAGAAAAAAAAATCAATTGTGGATGATTGAGTGCAGTTTAAAGCGAATTAAATCAATTTGAATATATTCTCTAAATAATAAAGAAGAATCTCACCAAGTGTTTCCTGCTCCTAACCCAAATGTGCTGTAAGCACCATCACTGTGTTTGTAGTTCAGCTGCCTCTGGTAGCCTGTGTAACAACAAGATCATGTTTATTCCAGCTGTGATGTTCACACACGTTTTTAATATTAAGTTATTATTTAGTTGCGTCGTGAACTGAGCTCAACTAAAAATCTCATATTTTATCTGAGCAAAACTCTTCAAACCTTGTGATGTACAAATGAAAATGGCTGGAAACTCATTAACACTAAGCTGCTGCAGAAAAACCAAAGTGCAAACGTCAGACGAGTTGATTATAATTCTGTTTTCTACTTGTTTTTTACCAGGTATTACCCAGGTTCATTGAGCACATGCTTTCCAATTTAAGTTGTGTTCTTAATAGTTTTATTAATGTATTGCTGCCACAACTTTTGGAAAAGTAAAGTGAGCATCAGCACCATCTGCAAAGCCTCCAGACCAAAGTGCAATGCAAAGGATCATTTATTTTATTATTATTTATTTTGTTTATGTTAAACTTAAAATGGGATAAAGTCTAATCTGAACGATACAAGACGTAGTATAATGATCCTGGTCTGAGTTCCCGCCTGTTTTCTGCAGTATGAAGCTGACAGAGACTCACCACTGGTCAGGAAGCTGGTGGCCTTTTCCAGGATGGTCGGGGTCAGCTGCTGCGTGTTTTTCAGGTACTGGAGGATGTAGATGTTGGGGGCCAGGAGCGCCATGTTCTGCTCTCCACATCCATACGGCATCCGCAGCAGCCCATCCAGGTTTTTCAGGGCTCGGCCCATGATGTCGCCTGCACAGACAAAAAACAAGAGAAGATCAGCGAGAGCTGATGTCAGAGCAGTCAAATGTTTTGCACAACAACAACAACATCTTAAGAATATAATGTAAATGCATGATTTTCAGCCAATATGTCAATCTTTATTACCAGATTTGTTTTTAGTTTGAAGGACTATATGGACTGAAATGATGTGTTTAGTTAAAGAAACACTCTGAATGAATCGATCAGTTTACCCAGGACTGATATTGAAGCTCGGGCAGATCCATCAATCACATCCTCAGGGAGCTGAAGGTCTATTTCCTCTGTCAAAGCCTCTCCTGTGTAACGACAGAAAACACATTTAGACACTCAAGAACACGTCTTTTAGATTTAAAGGATGGTCGATGGCACCATGTCATCATATTGAAATATAACTTACGTTTTGGGCAGAGCAGCCAGTTCTTAGTCTTCGTTATCTCAGTTCCTTCAGCCTGAGAGGGAAGGAGGAAAAGTTTTATTGCACTAAATGAAAAAAGTGAAGCTTTTCTCTGTTTTCTTGTTTGAAGGCACCAACCTTTACTACGAGAGGTCGCGTGACAACATCGATACGACCTCTCTCCGGCACACTCACAATCTCGTTGTTACATGAAACGTGGGAAGCTACAGCCTCAGCAGACACAGTCACATTCACAACCCCTGCAAAAAGATCCACAAATAATGTGTGGAACCTGTTTTGTTTTTAATCCTGGAGCACGGATGTGACATAATTAGCCTAAACTTGTTAATATCAATAGATATAAACACAAAGTCCTAGAGCCAATGTGAAAACACAGATACAAGATCAAAAGAGCAGATTGCGTTATTGAGGGATTCAAGTTAATTCACTTGAATGTTGATCTGCCGGGTTAAAGTCCTGCTGGGGAAGAGGAAAAGCAGGTCATCTACCCAGTGTGAATGAAAGCTTGATCCTCACCTAAGTTTGAGGGGACCATGGTCCAGCTGAGGGTCTTGCGCTCATTGCCACACAAACAGGATGTGTACTGGTCACCAGAGAGCGGGGTGAGGGTGAAATCGAAGGAGGGTGCTGGAATCACAGTCACCTGTTTAAACCAAAACAGTGAAATAGTTTCTAAATGAAGAATCACCCCTCGTAACTGAAACCTAAAGTAATTACAAATCTGTTTAAAGCCAAAAGAGTGAAGAAGCCAATTGATTTGAAAAACATAAATATTAGTCAGACTGTTGTGTGTGTAAAAAAACATTACCATGATGCAGCTGGAAAGGTAGTTGAAGACGGATGCCTTCAGTTCAAAGTGCTCCCCCCGGATGATGGAGTAGGGCAGGGTGAGCTCAAGGAAGAAGGGCTGGAAGACAGTGATTTCTTTACGAGGAGCCAAACCAAAGCCCTGAGGGGACAAACAGAAAGCCTCCGTCTCCCAGGTGGTGATGGTGTCCGGGGCAGTGAAGGTCACATCCTTTCTACCAGACTCTCTGGATCCACAGAGACACAGAGACACATGTTGTCAGAAAGTGTGTTACTTCTTCTTAAAGGAAATCAGGCATTATTTTTCATGTTGAATAAACAACATAAACAATTCACACAGCTGAGAAAATCAGTTCACGATAATCAAAATGCTTCATAAACATAAAACCAGGGAGTGGTTTCTTAAAAAAACATACTGTATATATGGTTTTCATCTGCTATAATTAAAACATATTTAATGTTTTTTTGATTTCCCCTGGAAAGTGAAACATGTCGTAATGATATATTATCACCTAAAAAGTTGTTAATGGCGAAATCAAGCTCAGAGTGAGCTGCTTTACCGTTGCCATCTTGGCAGTGCCTGGCTCCACCTAACTACCAGCTAATCCAAAAATGGGTCAAGAGGAGGGGGGTCAGACAAAGACTTCAGTGCATGCTGGTTATACACAACTTTAAGCCTGAATAAAATTTAAATTGGTGAGTTAAATAAAAATTCAGACCCCATGCATTCGTCATGAAGGAGTAAATTAGCTACAGAAACCACAAAACATTTTTCTACCTAGCTTCAAACATGTTTATGTTGTAAAGTTTGACATTTTAACATGTGAGTCTATGGGGACAGGCTGACCGGAGCCAGGTTCTAGTGGCCATTAGAGGAACTGGAGTGTTTGGCGTGTCTTATTTTTAAGACCCATAGTTGCACATAGTGCACAAATACCACGCGAGGAGACTTGTGACAGAAGCTCACCCAATGTCTACCAGGTCCCATATCCAGGTCTCGGGGAAAAAAGTGCGGACTGTCTGTATTGGCTCATCAGGCTGAGATTTGCGAGCTAGGATTGGAACATCTGGGATGGCAGCTGGAGGACTGGATAGTGGGAAAAAAGCTGAAAAGACGCCACATGATACTTTACCACAGGCAAAGGCCAAAAATGACAAAGTGAAATGAAATAATGTTGTAAACATTAACATACATTTTACTATGTGTTTACGTCTCTGAAGCAAGCATCCAAATGTTCGAACTAAATTAGTTGCCACCTTCAGTCCTACACTCTAGATAATCCAACAACATACAGACATCACTGAAAAGTTTGTCATATGATCAACAGCACTTCATTGTGTATGAATATTTTTCAATTTTGAAAACTTTCTTTTACAATTACCTTGAAAACATAATAGGGCTCATCTTTATTGTCAGGGTGATGATGAAAGAAGAAATATCCCGAATGCAAGCACTGAAAATCATAGGTCTGATGTGGAATAGAAGTTGCTTTTC
Organism: Rachycentron canadum; assembly: GCA_038496675.1. Lineage (NCBI taxonomy): Eukaryota > Metazoa > Chordata > Actinopteri > Carangiformes > Rachycentridae > Rachycentron > Rachycentron canadum. The sequence continues at coordinate 23,009,137 of CM076657.1, forward strand.
TGACGAGCAACAGGTCAAATATCTGAAAAGAAAGCTTTGGTTAAATCTATAAACTGACAGAAGTTTGTTTTTGGTCAAGGTTTTAGATCAGCATGAAAGAATATAAATAATAAAGATAAACAGATTTATCAGTCAGTGTCCAGTCCAACTGTCACCCATATTCACGGCAGCTGGGTAAAGACTGGAAGAGTGAGATTCCATTGAGAGGTGATCAAAACGATTTTTATCCAAAGAGCTCAGCTTCGGCGATGGAGCAAACAGCGCCAGGTGGAGAACAGATGGAGATATGAATGCAGATGAAGTCGAGAGCTGCTGCCTGTACGAATGATCCCTGGCAGCAGTTACCTTGTCTGCATTCAGAGTCTTCCCCGGCTCCTTGATGAGGACGCTCTGGTCGACAGCGCTCACGCCACAGAGAGAGTCTGGCTCGGCCGTCACCTGCATGGTGGTCTCCTCTCCTGGGACGGCTGAGGATGGAGAAAACTCCAGGGACACCTGACACACAGACGCATTCATCTTGTCAGCTACTTTTTCTTTGATGTCTTTACGAGATAGAACGAGTCCAGAGATGACAGGAAACTAAGACCGGAGACGCTCTTGGCCCCAGTCAGAATCTCAGCCACAAACCCACCCTGCACTTAAACACCTTTTATTGGTCTGGAAAACATCTCGATTGGTTTTGCCCTGATTGTGACCTTTTCATTAAACAGTTGCCATTATGTGCTAATTGTTCTTTATCCCCTTCCTTGTTGTTGAGATGGTTTTAATAGCACTAACTTTCTTTTAGGCTTCGTTGTTTCACATGTCTGCAACATCAAGAGTCTAATATGAACTCAGCCTTGGCTGTGCTCCTCGTCCACATGATCAGTGTTAATAAATACACCAGTACATTGGCAAAGAACTGGTGCAGCGCCCTGTTTAGACTCTACAGCCGCCCGTCTTCTTCCTACTGACCTTATGACTGAAGCATTTCTCAGTGTTGAAGTTGGAGCTGCTGGCGATCACTTTTTCACTGGGGAGGACGGCGTAAGCCACGACCTGGATGACTGGCACCAGCTCTGGAGACACCCTCAACTGAAAGGACACCTTCCCCCGACTCACTGAAATAACAGACCAGCTGTTACGAACAACAATCGTCAAACACATCGACTGTTGCTTTGCTTTGTCGTCATACAAAGAACGAGGATGAAAGTTTATAATTACAAATGTTGTAACTGGTGTTAAATGTCTATTTTACAACATTGTTCATGAAATTAGCTTTAACTGAAAGATTTTCAGTCACGTCTATCAAATATGACTCAATTAATCAAATTCACTGCAATTGAACTTAAAAAATCATACAATTATTGCACAGGGGTGTAGCCAGTTCATCTGTATACAGACAGACGTTATTTCTTAAAATCAGGATTAAGCCAAGTCTCTGCCCACCTGAATTATTCTGCACCTGGATCTTTTCAAATCCTTGCATGACAATAGCTCCTCTGGATAAGACCTGGGGAATTTGTGGAAAAATAACTGTACTGGTACTCACTTCAACAGCAGATTACAAAAAGTCTTTTTTTTTTTTTTTTGGTGATATTAAATATTAGTAGTGATCACTGAAAAAAACCGTCCACCCATCCCTCACCAGATATATCACATCCACAGAGGCCTGCTTCTCCCCCACTACTGTGTATTGGATGGAGATGCTCTCTTCTCTGTCACAGGGAAGCGTTTCATCCGTCTTCAGCACCTTCAGGGAGCTGAGTGTATTTGAAAGAGGAGTGGAAACCTGGGCTGGAGACACTTTGTGATGTCCTTCCTGATAGAATGGTTTATTAAACCCAGTGTTGCCCGTCGGTGTGCTGTGCACCTTCATCACAGAAAAGAAACATCTTATTACACACAATAATCATTTTCCATCCTTAATGCCTGGAATGGCTCTATTGTGTTTCTATTAAAGATATGCATGAGTAAACATTGTGTCTTTAAAGTTGACTAAATCTTTCTCCTGAACTTCAGTGGTTTAACTGCTGTTTGGTTCATTATCAACTTCTATATCAACCATATCACTACATCAGCCTTAAAAGATGGTAACGTGTCTATGCTTTGTTTACAGATTGTTGCTCAGCCTACCAGTATTTCAGGTTTAGGAAGTTAATGTTTAAGTGGCTAATTATTATTATTAATTAGACCATGAATTTTTTTGGTTTGAATTATCATCTTCTTGGATTATGGGTTGCCGTTTTAGTGCGATCTCTTACTTACATTCAGGATGACGTGGCCATTGAAGTTGTCTGTGTTTAATGAAAAAGCAGCAACACCGTCGCTGTCAGTTGTGAGGTTTTGCAGCACACGTGGTGAATGTCTGTGTCTAATCTCAGACACATAGACCTCCATGTCAGGAATGGGCGTGTTATTGTAGTGAACTGCTTTAACCTGTTGGAAGTTGTATTAATGCAAACGCACATGGCTCGAGTTGGCACAAAGTGACACTAAAGACAAATCAAAGACGAGAGTTTACCTTCCCTTCCAGATTTGATCCTTTGTGATACGTCTTAGATGTGTCAACAAAGGACAACGTTCCGACTTTATAAGAAAAGTGTAAATTCTTATTTTGAGAAAATGAAATACCTGGAAGAAAACCTCATTGTTACTATACAGCCCTTTGTTTATATTCAGAAAATTGTCTTTCTGTCAAGACAGCATTCAAAGACTTACCCGTCCCTTCCTCTTCCACTTTGGCAGAGAGCTCAAATTTCCTCTGCTGCAGTTTTCGTGCAAAGTCGGCGAAAGTGGACATCTCAATGGTAAAAGTAGTACAACCCGTCTTGTCAGTCTGTAAGATGATGATTATGAATTTAACTATACCGGTGTAAACTGTAAACAATATACACGTGTGTGTTTGCAAAGACTAGTTTCTTAAGTTTGGTTTGACTTAGTTTTCAGTAAAATGCCTCATCGCTCATGATGTCAATTTCAATGGATTTAGGATTCAACACAGTCACTAGCGTAATAATTTAATAATATTACAGTAGGTTTTTAATACAAAATGAGGTCAGGTAGGTATTATGACCATTTACAGTGGCAGAGGGTTTAAGGTTTAGCCAGATCTTCAGTGTAATCCATTACTAGTTTACTATTTAATTGTATGTTATTAATTATCTAACACCTGCCTATTTCAACTATTTATCCATTATCATTAGCAAATAATATCAACTGTTTGATCATTTTACATATTTTAACATATATTTATATATATAAACTATTACAACTGGTTACCCGGTACCATTATAAGTGTTTAATAATTGTTTTACCGTTAGCAAACTATGATAACAGTTTGTACTTATAACTAACTGTTATCAATATTGATCCAGAGCTTCTAGCCAACTATCACAACTAACTTTAAATGTTTAGCTATTATATTCGTTTATCCAGTAGTTTTAACCATTACAGCTGTTTCCAGAACATTTTGCTCACTATTATGACTGTTCATTAACTATATCTACCATTTATACATTATTACAAGATGGTCTGGTGCCCAAACGCCTGTGCCCACCATTAGTCAGCATCAGACTGATTCATAAACCTGTTAGTTTGTCTGTTTAAATACATTTAATTAACTGAGTTTCACAATTTTTGCGTGTACATGACCTGGTTGGGATGATGTGCACATCTTTATACTGGAAAACCATATATATATAAAATGTCCAAGTCAGTTCAACATGGCAGCAAGAAATGTTGAATGTTAAATGAAAATATCTCAAATTTAAAGTGGATAAATGTAGATTTAGAGGATGTTGGTGTAATTTTTACAAATATGTCTAATTTAGTATTAAATGTGAACAGTAGGTCATATTAATTCACTCAGTACCTTTAGTTACTATTATATCTGTCTGTATATCACACACACTGTATTGGTATATGATGTGAGGCCCTGTGTGTATAATGTTTCTGCAGAGTGACGAGACTGTTGCTGACTGTCGCTGACTGTTGCTGTCTGTTGCTGTCTGTTGCTGACTGTCGCTGTCTGTCGCTGTCTGTCGCTGACCGTTGCTGTCCGTTGCTGACTGTTGCTGTCTGTTGCTGACTGTCGCTGACTGTTGCTGTCTGTTGCTGACTGTCGCTGTCTGTCGCTGTCTGTCGCTGACTGTCGCTGACCGTTGCTGTCTGTTGCTGACTGTTGCTGTCTGTTGCTGTCTGTTGCTGACTGTTGCTGTCTGTTGCTGGCTGTCGCTGTCTGTCGCTGTCTGTTGCTGTCTGTCGCTGACTGTCGCTGTCTGTCGCTGTCTGTCGCTGACTGTCGCTGTCTGTCGCTGTCTGTCGCTGACCGTTGCTGTCTGTTGCTGTCTGTCGCTGTCTGTCGCTGACCGTTGTTGTCTGTCGCTGTCTGTCGCTGACTGTCGCTGACCGTTGCTGTCTGTTGCTGTCTGTTGCTGACTGTCGCTGTCTGTCGCTGACTGTCGCTGACCGTTGCTGTCTGTCGCTGACTGTCGCTGTCTGTCGCTGTCTGTCGCTGACCGTTGCTGTCTGTCGCTGTCTGTCGCTGACTGTCGCTGTCTGTCGCTGTCTGTCGCTGACCGTTGTTGTCTGTTGCTGTCTGTCGCTGACTGTCGCTGTCTGTCGCTGACTGTCGCTGACTGTCGCTGTCTGTCGCTGACTGTTGCTGTCTGTCGCTGTCTGTCGCTGTCTGTCGCTGACTGTCGCTGTCTGTCGCTGTCTGTCGCTGACTGTTGCTGTCTGTCGCTGTCTGTCGCTGACTGTCGCTGTCTGTCGCTGACTGTTGCTGTCTGTTGCTGACCGTTGTTGTCTGTCGCTGTCTGTCGCTGTCTGTTGCTGTCTGTCGCTGACCGTTGCTGTCTGTTGCTGTCTGTCGCTGTCTGTCGCTGTCTGTCGCTGACTGTTGCTGACCGTTGCTGTCTGTTGCTGACTGTCGCTGTCTGTCGCTGACCGTTGTTGTCTGTTGCTGTCTGTCGCTGACTGTCGCTGTCTGTCGCTGTCTGTTGCTGACTGTCGCTGACTGTCGCTGTCTGTCGCTGTCTTTCGCTGACTGTCGCTGACCGTTGCTGTCCGTTGCTGTCTGTTGCTGACTGTCGCTGTCTGTCGCTGACTGTTGCTGTCTGTCGCTGTCTGTCGCTGACTGTCGCTGTCTGTCGCTGACTGTTGCTGTCTGTTGCTGACCGTTGTTGTCTGTCGCTGTCTGTCGCTGACTGTTGCTGTCTGTTGCTGACCGTTGCTGTCTGTTGCTGTCTGTCGCTGTCTGTCGCTGTCTGTCGCTGACCGTCGCTGTCTGTCGCTGACCGTCGCTGTCCGTCGCTGTCTGTTGCTGTCTGTCGCTGTCTGTCGCTGTCCGTCGCTGTCCGTCGCTGTCTGTCGCTGACCGTCGCTGTCCGTCGCTGACTGTCGCTGTCTGTTGCTGTCTGTCGCTGACTGTTGCTGTCTGTCGCTGTCTGTCGCTGTCTGTCGCTGACTGTCGCTGTCTGTTGCTGTCTGTTGCTGACTGTCGCTGTCTGTTGCTGACTGTTGCTGTCTGTCGCTGTCTGTTGCTGACTGTTGCTGTCTGTTGCTGTCTGTTGCTGACTGTTGCCGTCTGTCGCTGTCTGTCGCCGACTGTTGCTGTCTGTTGCCGACTGTCGCTGTCTGTCGCTGTCTGTCGCTGACTGTCGCTGACTGTCGCTGTCTGTCGCTGTCTTTCGCTGACTGTCGCTGACCGTTGCTGTCTGTTGCTGACTGTCGCTGTCTGTCGCTGACTGTCGCTGTCTGTCGCTGTCTGTCGCTGACTGTCGCTGTCTGTCGCTGTCTGTCGCTGACTGTTGCTGTCTGTTGCTGACCGTTGTTGTCTGTCGCTGTCTGTCGCTGACTGTTGCTGTCTGTTGCTGACCGTTGCTGTCTGTCGCTGTCTGTCGCTGTCTGTCGCTGTCCGTCGCTGACTGTCGCTGTCTGTCGCTGTCTGTCGCTGACTGTCGCTGTCTGTTGCTGTCTGTTGCTGACTGTTGCTGTCTGTCGCTGTCTGTCGCTGTCTGTCGCTGACTGTTGCTGTCTGTTGCTGTCTGTTGCTGACTGTCGCTGTCTGTTGCTGACTGTTGCTGTCTGTCGCTGTCTGTTGCTGACTGTTGCTGTCTGTTGCCGTCTGTTGCTGACTGTTGCCGTCTGTCGCTGTCTGTCGCTGACTGTTGCTGTCTGTTGCCGACTGTTGCCGTCTGTTGCTGTCTGTTGCTGACTGTTGCTGTCTGTTGCTGTCTGTTGCTGTCTGTTGCTGACTGTTGCTGACTGTTGCCGTCTGTCGCTGTCTGTTGCTGTCTGTCGCTGACTGTTGCCGTCTGTTGCTGTCTGTTGCTGTCTGTCGCTGTCTGTCGCTGACTGTCGCTGTCTGTCGCTGTCTGTCGCTGACTGTCGCTGTCTGTCGCTGTCTGTTGCTGACCGTTGTTGTCTGTAGCTGTCTGTCGCTGACTGTCGCTGTCTGTCGCTGACCGTTGCTGTCTGTCGCTGTCTGTCGCTGACTGTCGCTGTCTGTCGCTGTCTGTTGCTGACCGTTGTTGTCTGTTGCTGTCTGTCGCTGACTGTCGCTGTCTGTTGCTGTCTGTTGCTGTCTGTTGCTGACTGTTGCTGACTGTCGCTGTCTGTCGCTGACTGTTGCTGTCTGTCGCTGTCTGTCGCTGTCTGTTGCTGTCTGTTGCTGTCTGTTGCTGACTGTACCTGCTTCGTTTCGCTGTAGCACTGGATATTCCGGTTGTTCCAAGAATGGCCAAGAGGTTGGGAAACCTTAAGTTCCACGGTGCCTGGCACAGGTTGCCCATGCGTATATCTGGTGAGATGTAAGGGGGGAAAAAATTATTTTAAATAGAAAATGAACTGAGCGTAAGTTTTGATTTTGTCGTGAAAGGTGCTTACTTTGAACACACTTCGGCTTTGAATTCCTCCTGCCCTATGTTTACTTCTTCAGATGCTTTTATTTTCGTGTCAAATCTAGGCAAGACTGGGAGAAGTTGTTGTTGTGAGCATTCTTGCTTAAATCCAAATCAGGAGGAGTAAAAAAAGAACAGTGACTTACCGTATTTCTCCACTTTGAAGTCGTGAGTGGTTTTCTGATCACCAGCCGACACAGTGATGCAGTAGGTTCCTTCACGGGCCTCAGAGTTCAAGGAGTAAGAGAGCTGCAATATTTTACTATTCGAGCTTTCATTGAGCCACTGTCCAATCCTGTTGAGGTTAGAATCCTGTTTGATCAAAGAAAGACATTTATTTATTTCACCAAAAATCCACATCTAACACGCAGCTTATATCGTCTTTGTTCACATAAGAGCCTGTGAACTCACTAAGACCCGTCAGCCTCAAACATAAGGAACTGAGATTAAGATGATGGACAAAACTTTCAGATTTCATCCTCAGGGGAAACTGTGACTTTACATGATGTATATATTTTTAATATTATCAGCAAAGATCAAATCACTACACCAGGTTGAGATCAGTGTACAGTGGTAAATAGAAAAGTTTGCAGAGGCTTTCACATATATCTAGTGTTACCTGTAATATATCAAGTGGAACAAGAGTCTTTCTTATTACAAAATAAATTAACTGTTCACGAAGTGTTCAATAAAGACTTTGTGTTGCATTGATAAAATTAAAGTTCTTAATCTATACTGAAAACAAAAATTTCAGATGCTTTGTTCTGCCAGATGCATCAAGTTAAAACTTTCCTCTAGATGTGTCTAGAACGTGTTTGGAGTCTTGTATTGTCTATAAATCAAACTTTTAAGTCTAACTTTCAGTCGAAAACCTCCGACACTGTGTTTTACAGAACAGTGTTTTACTCTTACCTGAATTTTGATGACATTGTACTACAAGAAAGGAGAGAGAGAAATCATTGATGCATTAGCTTTAACATTAAGATAGATAGATAGAAGAGTGTCTGTCTTTCTATCTGTTTTTTGTAAAATCATAAAGTCAAGTCAAGTCAGTTTATCAAGTTATCACTTGGTGTCACTGGCCTTTAGTTTCTAAACTAAAAGTTTCAAAGTTGAGTGACCAGTGTGGATAGGGATCGATATCTACCACAGTGTCAGCACAAACAGGTTGAATTAAAGGGGTCAAGGTTTCGACTGTTGACTGAGCTGATTCACTGCACAAACTAAATCTTACACCATCATTACACAGTATCACTAACACTGTTAAATCTAAAAGAAATGAGAGACAGTTCAAACACTCACCTGTCGACTGGCAGGTCTGAGCCTGGTGTCCAGGGTAATGACTCTGAAATGGACTGAGAGAAATCCAGAGAGATTCAATCAAACTTTACTGCTTTTTCTCCGTCTTGTATATTTTATTTTTTTTTTAGCTTTAATCAAAAACAATGTGATGCAGCAGAACTTTCTAGATCGTGGATAAGATCAGTTACCTGTTTGTCCAGGGAGATAGATCGGTTTATCTGTTTGGACAAACGTCAATGGTTGAAAGACTTTGATCATGACTTTTCTGACTTCTTTAGAGTAAAACGTGTCGCCTCGTACCTCCACATTAAAATTCTGCACCTCATCCCACTGTACTAGAGGAACCTGAGATTATATAGAAACCAGGAAGAATCGTTAAGAAGAAGAAGAAGACAAAAACAAAATGGTATTTATATTTAACAAATTGGCCAAAAAAAAAAAAAAAAAATGGGAAAATGAATCTATGGAGCTGACCTTAAAGCTAGTGCAGGTATGAAGCTCTTCACTGGATGTTCGTTCCAGAAGGACGGTGTTCAGGGAGATGGTCATGACCAGGGTCTCGTTGGGCTGAAGGAGACTCACGCAGAATTTGGCTTCGGCTCCGGCTTCAAGAACCGCAGGAATGGCCACCATGTACATCCTGTGAAGAAAGACGTGTTGGCACTGGCAACTCTTCTGTGTGCAGCATGAAATAAAATAAAATTCATCCATATTTTGAGACGGACCAGGAAACTTACGGCTTTGCCACCGTCCCACCTACACACATCCAGCTCAGGCAGACAAACAGCTTCCATGTCCTCATCTGTGCCCCAGAGAAACCCATGACTCACTGAGATGAACCTCAGAGCCAGCATCTGTTATCTCTGCCACAAATGCATCCTCTTTTATCAGCTGTGTCACACAAACAAACATATGCCTGACGTCATTTATAGAAAAAGCCACGAACCTGAGGCCATGTCACACATCCAGATGGATGGATCTCGGCTGTTAATTTACAGAATAATCATCAATAATCATTTTACATGATGGTTGGTGACAGGATCTGTGGCAGTGGGTCTTGAGCAAAACCGTTCTTGAATCTTCCGCAAAATGAGGCAGAGAAACTAAACAGCGGGAAAGAGAGAGAGCAGCCGTTGGTGGCTAAAGAAAGCAGCTTCAATCAGACATATAATGGGTTTCTGCCCACTGAAATGCAGGAGGGCTTTTAATCTGAAATCTTTACAGGAAGTGTTAGGTTTGTATTAACTTAGAAGCTGAGAAAATCTTCGAAGGTGTGGTCCTTCATAGCCGATGCCGACTGCTTGGGCCTGGACTAGGGAGGATTTTCGCTTTGCATCACCAGCTGTTCCCGCCCTTTTGAACCGGTAGCATAACCCTAGACTTAAATATATAATATGTGATCCTCAGGTGGTTTTGCCTCCATATCTTTCTCATTACTGGTGCACAGTGAACCCAAGGCTGAAGCCTTTTCCCAGGAAAAGGAGGACACATTTGTGAAGGGCTACTTGTGCAGACTGTGACGCATTCAGGCTTCAGGTGTCGGCCTCCGACAGATGTGGCTCAGCTATAATGTAGTAACTTTAACAGGAGTGCATCAAAATGAGGCTTTGTATTCAAATAACACATGAACATCAAACAGAAGTAATTAGAAATAATCTTTAGTATAGTAATAGCCTCTAAACTCCAGGCTGTGAACGCCCCCTGCTGGGAAAAAGTAACAGCCAATGAGAAAAGTCCAACTCAGTCACATGGCAGCAGCTCATTCAGCTGACCAATGGTGGAGTGACATTTCACTCATTTCGCTCTAACTACACTTCATATATATATATATATATACCATAAAAAGACATTAAACAGACACTTTGTGCCACGTTGGCCTTCACTTTGTGACATCACAAAGTTCCATTAGTCCTGACGGCCAGGTTTAAGGCTCAGTTTCTGAATACAGGCTGAGCCTATGTGGACTGAGACCTTTGATACTTTCACTGCGTTAATATAGAACCTAAATAGAAACTTTATAATGAATGATCCTTGAAAATGACTGTATATAATATAAACATATATTGACAGACGTTGGGATTTATGTAACATCTCTAAAATATAAGCTCATGTGAACATAGATATTTGTATGGGATGGACAAATATGTCAATATATGATACTGTTCCTGTTTCTATTGGGTTTAATATGTTACTCAAACTCAATATATTTGTTTGGGATAGAAACTCAAGTCATACCTTTTGCTTTTAATCAAATTTTTTATTTATTTGTCTATTTACTTAGACGCTTCAGCGTTTTCCTTTTAATGCCCTACAAATAACCAGAGGTCATTAAAAGGAAATAACCTCTGGTTATTTGTTCAGTTTCTATTTTTTAATTCTACTCACTTGTTTTGTATTTTCTTTCCTATTACATCATTATTTCTATTTAGCTTTATCACCATAGATCCTTATATCTGACCTTTAAAATGCCTGTTTTTCTCTGTGCTCTTTATCGTTTTTAATCTGTAAAGCATTATTATAGCACGTTATATTTTTTGTATGAAAAGTGCTGCTGATTAACACTCAGTGTTCAAATATATTCAAAAAGCACTAAGCTGACCAGCACAACTTTTTTTCCCCATTATGTGGATGAAAAGCATGTGATAAATACACAACTGCTGCAAGGTTCCACTCACACAAAGATGAAACTGTAGAAAAAAGTAGTTAAACACCAGGTTTTAGTGGGACATGATATTTTATTAACCATTATGCTTTCGTTTCAGACACATTTAGACAGTGTTGACTGTTGTCTGTGTGTCCGTCTACACAAACAGACATGGAGTTTCACAAGGTACACAAAATGTCTTTTTAACGAAATACAGATGTTTTTAAATAAGATGGTAACCATGACAACCCAAGGAATGTGAGGTGACACTTCTCCCTTCAAGCTGCAACAGAATAAAGAGATAATCCACAGTGAGGATTTACAGTCTACAGGACGTTACACACAAGAGATTCTGACCAGTTTAAGACATTACTGCTTTTTGTGGTTTAGATTCTTCAGCCATGAATCAATTTTGTAAGAAATAGTGAAGGATCAGTACCTGCAACACAAGGGAAGGTGTATTGTGTCTCAGCCTGGTCACCTGAGAGGAAAAAGAAGAATTTTAGTCAAACTTTCTTCATGTGTCCGACACATTGAAAACTTCCAGGGTTCAGTGTTACAATTCTGATAACTGCAGAGTTTTTGTTTGGTCAGTGGGGTGTGGGAGGTCTGAGTGTCAGTGTTACTTGGCTGGTAGTAGTCATAGATCTTGACCACGGCCGGCTTCAGGTTCTTCACTGGGAGCTCCTGTATGAGCTCTAAGCTGTGGTTGATGCCGATGTCCTTTGGTAACTGTTGGAGGAAAAGCAGACAACACCGTCAGTAACAAATCTGAAGAGAACCATCTATTGATCCCCGCTGTGAATTCCTCTCACCTCCCGAATGTAAACCAGAACGTGGTCGTGCTTCTGTTCAACACGATCCACCAGCAGGGCACCGCCGAGCTGTGAGGAGACGACACTCAGCTTCGTCAGCTGATGGAAACAAATCCATTTCTGTTGAGTTCAAAGTTTTTCTAATAACTCACCTGTTTCAGAGACTCTGGGTCTGGGACAAAGCCTGAGAGGATTTTGATATCCAGGATCACCATGTTTGTAGTGGCCTCTTTCCCACTATATCTGCAACAGAATCATAAAAATGTGATGGGACTCACATTCACCCTGAGCTTCACAGCTCTGATATTTGTCCACATGGACATTTATTAATCTAAGACTTTGTGGGCTTTTATTACAGGACGTGTTTGAGCTCTGTAGAAGCCCAGTTGTAAATGTTTCCCACAAGTCCATGCACCAACAGTTCCTTAGGACAGCGTACGCTGGTGGGCAGAGAATTGTTTAAATCTACCTGTTGACTACTTACAGCGACTTTAGCTTCAGAGTGAGTTTGGGTCTTTGAGATTTGCTGGTGCACACGGCCTCTGGTTTGACCTCGACACTTAAGGTTGTGACATCAGTAGGAGTTGGGATGTTGTAGTGAAGAGAAATCTGGGAAACAAGAGCACGGGGAAGGTTAAATAAGGTTTCACTTGACTTACTTTTCCTACTAAACCTCCAGAAATCCTTGTCAGACAATTTGAATCGTCAGATTTCACCATTTATTTGGTAGAATAAACAAGAGACACTGGAAAATGGGAGGCGAGGCATTTTCAAACTATTTGTGTTGCTGCACTGCTCTAACCTGAGGGTGGCGTCATATTAGCAGTGTGTGTTGTGATAGTCTTAAATTAAGGTTAGACAGTTAGACCTCCAGTGCTGACTGACCTGCATCGAAACACAGGCAGTGCCCTTCACCTCCAGGCTGTACGTTCCCGTCACGATAGGCAGAGACTTCTCCTGATAGAGCAGCTTGTTGTTCTGGTTCACAACAAACGTCAGCTGGTCACTGGGCGACTGGATCGTCACTGTGCTTGAACCATCAGGACTGAACACCAGAGTGGCGTAAAGAGCCAGAGCCTGAAGAGCCACCACTGTGTCCTACAACACACAAAACATTTTCAGCCTCGAGAAGAATAACAGTAATTCTTTTTTCCTTTCTTTTTTTTTCATTTCATACAGAAACATAAAGGTGAGACGATAGTTTAGTCTGTTTATGTGATGTGTAGCTCCTGGGCTGTAACTCTGCTGTTTTCCTTGCTGTGGTATAATCACTGACATCAAATTGTGGAGGTACTGGGTTGTTTTCATCATATTTGTCCCAGAAGAGAACAGTTAATATAACAGCTAACATGTTAAACTCCAGCTTTATGCTGTGGGGGCTGTACCTGTGTGGAAGAGAAGCCTCCATAATGGTTCTGCTGCCTAGTCAACCATCTGATGATGCTGGAGGCGTAGCCCAGGTCTTCAGTAGTGGGGGAGGCACTGAGTTTAGCCAGCAGCACATAGGAGCTGATCTCCACAGACAGAGAGGCTGAAGTATCTGTTGCTGTCTGAGTCCAGTGGAGGAGATTCCCTAAAACAAAGGCATGAAGTTACAGCTACTTTCACAGTAAGTGAGGACAGAATGACTGTAGGAGGACGACTCACCTTCTTTTACTGAAACTTTGTCGAGGTGCTGCAGAAGGTGATCACGGGTCTCCATGTCTCCTGCCAGGGTGAAGACGTACGCCATCAGAGCTGTGGTGTAGGTGTTGCTGAGGTCACCGATGTGCTCCTTGAGGCAGGACAGGCTCTGATTCACCACATCGTCCTGTAATAGATTAAAAGAAAACTTGTATTGTCATAACAATGCCACTTGACTCAATACTAATAACTCAACAATTACAAAAGTCAGTCGTCTGTCTCTGAAATATTGCCACTGGGCCACAGTGTCCACAGGAAGCAGCCAGCAGCGGTGACTCAATTATCTATCAGTGTCATGAAACTGAATCATAATGGATGACGCAGAGGTAAGAAAATAAAACCATGAATGGAAACAACAACACTGCTAACAAACCTCATTGTTAAATGAAGACTACAATGCATCCAAAAGATTGGTTTCAAAAAAGTTTTCTGTTTTGGCTGTCAGCTCTAACTAGCCAGTTAGCAGAGCGAACACTTCCCAGAGGAAAAGTAAACATTTTATGGATATTTTTCCTCATTGTGCACATTATATTGTCCTAAATGCAGGGAAGTCAAGAACAAATCTGAATGAGCCTTTTGCTGTGGAACAATCACAGAACTTAAAGAAGCTATTTGTTTTACTATTGCTACATAACTATTATTAGCATTAACAGCTGTTTATTGCCAAGATCTTCAGCCATTGAGTTCACAGTACGAAAGAAGTTATAATAGGCCATCTGACAACCACTGCTTCTTCAGGGCAGAATGGAGGCGATACACTCGGACAAGTTAGCATGCTAACTTCAGTAGAGGCTTTCCTCTGTTGGCAATAGCTCCTAGTTACTAAAAGAAATTTGCTGAACTCCCAACGTTAAAAAAAGTAAATAGCAGTTAATGCTATGCTGTAACAAAATAGTGTCAAACATAACCACTGCATTTCAAATCTGAAGTCGTCTGTCTGAAGTCACAACTGATAAAGATGTAGTTGTAGTGTAGTTTAGTGTAGTGTGTCCATGTGGGCTGCATTCAAACTAATTCACAACTACTTACTTGGGCTCATTTGCTTTCTTTCTGTCTGGAAATATTCCACATAAAACAGGGATTTTAAAACTATATGGGCATCTCTACCTGTACATCTGAACAAAGACCTTCAGCTATTTTGTTAGCAAATGCAGCTCACAGAATCTGTGGCGCTTCACTATATACTACTGCTGCTGTGTATTGTTTGAGGCATTGCTCCGAGCAAGTATCTACAACCAGGAAGTGTGTGAAACATTTCAAACAATACAATTAATTTGAACCTGCAGATTAGAATGAAGACATGTTTAGACCTATATAAGAGAAAAGAAAAAAAGGCACCAGCGTTGTGTCGTTACAGACCTTATTTGTTTGTGTGAAAACATCATGAGATATTTTTTGTGTACTCACATTAACAGACATCTCCATCTCCAGGAAGGCAGCAGTGATATAAGCACTGAGAGTCACGTTATCAGAGACACCGCCCTGTAAAGAGGAAGCATCATTCAGACATTACTGGCACTGTACCTCAACTGTGTCTGACCTCCAGTGTCAGTTGTCATTTCCATTTTGCTCTTCCGATACCGTCAGCTCACCTTCATTCTGTTGTTGAAAAGTTTTCCTAATTTTTGGAAACAGCCATCTTTGTATTGGTGATCACTCAGCCAGGTCTTAGACTGTTTGATGTTTTCTGGGCTAATGTAGATGAAAGACTGAGCTTTGGCAAATGATCTCAACACAAACGCAGTCAACCTGGGGACATAAAAGCAAGGTCAAACAATTACTGACAAAATGAAAGGAAGAGGAACCACTGGACTATACTTATCATTAGCCAGGCTATTTCATGCATTAATTGGCAGTCCAGGTGAACATGCTTGCATCACATCATCTACTCACTGCTGTAAAGAGCTCTTTCCTTGAGGTAATGACATAATTGGTGCATAGCATCTACATAATGAGTCAATATTCAATGATTCCATCCAATAATAAATAATGTTCTTCTCACCAGGTGTTTCCCTCTCCTGAGCCGAATGTGCTGTAAGCACCGTCAAAATGTTTGTAGTTCAGCTGTCTCTGGTAGCCTTTGTAACAATAGAAACAAGTTTATTAGGGTGTGATGATACACTCACTGTCAGATAAATTTATTTTTGAATAGTGTGGATGTACAGGTGTAAAAAGAAACAACATTTTTGGTGAATTTAATGTGTGGAGAGCAAATGCAGAGAGCTAGAGGGGGAATGACAGTAAAGCCAGGACGCTGCAGCCACCAGGGCACCCCCTAATTTGAATGATGAGCATTTTCCAGTGATTAAACATGACAGAGCTTCTGCTTCTATTTTGTGCAACCAGCATCAGATTGTTCAGATAAAGACTCACCGCTGGTCAGGAAGTTGGTGGCCTTTTCCAGGATGGTCGGGGTCAGCTGCTGCGTGTTTTTCAGGTACTGGAGGATGTAGATGTTGGGGGCCAGGAGCGCCATGTTCTGCTCTCCACATCCATACGGCATCCGCAGCAGCCCATCCAGGTTTTTCAGGGCTCGGCCCATGATGTCGCCTGCACAAATGATTACTTGATTAGACATAAATCAGTAACATAATTTTATGCTCATTCTACTTCTGCATTGCGTTGTTACACATAGACATGGTGTTCTGTACAATCCTGGAATCACCATGTACTCAATTTTACACAGTTGTGCAACTTTGCTATCTGTACTCCACAAACCAGCCATCATTAGAATATAAAAGAAAAATTTGATATTTATTTTATTTTTTACCCAGGACTGATATTGAAGCTCGGGCAGATCCATCAATCACATAATTAGGGAGCTGAAGCTCTATTTCCTCTGTCAAAGTCTCTCCTGTGTAACAACAGAAAACACATTTAGAGAGAAAATCAAGTAGCAGTCAGAACTAAAAGAATGATGTAATTTATATTTGACCAACAGTACTACTCCACCCCTCCTAATTTATTGCATCTGATGCTCTCTCTCTCCTTTTCCAAAGGCCTGATCTACACCTAAATATATACCTACCTTTTGGACAGAGCAGCCAGTTGTGGGTCTTTGTCATCTCAGTTCCTTCGGCCTGAGAAGGAAGGAGGGAATGAGGTGAGTTAAGAGTCTTCATCACGTATCAAAAACAAAACAATGTTTTTGGGATGAACTTTTTTCTCTGTTATCTTATTAAGGTACCAACCTTTACTATGAGAGATCGCGTGACAACATCGATACGACCTCTCTCCGGCACGCTGACAATCTCGTTGTTACATGAAACGTGGGAAGCTACAGCCTCAGCAGACACAGTCACATTCACAACCCCTGAATAAGGATGAGAAAACCATTCTTAGATGCTTAGAACTTCAAAAATAGTCAATTTTTTTTGTTGCCGAGGTAGATCTCACTATTCTGCTCCACCTTGACACAACCCCTTGACATTTTGGGGATGAAAGCTTGATCCTCACCTAAGACTGAAGCATCCATGGTCCAGCTGAGGGTCTTGCGCTCATTGCCACACAAACAGGATGTGTACTGGTCACCAGAGAGCGGGGTGAGGGTGAAATTTATGGAGGGTTTTGGAACCACATTAATCTGTTCAAGAGACACAATAATATATTTAAAAATTGGGAGATGTACAGCAAATGCAAACAAATGCATTGAAAAGGATGAAGCATAAAACTGGGAATCAACCACAATTCTTGAAAAGTGAAAATTACTTTAGCGTTCATGAACTGTAGAGACACCATTATGGAAATTGGACAATCTCACTACTAACTTTAAATATGTTGTCTCCTTTGTAATAAAATAAATTAAGGGCAGAGGTGCATCTTATGAACCCTTTTACTCAAATAAAAATAAATATCAAATCATTAGGTGTTTTGAAACCTGACCTAGTTAAGAAAACAAAGATTTTTCAAATCCTAATTTGAGCAACGCACCAAATATTGCTTGGTCAAGTGGATTACAGCACTTTTTAAGTTCCTGTGAAACATAGTGACTCCAACCTGGAGTGGACCTGATTGAGGTCATCATCTAAGACAGTTGTTTCAATGAGAAAATTTAGATTCTGTTCAATTCAGTTTACAACCATAAGTTTACAAATGAATTCAAGGTATATAAAATGATATTGTCAGTTTATAAAGACTGGTTATGAGGGAAGCCACAGAGTCAGGTTAAAACATTCAGGCCGCCCCCAGAAAACCAATAAAGTGATTATAAACCCATAAAATGTATTAATATTGGATTTTACCTTGAAATTCACAACATAAGTGTCTGCCAGAGGGTGAATCGTAACTACTTTGATGGTGCTGCATGAAAAGTTAGGTGAAAATCAGCAAAGTTTAAATTTTTCCCAATAACTTTGATTTATTAATTAAAAGAGCCCCAAGTTTGTGTTTAGTGCTAATAAGATAAAGTTCACACGCTAACATGCATAAACCAAGATAATGAACGTTACACCTGCTAAACATCAACAGGGTAACATCATCATTATGGCGTTAGTTTCTTCGCGTACTGACATTAGTATTTAGGTAATATAAAAAAACATTACCATGATGCAGCTGGACAGGTAGTTGAAGACGGTTGCCTTCAGTTCAAAGTGCTCCCCCCGGATGATGGAGTAGGGCAGGGTGAGCTCAAGGAAGAAGGGCTGGAAGACAGTGATTTCTTTACGAGGAGCCAAACCAAAGCCCTGAGGGGACAAACAGAAAGCCTCCGTCTCCCAGGTGGTGATGGTGTCCGGGGCAGTGAAGGTCACATCCTTTCTTCCAGACTCTCTGGATCCACAGAGAAATGTGTTTTTACACAGCCCAGATTAATCATCTAGTCACACTGATGACTAACATGTCGGATGAATTATACTAGTAACTATAGTATACTGTGACATAAAAATAATAACATGTAAATGGGAAATTGTCTCATTATGCTGAGTTATTGAGATTTCTAATGCTAAATAAAGAGAATAATCTACAACATGATGCACACTGAACTCTTTAAGGAGCAGTTTTAGTAAATAAATAGTAATTATTTTCATGTCATTTATGTGTACAGGGAGACAGTAGGAAAAGCAGAGAGAGGGATTCGCTAACCCAACTTCCACCAGGTCCCATATCCAGGTCTCAGGGAAGAAAGTGCGGACTGTCTGCATTGGTGGTGGAGGTGCGCTACCCATACCACCCATAGGTGCACTTGCAAATGATATTCCATTTCTGGCTGCTACAGGAACACTGTCATAGCTGAGACGGAGACCTGATAATACAAAATACTCTATCAGAGAAAATTTTAAAAAATATGTTTTATTACAAGTAGATTACATGTTATGTTATGATATTTACCATAGTGGCCATGGTGGTATTCTCTTCCTTTGTACTTGAGGCATGAAGGCATCCGAACAAAGAGGTTTGTTGCCATCTTTATTCCTACATTCTTGTACATATAACACACAAGCAGAGATGTATGTGTTGTACAACAATATTACAGGTATAACAAATACAGCTCTTTATATTGTCTATAAATTGTTGTGTAAAACGTACCTGGAAAACCGTATAAGGGTCATCTTTCTCTGAGATAGGTGGTAAAACGTATCTTCTTGGGCGCACATGCATGCATTCAAAAGGATCCATCACTTCGTATGGAATATGAGATGTACGTGTGACAGGCAACAAGGCAAAAATCTGTAAAGAAAAACAGGGTTCAAAAGTATTTCCCATTCTTTGAAGCTCTGATGATTGGCTTCATCTTTATCTTGAAAGTTGGATGTCAAATATAAAACAGTGACTTCCAAACAGAGAGAGACATTTTCAAATAATGTTTTCATAACAGCATACGACAAAATCAACACTGAACATTTGCATTACACAGTTAAGAACAGGGGCAAAAATGTACAACTGGAAGAGGGAGGAAAAAAAAACTCCAGCAGGACAGATGAAAAATAGTAACAGAATACACTGTAACATCTGGGTGATTGATGATGTTAATGGTGCAAAAGACCTTGCAGAGAACACTAAAGCTAAAGGATGTTGGTTGACGGCAGCAGTTACCTTGTCTGCATTCAGAGTCTTCCCCGACTCCTTGATGAGGACGCTCTGGTCGACAGCGCTCACGCCACAGAGAGAGTCTGGCTCGGCTGTCACCTGCATGGTGGTCTCCTCTCCTGGGACGGCTGAGGATGGAGAAAACTCCAGGGACACCTGACACACACATCACACATCTTGTCACCAGGACATTAATGTGTATTATCAATTGTATGTATCAGTCCTTTGGAACTATATTTTTCAACTGTTGAACCAACATATTCCTACACACAAGCACAACTACACTTAGCTCTGTCTGACTCAAACAGCTGATCTGTGGATCAAAGGAAGCTGTTTGGCAGCAACATAAAATGAAGCGTACACTTAAACTGATTTTCTTTTTATGTTAGTGTTTTTTAAGTGGATAAAACTTTTGCTGACCCTGTCCGCAGCAGCAGCTGCTTCTAGTGACATGAAGCTACTGCAGATAGATAAATACATTGACTATAGATAAGCACCTCCATGACTCAATGTCAAATCATCCCAACTAATCACTTTAACTTTGATTTGCAAACAAAGGCTTCAGAAGAGGGGCAGGCTTTACCCGTGACATGAATTAATTTGAATGAAATTTGTGTGTAGTTATCATAGGACGACAACTTATTGTTACATATTGATCCTGTGTCACCAACAACAATATTAAGATACAGTTTGATGCTACGCTGACATCTGACAGCTGCAGTTGGTGCCACATCTTCTTGTACTGACCTTGTGACCGAAGCATTTCTCTGTGGTGAATGTGGCACTGTTGGCAATCACTGTCTCACTGGGGAGAACAGCATAAGCCAGGACCTGGAGTGCTGGTGCTACTTCTGCATTCACAGTCATCTTAAATGACACCTCGCCCTCAGTCACTGGAACATAAAAAAACCAGCTGTTTGTTTCATTCACATTCCTCTATACGTGACATAAATAGGATCATTTTAAAGGCATCATTCTAGAGACTAATGATGAAAGTCGGTCTTTGCCAACCTGATTCATGTGCAATTTCAATTTGACTAGATCCTTGCATGACAATGGTTCCTCTGGATAAGACCTGGAAAATTTGAGAGAAAACAGCACAAAGTCCACTTAACATCAGATTACAACTCTGTTTGTTGTTCTGATGCAAGTCTTTGTCATGCTATTTGTTTTGGAATATGTTCATAAGATTTACTAGAATTATTGTCTCATGGTCATTTGCCTCCACCAACCAGCCAAGTTGCAGGAAATATGGTAACAATCTTGCAGTTGCAGCATTAAGTATAGAAGAAGTACAGAAGTTTTTCTGAGGGCCAAAACCTTGTTCTGTGAGGTCACTGTGATCTTTGACCACCAAAATCTCTCTTCATCCTTGATACTTAATTGATGTCCGGGCCACATTTGAAGAAGTTTACTTGTGGTGGTACTGCAATATCATCACGCATGGACAACCTAAAAACATAATATCTCCAGCTCTGCCTTCCTGTTATTCTGAGATGCTGGTGAACTAGTGCAAAATTTAGTGGCTATGAGTGTAACTAAAATGTCAATAACTGATATGAATATCATTTCAAAATATCTTCTCCAAGCCAATGTCCCTGTAAAGAAAATGCTGACAAGTTGAGAAATCATTCACCCATCACTCACCAAATACATCACATGTGCAGAGCCTTGCTCTTCTCCAACTACTGTGTATTGAATGGAGATGTCCTGTTCTTGGCCACAGGGAAATGCTTCTTTATTCTTTTTCACCTCCAAGGTGCTGACTGTTTTTGTATAAGGAGTAGAAGGCTGGAGGACGGACACTGTATAGTAACCAGACTCATAGTGTGGAGTTCTATAACTAGTGAAGTCCAATGTTGGTTTATAGGAAACCTAGATGGTAGAGAGGAAACATAAATAAATCTATGGAATTTGAGGTAGGAGAAAACTTTGTAGTATGTTCAGTATTTACAGGCAAGATAAATGTTCAGGTATAGAAACAGAGTCAATGTGGTCAGTTGTAGCAAATTCAGAGACCATTTCATGTTTTAGCTTTTGTGCTGCATTGTCGTCTTCATGAAAACTTTTCAATTTGGCTTCAGACTTACGTGGAGCTCGATGTCTGTTTCAAGGTCAGCTGTGCTAATGGAGAAAGTGGCAATGCCATTGCTGTCGGTGGTGAGATTCAACAGCAGCTGTGATGACCAGCGTCCACCCATGAACAGGTACAGCTTCATGTCAGGAATGGGTGTATTGTTGTAGTGAACAGCTTTGACCTGTTGGAAGCACAAGAAGTTCCATCACTGGAGGAGCAGAGACCTTCTGTGGAGAGACGCTGAAGACGTGACAACACTGACCACTTACTTTTCCTTCCAGATTTGTTCCTTCTTCATAAACCTTGGGTGTGTCAATAAAAGACAGCTTTCCAATAACATATGAAATCTCGACTCTCTTCTCTACTTGGCGTAAAACACCTAAACAAGAAGCCTCAATGTTACAACAATGTTTCTGCTATATTTTTTATATAAAAGACATATACACAAGAAAAACTATATAAAAGACTTGCCAGTTCCTTCCTCCTCCACTTTTAATTTGAACTGCAGGTTATCTTGAAGTTTATTTCCATCAGACTTTGTGAAAGTTGACATCGAGACATTAAAAATGGCACAGCCTTTGCCGTCAGTCTAAAAATACAATAAGTAAGATAAGTTAAAAACACCAAAGACGCACTTAAGAGATTAATTTGTAATTCAAACTTAAACTGGTTACAACACTTTAAACTTTCTTAAATTTAGATTTTTCACACTTCACATAGTTTCTCAGCATTCAGAGTTCACACCGTCATTCTCTTTTCAGACCATTTCACATTCTTGTTAACTGTATCGCTGTTATACTGAGATGCAGGATGTCACACCAAGGAAACTATTTACTACCATTCGGTGAACAACCTGAACGAACATTTGGTTTCATTAAATGTTTGTGCTCATTTTCAGGTGCATGTTTAAAGTGGAGGACATGTCCCACTGTCCCAAACATCAACTACCGACCACATTCAAGCAGTGAGGCCAAACTCTGTAGCCGACATTAAGTTAAGAACCATCTTTGAATGGGGACAGTTACAATCAAGGACCAGTGTGACATCACCCACTGGTTTGTGAACTGCTATTTTTGAAGCTTTGCATTTACTGAGCTAATAAATGAAATAAGAAGTAGGGCCATTTTCCCATAGACTTCAATACAATCTGACTCCTTTGTACAACCAGTGGAGTCGCCCCCTGATGGTCATGAGAGAGAATGAAGGTTTAAGTTGGCTTTATTTTTCAGGCCTTGGTGTCTCTGTCTATTTGTCCACAACAAAAGACACATTATATATGTGACACAAAAACATGTAAAGAGAGCAGAGTTAAAAAAAAAAAAAAAAAAAAAAAAAAAAACTGTGATGAAAGCAGCATAAGATTAAAGTGGACACTTAAAGTACTGATACATTTTGATGCATATATGTCACCTTTTAGTGACAGAGGCAGGGATACGGGGGCAACATTTTGAGTTGCCTCCGATGCTTTGTGGAAAAAGCTGTCTGGTGGAATTTGTCAGGTGGATCTTGCACAGATGCTCTGGAGCCTCTTTCTAGATAGCAAGACTGGTGCTGGAGAAGACTGAGATGTGATTGAAAACTTGAAAGCCAGTAAGCTTGAGTTAAATTCATTATTACTATTTCAGTTGTTAAAAATTATGTTTTATGCTACTCAATTTGTAACTGGAATGACAAATGTACAGTCTGTATGGGTGAACCTTCTGCCTTTATATGCACCTTGTTTCTGCAATAAAATTATTATTCTGTCAATACACCAACTGTACCTGCTTTGTCTCCTTGTGGCACGGGTTTATTTCGAAAATCTGGGTGACTCCCTCTGGATTTAAGGTGATAGTAGGCAGCATCATATCATAGTGATTATGAAGTCGGCACACTTCAATTTCAACACTGCCTGGCACAGGCTGTCCATATGTATAACTGATTGGATGAGAGAAAATCCACATAAATGAGTTGTTGAAACTCACCAAACTGGATCTATTTCAAAATGACATTTCTCAACAAAGGACTTTTACTCACTTTGCACATACTATCGCTATGATTTCTTCCTGCTTGATACATACTTCATCCGATACATTTAATGTCACGTCAAATTTAGGCAAAACTGTGGATAAAATATGGTTGTTAACATTCTCTTTACATTACAAGTGGATATAGCTGGAATGTAATAGAAATAACCATAACTTACCATACTTCTCCACCTTGAAGCTGTGATAAACCTTTTTTTCACCAAATGACACAATGACTCGATAGTATCCTTCATGGGCCTCTGAGTTCAAGTTGTAAGACAACTGCAGTATTTTACCATCGGCCGTTTTATTCAGCCACTGTCCAATCCGGTTATTTTTAGCATCCTGTTGATAAAATAAGTGGGAAGGGACACGTGTTTATGATAAAATGGGAAACTTCTGTGCTCATGTGTGCGATACAGCGCTAACCACATTCTTCTTGATTTTTTTTTCTCCTTTAACAGGACCGCAGATAAATCTGAGCTAAAAATTTGCACTAAATGGATCATTTTATTCAAAGTGCTTCTAAATTAAACAAGCTACTCTCAAAGCTTTCACCAACATAGTGGTTAGTGGTGGCCAGATACACATACTGCATATAAACCCTCACTTGAATGGGAAAGTGGTCTCGGCCTTTTGGACCCAGCAGCACATTTGGCACTTTTGTAAAAAATGCAATTAAATGCAGTTTGACAAAATAAATCTTTTTGGGAGCTTTAACAGCATATCTCTGTCTAGATACCTGTCGGTGCAGTGCAAAACAAAACGAAACATAAAACAAAAAACAGATGAAGACCGGTAGAGGCTGAAGAAAACACTAATTGAGTTAAGATATTCTCCATCTAGCTATAATATTTAAGAACAAAAAGGGATCAAAATGTTTATGCTTGAGATTACTGTAGTTTTTCGAGGATCTTTTGTCATTATACATGTTTCAGTGATGTTTGATGCTCCTGCCTCAGTAAAGACAAAAATGAGAGCTCAGTACTAAAATATCTTGTTCATATTAACATTATACCCATGTTTGAGCTTTGATATATTGATGTCAGAGACAGCATCTTGCATGTCATAGAGGCTGGACTATACAATCAAATATGGACACTCAGCCTGTAAGTAAAGTTCTCAATATACAGAGTTTTAAAGTGTGAATATTATTGGTCTTACCTCAATTTCAATTACGTCGTACTGCAAAAGAAAGAAAAAAAAAAGAGCTTGGTTCAAGGACAGGTTGGTTTATATTGTTCATCTGATCACACAGTGTTTTAATGAGTCTCTGTTACACATTGTCTTTATTTAGAAAAATCAATAACAATATGGTTGTGAGCAGCCAAAGTGCTGATGTTTTACAATAACTTTACAAAGTTATCGACTGTCCAATAAAGTCAATGTCAACTTCAGCTCTTATAACTATGCTTTAAATATATAAAACACATAATTTATCAACACGAAAAAGGATTTTCCATTATGTGTCCTTTTTTTCTAATTAATTTTCAGTATAGTCTAATAGTTATCACTTTGAATTTCATTGTCTTCAACCAAATGAGAAACTAATGTTCAGGGTCTTAGAGTTGTCCTAGCTTAAACAAAAGGAGTCCTGAGTCGTATTATTGATCTTTCATCAGGAGCTGACTGATTGGAGACTATAGTTAAAGAGGACAAACACGCTGACCACTCACTTCGTTACATAACTTATGTTTAACTGTCAGCCTATGTGTATATACTCCAGTTCAATGGGGTACAAACTAAAACCTGCACAGAATCAATGACAATGTGGTTTAGAAAGATAGTTCAAACACTCACCAGCCGACTGGCAGGTCTCAACTTGGAGTCCACTGTAACGACTCTGAAATGTACTAAGAGAAATTCAAAGAGATTAAATGTCCACTCAGAAATGACATCACCGCTATCAAACCAAGAAATTAGACAAGTTTAGAGGAACAAATGATTTACAATTGTCTTTTTACATGATTCCCTCTGTTATCTATCTTGAGTGCAGAAATCCTCCTGTTTTTAAATAAGCTGAACAAACTTGATTTGGTATTTTTCAATTCAATTCAAAGCAAAATCATTTGTCTGTCAGATCTCTCACCATCAAACACAATTTAGCCCAGGTGTGACTCATTTCCACTGACTCTACTGTGACCCCAGTAATACTAACACTGCAGTGGGCTGAAACCCTGAAGAGACCATAAAGAGCCAAAGTCATGATGTAACGTTGGGACTAGAGTAATTTCATTTTGCTTCAGTAACTAAATGCAATTCAGCATTTTTTTTTTTTTTTTTAATAAATCTTCATGAAAAGATTAATTGTTCTGGAGTTCAAATCCTCCATGATAGTATCACATAAATATTTGGCTCTTAACTCTAATTTACTGGCTGCTTTTCTGCCACATGCATCCTCAGTTGTTTGAAGTCAAACCTGTCTATAAATTGTATAACCCATATTGTCTACAGCATAGATCAGCTCACAGTTACCTGTTTGTCCTGGGAGATAGATCGGTTTATCTGTTTGGACAAACGTCATTGGTTGATAGACTTTAATCATGACTTTCCTAACTTCTTTAGAGTAAAATGTGTCGCCTTGTACCTCCACCTCGAACTTCTGCACCACTTCATTTTCCACTGCAGGAACCTGTGAGCGAAGGATGTTTTGTACAATGGAGACATATTAAAAAAATAAAAAAGGAAAAGCATAAAAGGGAAAATTAATCTCTGTAGCTGACCTTAAAGTGAGTACAAGTTTGAAACTCTTCACTGCTTGTGTGTTTGAGAAGGGTTGTTTTATTCTCTTCGGAGGCCAGAGTGAAGGTCATGACCAGGGTCTCGTTGGGCTGCAGGAGACTCGTACAGAATTTGGTTTCAACTCCAGCTTCAAGAACCGCAGGAATGGCCACCATGTACATCCTGTAGACAGAGAAACATTCACACGTACAGTGCACACCTCACTGGCTCCACTGGCCCTGACATGGAAGGAACTCAAATAGAACGAGTAATTTTAGACACACACACAATTATTATTATTATTTCAGGCTGTATCGGTAAACTTACGGTCTGGCCAACACTTGACCTCCACACATCCAATTCAAGAAGACACACAGTGTCCATGTCCACGTCTGAATCCCAAGAAGACCCATGACTGGCTGGGGCGATCTTCAGAGTCAGCACCCTTTAAATAGACCCTGATACAGAGACCCACCCGCCTCAACCCCCCCAAAACACACACACCATTTCCAGGTATCTCGTAAGTCAATCATGATAGACTTTGTGTTGTTTAATATTGTATGAGGGTGGCTGCGATTAAGTCTTTTCTTGTTGATTAATCAACTGTTTAATCAAAACAAAGTTCAAAAAAATTGTTTGTCTTTCCAGGTATAAAAACATAAAATAAAGGTTCTGTTGGACCACGACAGAGCAACTGTCAAAATCAAGATTATTTCAAATCCTTTGTGATCTGGATTCTATGTCATTCCAGATCACAAGTTTGAGTTCGAACAGTGTGCTGCTACTACAATGGGCTGGGAAAACAACACTGACAATATGGATTAACGTAATGATTTAGTTTATTTATAGTTTATATATATAGTTATTTATTTTAAAATTAATGATTAATATAAGTATAGATATTCTAAAACTATTTTACTATATTGTTAAGATGCTCATATTGTACTTTTAACAGTATCTTGTTGTCAGAGATGCTGTTGTATTATCTGCAAAATTCTACCATTTTTAGCTGTTTGTTCTCCTGAGTCAATTTTAGGTGTCATTGTTACAGTAAGCTGAGTTCTGCAACATTGCCCTTTACCCAGCGTGGGATGTTTGATTTGGTCTTGCAAACAGCTCTTAACCTGATGAAGGGTCAAAGTTTCTCCACTAAGTAAACCTTAGTGGACCCATAATGTCCTCAAACTTTGCTGAAGGGTTACATCACACTAAGAAATGTGCTTACCTTTTAAAATGGTCCAACCTCCCAACTGCACTGCACTGCACTGTGACTTACTGTGCTTTTCAAGCACAATGAGGGTGGGGCTGAGCATGAGAGGTGAAGTGATGAAATGTTCAAATATACATTTTAATTGATTTGGCAGATATCACAATTGTGAGTCACAATATCGATTTTAAAAAGGATGATGTGATCTTTATTGGGACTGGTACCAAACAGGCATTTTCCTTTAAAGCTGTAATTTGGATACTGCACTTGACCACATTTTGCTAATATTTATGATTAATTTATAAGCCCTACAAGAGGCAACATCTATTATTTATTTGAAAAACTGTTAAAAACTCCTTGGTGACTGCGTGACTCCTCCAGCTCCTTCCCTCAGGGAGAGCTGGCATTACACCCTGTATTTTGTTTAATTTGGCCTTTTTTGGTCATTTCTGGGAAAAATGCATGTTGCCTCATTATTTTTCTTGCAATAATCAACAGCACGTTTAAACAGAAGTAAGTGTATATGCTAGAGAGGGACACATGTCAAAAACAATTTGTTTGATTACTCTGATGCCATAACTGCAACACTCAGGTGGTGAAACAACTTTTTGATTAGTATGAATCAAAAGTAACTGAAGGGTTTTCTGAGAATGGCTGTAATGCATTATTATTATTATTATTATTATTGCTGTTTAGCTTGCTGTATCTGGGTGGTAACTCAGTCTGTTCGAAGGCTTTAATTATGGAAGTAGTCACAATGAGTTGTGGCGTTTAGGTGGCTCATTCTTGTTGTGCAACACAAAATCCCACTTGTGGACAACATCAGTCACAGAGACTTCTGGTCTTAAGAATGATTCCCTCCAGGACAAATGCTCACTGTGTACTCATTTACTTGTGGAAATTTTATTTGAATGCTCACCATATTGAACTGCACCTTTTTCTTTGTTGTCATTTTTGTACCAGCAAATGGACAAGAAGCTATTGTAGGCTCATAATTTAGTTGTTGCAGATCTTGATTTTTTGGCAAATATATTTCATCTGTGGATCAGAGGCACTTTTTGATTTTTTTTGTGAAGCAGCACCATTTTAAGTGTGGCAACATTCAGTCAGTCAGCTGTTCAAACTCTGTGGTCCAGACTGAAATATCTCAGCTAGACAAACAGCAATTGATAAAGCTGACTGAAACTGATCTCCACAGATGAGATCAGTGGTAGAAACCCCGTGAACAGCCATCCACAAACAGGTATAAGGCCATCTAAATTCATAGTAAGTAAAGGCAGAATGATTTTGTATAGGAGGATGGCTCACCTTGTTTTAATGCAGCTGTGTCTAAATGCTGCAAAGGGTGAGCTCAGGTCTTCATGTCTCCTTCCAGGGTGAAGACGTACACCATCAGAACTGAAGTGTCCGTGTTGCAGGGGTCACTGATATACTCTTTGAGGCAACACAGGCTCATCCATCTGCTACACCAGAAAAAAAGGGAAATCTCTTTTAAAAATATAGATTTTATTCAATACAGATAGAAGACAATGTGCAACATAAGGATGCCACAGTGGCACAACACATCAAGTAAAACAACCATACAGCCAACCAAAAGTGCATTAACAGGGCATCCTCCCATCAAAGTCACCAGGGGCAGATGGTGCCCTTCACATTAAACTGCATCACTGATTCATAGTCAATTGAAATAAGACAGGGAAAATTGAACATAATTGTTGTTCTTCTGCAGGACATGTAATTTTGGGACAGTATTTTTTCTTATGGACTGGACAATTACAGTATTTTCTGTGTCTGTTCCCCAGTACTGAACTCCAATCAATGACTATTTTTACATGCATACAGCATATTACATAATCAACCTTAACTTCCTTGTTGTTGATAAATACAGACACGTGGATGTTAAATTTTACATGCTATGAGCTTTTTGTCAAACAAAATACTTTCTTTCTTTGAACTATTCCCAAACTAATGTTATGTTAACGGTAGAGGGAAAACTGTGGCGAAGTTAGCTACAGAGCTAACGTTACCTCGCTAATGCTAGCTTAAGTCGCCTGTGACCAAAACCATTGAATAACATTCACAACGAAAACAATATTTATATAACTTTAAAAGTTAGTACAACTTAACCAACACTGTAGTTCGTTGACCTCAAATGGCGACAACTTTCGGTAACGTTCGTTAATTTTACCTGGAGTTTGGCGAACAGGGCTAAGTGGTTGTCATGGAGATGGGAGTTCAAAATGGAGGCGTTGAACTACGAAGGGCAGACATCTTTCCTCCGACTTCTTCTTCGCTGGACTCAAAAAAAAAAAGGAAAAAACAAAACAAAAAAACAACTAAATTCTAATTCTAATAATAATTAAATGATTTTCCTGACCAGGTGATGATATAACTACATATTTTGACCGTTTTCCCCAATAAACCTGACAATATAAAGTGCTGATGTTTCGCCTTCCTCAGTGTCTGAAACTCAATAAAGTATATGTTCAATTGTTTCTGGTTGGCCACAGTATGCGAATTTTACAGCTGGGTGTTTGCCTATTTTATGTCATATATGGCTGGATCATGGAAAACACCTCAAGCCACTTGATGTGAATTGTTTCTTCGCCCCGCCCATAACTCTACGTCATACAGGTGCAGCACCGTATGCAAGACACGAGGGATCAGTCCCAAAATAATGTGTAATACAGTGTATAATTGTTTGAATTCAAGTTCTGCAAAAAATACATCTGCACTGTCTTCATAAATCTTTGGAAGGACCTGAATACTTTTATTGCATCCAAAATTTGTATTTTTTCCCCCCTTAGATTGAAATATGTATAGTTTGGTTTCCAGAAGACAACAAGTTTCACTTAATGATTCTTAGTGAATTTTTAATGCAAAATTTCACATTTATGCGAGTAAATTTTAAAATAATAGACCAGACTTTCCTGCTTGGATCATAGAAATTGAAAAATATATCTCTACCACTTTTAGAAATATATATAGAAAAGCAATTAAAAATATAATGGTTGCTTATATTATAAATTTTGCTTAATATATGAAGCCCCTGGTAATTCATTTTTACTTTGTTTTCGTTTTATTTTATTCCCTTTACTTTGGCTGTTCAACTGTGTATTTGTTTATACAATTGCTTGTTCGTATGTACTGTTTACAATATGCATCCATGTTCATATGTCTACTGTTTTGATGCACTTGCAATGTAAAAAACAAAACAAAAACAAAACGTGAGAACACCAAATGCAATAACCTCACATGGAGAAAGGAATCTGCACAGAAGTCAGGTGCTCGACTGTCCACAGGCCTCTCCAGGATAAAGGGAACAGACATTGACAGGATTTTTAGTTTTATATAGAAAGTGCGTTTTTCATGCATTTCAACCACTTCCTGTTTCTTTGTTCGCTGTTGGATATTCCTGCTACTGCCACCTACTGCTCTGGAGTGTGAACAACTGCAGACTCACAGGAAAAAGACAAGAAAAGAGAACAAAATAAAAACCACAACAGCAAACGCGCTGCACAGTACATGAGACAGTATTTATTCCTTAGCTATTTACTCTACGGCTTTCAAAATAAAAGCCACTTTATTGTTCAACAGTGAGAGGGGGGTGCACCGGTCCTGGAGGTACTGCAATACCAGGTCGACGTGTGGAGTGGACGGAGCAAGCCCCTGTTCCATCTCCCTGCTCCATAAATCTATTTAATTTATGGTTTCCGGGTAGGAAACGTATCAGATATTAAACTGATAAGAACAGATTTTTTTTTCTTTTGAAAAAAGAAAAAAAATTGACACTCATTCAGTTACATTCACATTGAAACACACAACAATTGATAAATAATTCAAATCTGTAGAAACACGTTAAAAAGCATCAAAAGGTGTTTAAATCTTTTTTACAGATAATATTACATGTCCAAGAAATAGGAAAAAGTTGTCTCTTGAGTAAATGAGGAAACTTGTGTCAATATTAAACTGTTTTTTTTTTTTTTTTTTTAAAAGGGAGCGCATAGATAATAGGTCCTCTTCCACGGCCCGTCTTTGAGCAGGAGCAGGGTGAGTCCCTCGTCCCGCTCCCCACGACAGTGGACCTCTCAGGATCCTGTAGCGGTGCTCAGAGGAGACCCTCACCCGGAGAGCCAGGCTGCCGCTGCTTTGACCTTTGACCTGTGTGGCTTCCGGCTCCTTCGTCCCAATGGGCACAGAGGCGACGCTTCTTTGTGGCTGTGTCCTAAGCCTGCCGCCGAGGGCTGTCCGGATCACAGCCACGGGGGGGTCTGCATGTGCTTGCTTACCAGCAAGTTTCTGGAGGTCCATATGGCGTCTTTTTTGGCAGCTAGGGTGAGCCACGTTTGTGCAAAATCCTTTGTTTCCATGTTTCTTTGTTCACTGTTGGATTTTCCTGCTACTGCCACCTACTGCTCTGGAGTGTGAACAACTGCAGACTCACAGGAAAAAGACAAGAAAAGATAAAATAATAACCACAACAGCATAGTATCTATTTCTTGGATGTTTACTCTACTGCATCCAAATTAAATTCGCCTTATTATTTACCAGTGAGAGGGGGGTGCACCGGTCCTGGAGGTACTGCAATACCAGGTCGATGCGTGGAGTGGACGGAGCAAGCCCCTATTCCATCTCCCTGCTCCAAAAATCAATTTAATATATGGTTTCCGGGTAGGAAACGTATCAGATATTAAACTGATAAGAACAGATACTACACTTGATCTTAGCCAAAAGGCCGAGAAGCGATACCCACAAACTGTCGGAGGCAACGGGGTCGTTTCCCGCAACGTCGGTCTCAGTTACGGTTTGGGACTAAAGTCGGAGCTTCCGGATCTGACTGTGAAACGGAACACGATTTACATTTGTCTCCCACCGGTGCTGTTTTGTTTGTCGTATTTGTGGGGGAAAACAACAACAACAACAACAACAAAAAACGATGTTTACAAATGCGCCTTCATTTGGCTTCCTGAACACGTGGTGTGCCTTCGTCCAATAGGAGGCAGGGACGGCTGCCGGCCCAAAGCACGTCTTACAGACACGCTGGAATACATTAAACGCACAATTATTGTGTGTATGTGTTTTCAGTTCAACCTAAATGCGTGTAACTGACTTTTGTATCGGGTGAAAATAGTGTTTTGTTTTGTTTCCTTTTACCATTTCTCGGTTCACAACAAACAGCGCTCTTTTGGCGGTCTCTAGTGGCGAGGAGGGGAAACTGCACACGTCATCGCCCAGCGCCGCACTCAGGGGTCAGTTTATTAGGAACACCTCGATTAATACGTCTTTGTGAAACTATGGCGTCGTGACGCCTAAACCCTCAACGATTTCATGGTGGTGGGCAAAATAATAGGGACACCTGTAGAAAAACTGAATGATAACGAATCGACACTGTTGTATCAGACTGCGTTGCTTTGCCAGGTGTTCCTAATAAACTGACGGCAGAGAGGCTATTACCGTGAATGATGAATCAATGAATAAGTCAGATAAAAGCCAAACAGACATTATGTTGTCCCCCTTATATCTGTGTCAGATTTTCGTTAATGTTGTTAATAACGAGTCTTAATAAAACCGTTAACTAGCTCCAATCATACTAATGTTACATGCTAACTTTACTTAGACGGGGACTGAGGTTAGTTATTTTTATTTAATGGTTGAGTTTTATGTCTTTTAAAAGCCGAACAGAAGCAAACGAATATAAATGTTCATATTATACATTATAGTCTCTCAGGTGTGAAGAGTTTAGCGTAACAACGACAAAATTGTAATTTTAGCATGATGCTAGCGTCACTTTAGCTAACAGCTAGCTTAATTTTACTACGGTTGCTGCAGTTAAACAGCCAAAAATACACATAACAACACATATTATTGTTGTTTAAATAGTTAAACGATGTTTTATCTCGAGGAAAGGTGAAGTTAATGGGTAAAAAAACGAACTTACTAAAAGTTGTCTCTGACCGAGTCTCTCTGTCTGTGGACATTGAGGGTTTCTCCTGAAATAGAGGCTTTATCAGTGTGTAGTTATAATCAGAGGCTCACAAAAGTCAGTAGAATATATTGTCTGTCACTGTGATGACCTCCATCTAATTTAATGCCAATCTGTTGAGTAAATGTTGAGATATTGAGTTGATTCATAGACCTGGTTGTGCCAGAGGGAGTCTACAAAGTCTGTAGGATTCACCTTTAGGAGGTAGGAAACGGAAATAAAACATGTAGTATACATGTATGCATGTATACATACGTAGTATTCATTATGTTACATTTACTCTTTTGGCAGAAGCTTTTATCCAAAGCAATTTACAATGAGGGACATCAATAAAGCTTCAGTGCAGTAGAGGCCTTGGTGTAAGTATTAAGTCCTACATCTATTAAAGAAGTGCAGGAGATCGGATAAGAAAACACAACAAAAGTGCTAGTTGGTCATTTTAGGGTTTTAGGAGAGGAGGTGCTCTCGGAAAACATGAGATTTCCAGAGACTGATGAAGACAGAGGGACATCCCTCGCTCTGATAGGATTCAGGAGCTGGTTCCACCACCAGGGAACCACAGACAGAGGAACACGGGGCTGAATGACTGAGTTCAAGCAGATATAACCAAGGACTGAACTATGAACTGGGTAGCGGACTGAGTCAGGTATAACTTTGATATTAAATATACAAAACTACAAAGAAAACCCAAGCTAAAAACTCAACGCACCCTCTTCCACTTATCATGGTGGTAAACTTCAGTTATCTGAGTTACTGTAGCTTTTCTCTCGGCTCCAAACTGTCCAGCTAATCTCCTCTGACGTCTCATCAACAAGGCCCACAAATGAAAAATATGCCTAAAACAGGGAGACGAAAATCCAGGTGAACCTATGAGGTATAGTGGTGATATTTCACCACGAGGCAACCAGATATTTATAAATTAAACAATCAATATGCACTTAAAAAAATGGTAGAGAGACAATAACAAATAACATGAATGTAGGACAGTAATACATAGGTAGACATCATATAGCTCCCGTAATAACCAGACTAGACAGAGCTTCAATGTATCTACACTGTAAAAAGAAAGAGGGACATATAATTTATGCATCGAACCAGCAGCCTCTCCCAGACAAATACCGATCTTGAGGAGGGCTTATTCATATTTATATTCAATCATTGTTCATTAAAAATGTTTTATTTCTCTTTGACTGCAGACGCACATGCATTAAGGTTTTTAGATCCCTACTTCTACTACGTCTCGTTGGTCACAGATCATCGGTAGTCGATGGTCTGTCTGATCTTTGATACACGAGCCGTCAAGGAGGGACAATCAAAAGCCAGTTTCTCCCGTTCAGGCGGGCACTGCCGTTTGAATTGATTTTGTCTGGAGCGTGATCCTGTGAGCGAGACTATTTAAAGCTTCTATTGTCTGATAAACAAGCTCATGGACCAACATCATTGGGCCACTTAAAGTATTTTGAGTTGTATGGGGTTTTCATGGAAACATGACATTAAAGTGAAGAAACACTGTTGGAATATCTTAGTGATCTCTGTGGCCGGGGCTCAAACACAATGATATTTTCTGGATATCAATCTGGAATTTATATTTGTGTTTCTCTTTCTTTGTTTTTGTATGTATTATGTTAGAGTAACCATTCAAGTCAAACAATGTCTTGCAGTTATTTTCTAGCATCACTTCCCACTTTTGAAGGCATGGCTGTTTTAATTTCTCTCCGGAGGACAATTGGGTAGGTAGGGGAGTCCAGCAAAATGAAAATATAATCTTACATTATCCATTAGTCCTAATGCACTAATGACAACACACAACACATTTAATTCCCATTTCCAAGGCAGTTGCACAAGAAAGAACATCATGATACGACAGCAACTGTTTGCTGCTCGTGCAGTAGCAGGACAGATGGTCACATCAGAATCTGTCGGTATGGAAAAGAAGTGCTGTTATGTCGACATGTGACATTGAAACACAGAAATCAGTGACGTTTCTAAAGGTTTCACAAGTCAAAGCGTAAACCAGAGCAGTTACAGGTGACTTCCTCCTCTCTAAACCAAGACCCTTCACTGCTGCAGTTGTGCACCATGCACTGGTTCACGTGATGCATCCGTCCACTCACACTGACATCTGCAGAGGCTTCCTGCTTTTGTGTGCCAACAAATTTGATACTCACCCGAGTTACCTCAGGCCAATCAAAACAGCTTTTAGCAGCAGCAGAATTGCAATAATATATTTGTTCATTTGCTGTTTACATTTTATGAGCCCAAGACGTAATTTGATCTGATTTCCCAAATTACCCAACATCACCCTGGGTGTTATTGATCTTCAGTTAATCTTCTTGTTATGTCAGTCGTGTTGGAGTGAAGGTGTACATTCAATTATTCAGACCCCTGGCAAATTTTGACTTAAAGTTACTTTTACTCAACCAGTTTTTTCTTGATTGGAAATGACACAGGCGTCTCCCAGAAGATAATAAGACGATATACAAGAGGCATCATTGTGGAAAAAATGATTTCTCAGCTTTTATTTACATTTGAACAAAAAGTGGCATGTCCAAAATTATTCAGACCTTTTGCAAACTGTCACAGTCTTTGGGAAAATCCAAAGTTCTATACTATTCCAAATAGTCCAAGCTGTTCTAAAGCATCCTAACTACCCGGATTCACTGGGAACAGCTGTTTTAATCAACTCAACAGGTGAAAAACAGCAGCTCTCTGCAGCTGGTTTGTGGAGCCATGGCTAAGACAAAGGAGCCCACTGAGGACCTGTGGCTGCTCACAAGTCTGGAAAGGGCTATAAGGCCACATCTAAATGTTTTCAAGTTCCAGTGGCAACAGTGCAAAGTATTATTAAAAAATAAAGACGTTCCGCACTGTGGAAAATCTCAGAGGACGTGGTCGGAAGCCAAAAGTGACACCTGAGCTGGCCAGGAGGACAGTGAGAGAGGATCACCACCGAGGCCCTCCTGGTGAATCTGAGCTCTGCTGGTGGCAACGTCTTGAAGCGGACAGTCCAACGGACGCTGCACACTGCTAGGTTCCACGGACGCAGACCAAGGAGGACGCCACTTCTCCAGATAAGGCACAAAAAAAGCCCGCTGGAGCTCATCACTAAAGATGAATGGGCAAAAATACCAGTGGAGACATGCAAAAAGCTGGTCAGCAATTATAGGAAGTGTTTGATTCCTGTAATGGCCAACAAAAGCTTTTCTATTGATTATTGAGAAGGGTCTGAATAATTTTGGACATGCCACTTTTTGTTCAAATGCAAATAAAAGCTGAGATCATTTTTTTCCACAATGATGCCTCTTGTATATCGTCTTATCTTCTGGGAGACGCCTGTGTCAGTTCCAATCAAAAACAAAAAACTGGTTGAGTAAAAGTAACTTTAGTCAAAATTTGCCAGGGGTCTGAATAATTTTGGTCTTGACTGTAGCTGCAGTATCAGGACCTCAGTTTTGGAGACTTGGAGGAGATGGTTGGTGTGAGTATGACAGCTCATATAAATATATAGCATATCCAACTAATTATAGATGAGTCTTAGTAATACACTGCAGTCCTGAAACTGCAGCCTCAGACCGCTGTAGTGCTGCTCTCTCTCCTGCTCCAGGTGTCGCCCCCTCCCCCAGCGGAGCTGGTTAGGGCTGGTGTTTGGTGGAGTAAGAGCTGTGGGAAGGACGTGCGACTTCGTCTAACTTGGCCATTCTTCTGTTTTGCTGATGTTCAGTCTGGGAGATAATTGTTATGCTGTGAAAAAACCCTGGTTGTTTATTGCTTTGAAACCAGCTCTTTGAGTTACCCCCGATGCTTCTTTCATCCTGGAAAACTTTAATTTTTGTTCCTTCCCCTCATCTTCCCACTTCTGCTGAGACCTTTCCTGTTGTCGTCTTGTTCTCCAGCCCCAGATTTCTTGCTAAATTTAGGTTTGTGTTTAAATATTATTCTATGGTTTGTTGTGTGTGTTTTGTTCTGAGGTGAGTGGACTGGTAAACAAGATGCTGCCTCTTAAATCTAGAGCAAATGTAGCTCAATCAGATTATTTCTTCCAGTCACATGCTGGAAGAGCACAGAAGACTGTAAACTGCTTATCTGATTCAGGTTAGCGTTTCCTTTTTTATACACAGTCTACGGCCCCATCACAGCAGAGCAGAGGGAAATCGTGGGTGAAGAAGAAGAAGAGGAGTCCATTTTTCCTCTGACATACCCAGATAACCCGCCGATGTTGCCCGGTCCTCATGGGCATTGAGCCTCAGGCCATCAGTGTTGTATTGTGGATGGAAAGTGCTTTGAAATTGTGTGACTAATGTAACCTGAGACTAGTGGGAAGAAAAACTGATGCAATCAACATCATTAGTTCTGCACGTTTTGCTCCATATCAGGGACATATCAGAATCTAGTTTATTGCCTAGTAGGTTTTCAAATAACAAGGAATTTGTTTTGGTGCAAATACAATAAACATGGTAAGATGAGGAAGCGCTGAAGATATTCAACAGTTATTTAACAATAGAGTAAAATATTTACAATAAGTTAAAAAAAAAAAACAACAGAAAAATATATATGTCTGTAATTGTGCAAAGGACAAATAAGAAACTTTTGCACTGTTTACATCAGCAGTCACCCAGCAGCACTTTAAGGCTGCTCCCTCTTCCATCCATCCTCTCCACCCAACTTACTGCTCAACTCCACAGCTGCTTGCCTCACGATGCCCTGCCCAGCCCATTACACTGAGTCCTGGGTTTCTGTCCACTGCTGTTGGAAGACACAGGAGGGAAAAAAAGCAGAAAAGACAAAAGCAGATCGAAGGTAAGAGATTGAAATACATTTAAATTTCACCTTCATTTTGACAAAATGTATATTCGAAAAAGATTTGAAACAGCACAGGAGACCTGTTGTGTTTCCTGACTGTTCAGTTTACTGGAAAAGCTATTTCAGGGTTAGAAATGAGTCGCTGTTTCTGTAAAAGTAAAATACAAAGTCTGTTGTCATTTAACAGTTTAATGCTTTTTACAGCCTGATGAAGCTTCTCTCTGTCATGTAGCCGACACTTCTCAGACGTCACGAGTCAATGAGAACGTGTCACTTTTGTTAAAATTGAAATAATTTGAAAGTGAAACATGCAGTTTGCAAATACATTGATATGTTTGATTTATTTTTTTCCACCATGTTTTGTTTTTCTGTCACAGTCGGATCAGGAAAATGTACGTCCCTTTGTCTCTTCTCTTCTTCTTCATGGGTGAGTGAGCTTCAAATAATTAAAAGGGGATTTTATCCTAAATAAACATCACAAATAACAACTGTAATAATTCATTCAGTCGTGTCTTTATACATGATGTATGACAGTAACAGTGGCTGTGAGCACAGGTGGGCGGTTGAGTTTCTAGCTTGAGGAAGATGCTAACAGCATTTTAGTGGTTTCTGCTGCTTCTGTAACGAGCTCATCAATCAGCAGAACCAGCCTTAATCAGATTTGAGAGATTGGATTATATCTCTGATCGCCCATGTCCCTGGTTCACTCTTTGGTCTTACACTATTGAGTTTCTTTCTTTTCCTTTCTTATTGTTTTTGTTGCTTAGTGATTGATTGAAGACAATTTTAATCAAACGTGAAACATGATGCAGCTTTGACTTTGTAAACATCTAAACTGCAACAGCAAAAAAATGTCTTGCAGGAAAAGTCATGTCTGAATTATGAGAGGCAACATATTTTATAAAATAAAACAGTAATAATAAAACAGTAGAGCTT
Organism: Rachycentron canadum; assembly: GCA_038496675.1. NCBI lineage: Eukaryota > Metazoa > Chordata > Actinopteri > Carangiformes > Rachycentridae > Rachycentron > Rachycentron canadum. Next base: position 23,048,219 of record CM076657.1, read on the forward strand.
TCAGGAAGTGTTTTTTTTTGGGGTGGGGTGTATAAAGTGCATGATCGTGTCACAAGAGACTAGATTTCATATCCAAGGTCCTGTTTGTGCTTTAGGCCTGAAAAGCACTGTGGTTGACAGTGGTTTGTGAGTGAATTCACTGAACTTTTCTTCATTAAATGTAACCACAGTCTTCCTCTGTTGCCCTTGCATGGTTGTATCATAATACACTTATGTGCAATTTGTTGTTGCTATGCAATGTTTCTATATCTGATACTGTAGAGATAGAAAAAACAGAAATCTTGCATATAAGTCTAAGATGTATCTTGAAGCGATAAATACAATATTTCTGGTTTAGAAACTTGCCATCTGATTGCAGGTGCAACTGCGAATAAGCAAGGGGATTTTGGCATTTTCACTGCTTGCACCACCAAGAATGGGAGCCTGAGGTTCGAGCATCCAGTCCACTCAGTCATCTCACCCTGGTCATATTCATTACACTTACAGGTTATTAATTATCCATTATTTCTTTGATCCATTGCAGGTTGGACTGCCTGTATGGACAATGCCCGGGCTCTCCATCCTTCAGCTGCACGGTTATGATCGGGGGGGTGGTCAAGGCTAGTGCGTCTAATGATATGTGCAAGTTGGTTTTCCCGGAATACGGTCGTCTGTCTGTCAATAAAACCATGAACTATACCTGCATCCTGATACGAAAAAAGAGGAGGGAAGAGAAGCATCTCGTCGTAGACTACAGCATACGCAAAGGGAAAAGTTAGTATTGTTTTCCATTTGGTGGTAAGGTGGTTCGGTTTTAAACTGAAAGTATCTCTACTGCCTTAAAAAATGTGAAATAACTGAACTAAAGTTGAATCATTTTCTCATGAGGAATCGGTTCATTAAACTTGAGTGAACTATCAACAACTACTCAGTTTACCTGAAAAACATGGGTCAGATTTTCTCTCATTTTTGCATTTTTTGATTTGAAGAACTTCTCATACAAACTTCCTTTGTTCAGCTGTGAATTCCTTCAACTTATTTCAAATCTTAAAGTCAGAAGAATTTATAGGTTTTGATCTGAAGGTAAAAACCTATATTTGACTTTAAATGGTCCAAACATGTCTCATCTCTCTGCCCGTGTCCTCAGAACGGATCAAGCCCTGTACTGACACCACAGGTTTACTTCTGCATCAGGCTCCGACCTCCCTGTGGCCCGTGGTGACTCTGTCTCTGTGGAGGGTCCTCGTCACAGACGGTCAGACCACATGAGGGATCAGCTGTGGAAGCTTTGACCAATAGAAACCTGTTCGATCTTTGTGTATTCTTCTTGAGGAGTCACTACCAACACAAGATTGCCTTCAGTACCCACAAGACCCGCAAGGCAGGTCTTAGGCCTCAAGCTGTTAGGCCACACCTGAACTGATGAAGTATAATATTTGTTATATATAATATATAATATTAGTTATTGCTGCTTCTTTGTTTGGATTAAGCCAGTTGTTGAAATTTGGTAAACTTCTTGTTTATCCTTTGTTCAATAGTTAAAGCCTTATTTAGTTGTCACAGTAAATCACCTGTAACAGTCAATGTGCAATGTCCTAAATTAAAATCCTTTGTTAAGGAGAATAAACAGCTGAGAGACTCGGGTCCTCATGATTTGTCTGGTGTGTTCTTTGGATAAACCAACATCCACAATGTCATTTTCTACATTGTAGGGAAAAATACAGGTTTCAGAACATAACTTATTAAACACGTGTCAGTGTGATTCTGTTACAGGATGAAACAAGGACCAATTAAGCTCTGGTCCCTCAAGAAGAATTCAGTCTTATAAATTCAACTATATAGTCTCAGTGTATCAGTTTATCCACTGGTCAGCCATAACATTATGACACTGACAGGTGGAATCAATAACAGTGATCACCTGGTTACCAGTCAGTGGTGGATATATCAGGCAGCAGCTGAACGTTTAGTGTTGATGTGCTGAAGCAGGAAAAATGGTTAAGTGTGAGGATGTGAGCGACTTTGACTTTGACCAAACTGGACCAGAAGCTCCTACAATGGACACATGAGCATCAGAACTGGACCATGGAGCAATGAAGAAGGTGGTCTGGGGAAGGCATGGCACCAAGATGCATTATGGGAAGAAGAGCAGCTGGTGGATCAGTGTGATGCTGTGGTCAATGTTCTGCTGGGAAACCTTGGGTCCATTCATGTGGATGTTCCTTTGACTCGTCCCACCTCCCTAAACATGGTTCAGACCAAGTCCCCCCCTTCATGGAAACAGTCTTCCCTAATGGCAGTGGCCTCTTTCAGCAGGATAATGCTCCCTGTCACTGCAACAATGGTTCAGGAGCTTTGAGGAACAACAACCAGTCCAAGGTGTTGACTTGGCTCCAAATCCCCCAGATCTCAGTCCAGTCCAGCATCTGTGGGATGAGCTGGACCAACAAGTCTGATCCATGGAGGCTCCACCTCACAACTTCAGGACTTAAAGGATCTGCTGCTAAGGTCTGGGTCCAGATACCACAGCTCAGCTTCAGAGGTCTAGAGGAGTCCAGGCCTCCAGGGTCAGGACCTACACAACATTAGTCAGGTGGTCATAATGTTCTGGTTGATTGTTGTAGTCCTCTGCACCACTTCTGATTTTGAAGTGTCTTTCTCCTAATGGAAGCAATTTGGGCCTTGTCAGCCACCGTACTACATGGTAGAGATGGACTTTAAATCTATTTGATGATTGTCTCTCGTTGTCGGGTTCTGTTCTTCATTTGTGCTTCAATTTGTCTGGTTACTTACATTTACATTTAAGTATTTTAGTATTAGTACCTTCGCCACGTCCTCCTCCAGGAGACCATCGTTGTTGCTGAGGTATTCCAACAGGTCCGTAGACAGGACTGGTCTTTCCATCACCGGAATAACCTCCTGCTCCAGATCAAACCAGTCTAATAAAGACACGGCTGCAGATTTCACCTCCTTGGGGATCTTGTGCCTTCTCCCATTTAAGACCATCAGTCGAGTCTCCACATCTACTTTAGGGATGTATTTGATCGCCACCTACAGGAAATGATCAGGAACACGTTGGCCATCGTGTGTGTGTGTGTGTGTGTGTGTGTGTGTGTGTGTGTGTGTGTGTGTGTGTGTGTGTGTGTGTGTGTGTGTGTGTGTGAGAACACAACAACCTCACGATGAATCATGGGAGTACATGTGTGTTAGGAGGCAGCTAGGCCTAGATAAAACTCGCTAAAAACAACAAACTGCCTAATTTAAAAGTGCCACACGTTCCACCACAGATGCGTTGCCAGCTGAGTTATTATTGTAAAAATAAAATCCCAGACTACTCACAGCAAAGGGCTGTTTATCTGTGAGGATTATGATGATGGCGATGATGATGTGGGAGTGTCTGAGCATCAAGTTCTCGTGCAGGTGGCTTCCTGACAAAGGGTCATTAGGGGGTTTGTGCCTTCACACTGGTCAGAAGAAGTTTAGGTTTCTGAACCCTCGTCTTTTCTCTCACCTTCATCCTCATTATCAGCATCATCTCCTCAGTCTGTTTTATTTTCCTTCATGTGATCTTCTCATCCCCATATAAACAAGAGCAGTATTTCCCTCTGCAAAAAAATAAATAATTCACACAAATTATATCAAAAGGCCATTTTCCTGCTGTTTTCATTGCACTGGTTTAGCTCAGTGGTTACTTCTATCAACATTTCTGTCTGTTCAGAATACAATGATTTCCATCCCCCTGTGGGATCGAACCACGGGCGCTGTCCAGTGTTTTCTTCCCCTGATCAACCGTCTTTCACTAAACCTTTATTTCTGCAGATCAGAGCTCTGATGGAACAGTGGCTGCTGTTGTTGTATTTCCTCAGGAGTCCCTGTCCATCTAGTGATTGTAGGCCTGGACCTACAGAAATATAGACATGCAGCTATAAATTAATGTAATTTTTGTTCAAATGTAGAAATGTTTCAAAGGTGTTCCTTGCTATGTTGGATTGAGTTTTTATGTGTTATTTCTTTTTCAGTATTTTTATATATTTACTTTCTGATCCCCACATACATCAGAGGAGTGTTTCCTTCTGCAAAAACTGTCTAACAGACACAGCTCACACACAAAGGCCATTTTCCTGCTACATTCATTGCACTGGTTTAGCTCAGTGGTTACTTCTATCAACAATTCTGTCTGTTCAGAATACGATGATTTCCATCCTCCTGTGGGATCGAACCACGGGCGCTGTCCAGTGTTTTCTTCCCCTGATCAACTGTCTTTCATTCTCATAAATAGCAAAGTTCATAGTTACGCTGAGTAAAGTTGTGACAGTTTGGTGATTAAAGCATTAAATCTTTATTTCTGCAGGTCAGATCAATGGCTGCTGTTGCTGTATTTTTCCTCAAGAGTCCCAGTCCATCTAGTGAATGTAAATCCAGTGTGTTCCTTAATGTTCCCATACAAAAAAAAAACAATAAACAAATAAGACAAAAAGGCCTAGACCTGCATAAATAAAAACAGAAATATAGACATGCATGGAATGTAGGAATGTTTGAAATATGTTCATTTATATGTTGGATGGGGTTTTTATATGTTATTGTGTTTCTTTTTTGGTATTTTTATATATTTAATTGTGCATGAATGTGTAACTTTTTGATCCACACATACATCAGAGCAGAACCTTGACAGATTATGTTAAAAGGCCATTGTCCTGCTCCTCTTATCACACTGGTTTAGCTCAGTGGTTACTTCTATCAACATTTCTGTCTGTTCAGAATACGATGATTTCCATCCCCCTGTGGGATCGAACCACGGGCGCTGTCCAGTGTTTTCTTCAACTGTCTTTCATTCTCATAAATAGCAAAGTTCATAGTTACGCTGAGTAAAGTTGTGACAGTTTGGTGATTAAAGCATTAAATCTTTATTTCTGCAGGTCAGATCAATGGCTGCTGTTGCTGTATTTTTCCTCAGGAGTCCCAGTCCATCTAGTGAATGTAAGTCCAGTGTGTTCCTTAATGTTCCCATACAAAAAAAAAACAATAAACAAATAAGACAAAAAGGCCTAGACCTGCATAAATAAAAACAGAAATATAGACATGCATGGAATGTAGGAATGTTTGAAATATGTTCATTTATATGTTGGATTGAGTTTTTGTATGTTATTGTGTTTCCTCTTCAGCTTTTTATATATTTTTAAATTGTGCATGAATATGTGATCTTTTGATCCACACATACATCAGAGCAGAAAGCTCATGTTAAAAGGCCGTTTTCCTGTGGTTCCTGTCGCACTGGTTTAGCTCAGTGGTTACTTCTATCAACAATTCTCTGTTCAGAATACGATGATTTCTCTCCCCCTGTGGGATCAAACCACGGGCGCTGTCCAGTGTTTTCTTCCCCTCTAATCTCTCCTGCTTTCTTTCTTTCTGTTTAACAGTCTCGTAAACAGTGAAGTCCGTAGTTGAACTGAGTAAATGTGTCACAGTTTGGTGATTAAAAGACCAAACTCTTATTTTTGCAAATCAGCGAGACGACGCCCGGATATGACGAAGGCTCCTGTTGATTTTGTTGCTTTTGATTTTAACGTATTTCCCCCGAAGTTTTATTTAAGTCGCATTGTTTGCTATAAATGTTGAAGTGATAATTCATATGAATTTTCGACAATATCACCTTTTTGATAATTCACCTCAACAGTGAACCCTCTCGGCCACAGCCAGGACTTTTCCCTCCATCAAAGTAGCGAGACTCCGGACTTCCGGTTATAACTCTTATGTCAAAATAACGTATTTTGACATTTTATTATTACACCAGATATTAAAAAAAACACATCATAAGAAGTCGCCAGTGTGGTATTATTGCTTACACATTATTTACATTATCTTGTTTTTTGTGTAAATCTCAAATTTAAGGCTTATCAACTGGATCTGGAACCGGGTGACTTAATTTCCTGTGGCGCATGCGCGTAGCCGACACTTAGGCAGGTCTGTTGACAAAATATCGGGGGAGGGACCACTGCGGCGTAAGTAGATCTTTGTTCAGACTGTCATATTTTCATCATTATTGAGCCTTCTGTGCGCCGTGCATCTCATTTCAAACCATTTCACAACGCCATTGGCTCCTGTGGCCGCTGCCTCCGCTAAGCTAGCACAAGGGAAAGTGTTTTTATTAAACATCTGTAAAAACCGCTGGGGCCGACTGGTAGTGTAGCAGGACGGTTGGGTCTCCGTCGAGCTAGCCACAATGAAACACTTGACTTCCGGTTAGATTCCCAAATTAAAATGCCTGTTTCCACATATTGCCGCGTAACGGGACATTGAAGCGACCAGTATCGGTAAAGGTAAACGCAAAATGCTTCGAAAATACCCCTGCACGTCGCTGATGTGAACGGCCGCGCGTTTTTTTGTGTAGTACGCGGTTAGCTTGTGCTTTAATTGTGAAAGGAGAAACGGCCGGTTTCCGTTATCACCCATAGTAACGTTCGCCCTGACTCAGCTCGCGCAGCTAGCTACTATACCAACCCTCTTCAAACACCGTTTCAGCCTTAAACTTCGGAAACTGTCGTTAAAAGTCAAATAAACAGTCGAGATGCTGTAGTTTAGAATAAGTTTCTACCGTGTTTCTGTCAAACTTGTGAACTTGTTTCACAGTCGGGCTGTGGGAGCGAGTGAAGGCGGTCTCCTCGTTCAAGACTGTCGGCAGAGATGAAGAGGTGAGTGGGACGGTGACATGAGCCGTTGTCGGCTATTAACAGCAAAAAAACACGTCGAAATATAAAATAATGTCAAATAATGAGTGTCTAACCTTAACGTAATCACACCATGACCTCTCTGCTGTGTTTGTACATGTGCAGCCAACAGAAAAGCCCCGAGCCTGATGGGAGTGTTACCGTCAACGAGGAAGGTAACTGTTTACTGTGTTTGTTTATTTAAAGTTATTAAAACACGCACTAAGAGATTTATTAGCAGTATTTGTATGTGCTTTCAAGAGCCAGACACCCCTGGTCCAAGGTAGTCTTTGAAAGTTTAGACTCATCGACTGGTCAAGACTTTAATTTTATCATATGTTTTGTTCTCTGTGTCTCAGTCCAATCCAGTGAAACCCTTTAAAACCACTATGACTTCTACAGTTCAGCCATGACAACACACTGTGTTTGTGCTCACTCCACATCACTATCTGAGAACACACATGGTTATTTGAGGATACCTGCAGCACTAATAATGTGGTGTCAAGTTGTCTTAAAGCTGTTCTTTCCCACGCCTGTTTTTGACAGCTATGAAGTTGGCTCCATTTAATCTGGGTTTGTGCTCCTACAGGGTCTGTAGCCACTGCAGAGGATCCAGCAGCCATTGCCACCATTCAGTCTGCAGCCACCTTCACTGACCAACCCATCAAGTATCTCTTCAAGACAGAGGGAACAGGCGGGCAGGTAGGAGGGAGTCATTTGAGTTAACCTGAGGGGTTGTGTTTCAGGCACACATGACACATTCACAGTGATATATTACACATAATCTCAAATACAATCATACTTTATTTTAGCTGGGGTGGGGGGCAAACTCATTCTTTCTGGAGATGTTATATACAGGCTGCAGTCAGACACACTTCTGCATGATAACGTGGTTATGTGATTGGATTTTGATGTGAACAGAAATTAAGTGTATGTTTGAAGCAAACTACAGCCGATTCATTGAGTATTTTACATATTTTTATCATCTTTTGTCTTTGTGGATTATGGATTGGAGGTTAAAATTAAACTTAATCTCCAGAGGAAAGAGTGCAGAAAGTGAAGGGGTCCGAATACTTTCTGAAGCCACTGTAAATAGTTTTCTCTATGTCACTACAGACATCCAATCCCAAATCCACAGGATCTTTAGAATACCTGAGGGGTTACATGACTCTTTCCCAATGGGACCCCCTCCTGACTCCACCACACCCCTCTAAAAAAACAAATCAAAACAAGAAATGCAGTGGCCAAAAGGAGCAGTTATCACAAGGTCCTGCCTCAGGCTGTCCTGAGTAATCAGGTTCTCAGATCGCATCTGCTACAGTCACAGCAGTGTTGCAAAATGAGAGCATGAAGAATTTTATACAAATTAAGTATACATATTTTAAAAATGTATCGGAAAATCAATCTATTAGAGGTTTTCTACCAACGCACATGAACATTACAAGAGTTCACCTTGTCTGTGACTTCACATGTCTCAATAATTGTGCCAGTCATAATCCTGGTCTCAGTACTCATGACCCACTTCACTTAATGGAGACCTAAAAGTAAAGTTAACTACAGTACATGCAGACTTTGTATGCTTTACAATAGTGAATGTGTGACCTCGGCTGGAATGAGATACTGACCACTCACTGTTGATTTGTTGTGTTGCAGGTGACCTACAGAGTGATCCAGGTGTCAGATGGCCAGTTGGAGGCTCAGACAGATGGAGCTGCAGCAGTCAGCCTGGTCGCTGGGTTCCCTGCAACCAGTCAGACTGTCACACAGGTGAGAACAAGAGTTAACTGTAAGGGCCTACATCTCCAAACACACTGAAAGCTTAAATGCACCCACGATAAAAGAACATTTTCCAGGTAAAACCCTTAAAAAATTATATAGGTGCCTCAGGGACTCAGTTGGTAGTGTGTACCATTAAGGTTTAGTCCTGACTGCAGTGGCCCAGGTTTGACCAGCAACCCTTTGCTGCATGTCGTACCATCTCTTTCCCTGACTTTTCTCTTGCCGTCAAAATAAAGGCAAACATGGCCCAAACAGTAAACTAAAAAAAACTTTAAACGGATTTAGGTTCCTGATTAGATTTGACCTTCCTTTTCTTTATTAGCAGCTAAACAATTCAACTCAAGACTAACAGTGGAGTTAATGTCTGTTTGACTTCAGGCTGTGTTCTCACAGTCAGAGGGGTTGGAGGGAGACGGCAGCGCTGAGACACAGTACACATACTACCCCGCCACCATCGCAGACGCTACAACCGGCACCATGGTGACAACAGTGCAGGCCTCTGACACACTGCTGGGCCAGACCACACCCACAGGTAATTACTGTAACAAACACCACTGACACCTTCCACCTTAAACTGTTTGAGATTATAGACTGTTTATAAATGTCCCTACTTCTCCCTTGATTTATTAGCTCAGTAAACGTTTTCCTAATGAGTTTATGGTCTCAGTCTCTAGTTTCAAGTCTTCATTACAACATGATGTTCATGTTTTAAATGATGGTCCATTTAGAGGAAAATAGACCATAAAGCAGGGGGTGAGTTAGGGGGCGTGGCTACTGTGTGATTGACAGACTGTACCACCCAATCAGGATAGAGTACAGAGCAGGTCAGCTCCACCCTGACATAACTATTTTGTTTTACAGGGCAGCTCTATGTGATGATGTCACCGCAGGAAGTTTTGACGGGATCCAATCAGAGGACAATCGCCCCCCGCACTCAGCCGTACATAGCGTAATTACGTCGTAATAATAATATACAGAGTTATAGCTCTGTTTTGTCTTATTAAAAGTGACCATCCAGCAAGTTGAGCAGGTTTAAGACTTTGTTCTAATCTGTTTTCTAGAAAGCAAGATGCCCCTCGGGCTTCCAGAGACGAGAAACGGCGAGCGCAGCACAACGAAGGTTAGAGTTTGAGGATAAGTTTTGGTTCAAACATCTGAGTTGATGTGAATCATCAGAGAATAAGACTTTATTTTAAATGTTTCTCCAACAGTTGAGCGCCGGCGGAGGGACAAGATCAACAACTGGATTGTGCAGCTGTCGAAGGCCATTCCAGACTGTAATGTTGACTACACCAAGACAGGACAGGTGAGTTCAGCTCTGCTCTGCTTCATTGTGTCAATAAAGGTGAAGCCTGTGAAGATGTGTAATACAAAGGGCTTTACAGAATAAAACTGATAAAAAGCAACTCACTCACTCACTCACTCACACAGATATACCGCAATTTCCACATAGAACACTAAGTAATAAAAACAGCACAACAATAACAGGAACTGAGGAAACACTAACATTAATCTCATGAAATTGAATTTGCATTGAGGAAACACCAAAGACCAGACAGCAAAGATAAGAAAGATAGAAAAATATTAATAAAACTAAAATAAATAAATGGAAACAGAAATAAAAGTTGACGTAATAAAAATCTAAATCACCTGTAATAACTAAGGTAAGGTATTGAAAAGAAAGCGGTACAGAAAATAATCATAACAGTGTAGAAGAAACACCTTTTAAATATATAAATAAATAAGTAGAAAAGTTAAATTATAAGCCACTAAACTAACTCAAACTCAAACTAAAAAGGTAGATCTTGAGTTTCCTCTTAAAAATATCAACACTTCCTGCTGCTCACATCATGTAGCCTCCTGTTTATCAGCAGTTTGTACCTTAAAGGAGCAGTTTCATCCTTTAGATGAATATGACGAATCAGGGTGATTTCTTCTTTTTTTTGTCTTAACTCTTAAAGTTCTCTTGTGTTTCAGAGTAAAGGAGGAATCTTGTCCAAAGCCTGTGAGTACATCAAGGAACTCAGACAGAGCAACCTGAAGCTGGGGGAAGACATCAGCACTCTGGATCGTCTTCGGATTGACAACCAGCTACTGAGACAGGAGGTACGTCAGCACGTGTTTCAAGGTCTAAACCAACAAACTCATCAAGGTGTTTTGGGACCAAAACTGTCAAGAGTCATTGCTTTTTGCCAAATTTGAAAGTAGAACCAGTTCGATCATTTTCGGTTCTTTTAACAGGGAATGGCAGTGACAGCAACACCACAGTGTCTTTATTTTAAAACAAATCTGTCTGTGTGTAAACAGGAAGTAGATTGTCTACTCTGCAGTTGATAAGTCTCACAAAGTAACATGAAAAAAAAAAAAAAACAGCAAAGACAGTTATAACATGGAAATGCAGAATTTAACCGCTGCTGGCATAGACAACAGAGTCAATGCTTGTAATTCATTCTCCATGTTTCTTTCATCACTGGTTGTCGAGGCTGATGAGACCCAATCAGAGAGCGACTGTGGGTGTTTGTCACCGTCTCCATTTTTTCCCGTTCACACGACAACACAGCCTGAAAAGGGTCCATCTGTGTTTCCTGCATTTTAGGAGGTGTTAATAGTTTTAAAACTAAATGTCTCTTGTCTAACTTCCAGAGTTTAGGTGTCAAACTTATAGCACCTTTATACTATTTATTATTAAATTAACAAACATGACAAATATATGACCTTTGCAGTGCGACAAAACAAATCATCAATTCAATTAAATAACAATGTTACTATTTCACATGGGGGCTTGTTTAATTTGCCTTCAACTTGGATTTGTCTGTTAAAAGTTGGGGTAATAATTATAAAGCACGGAGCTAATCTCCATGTACTTTAATAATTTAAGACCAATTATCAGCCCAATGTTTCAGTGTCAACCTGTTTCCACAGTTAAACCTGACCTAGTCATAGACCGTCATGATGAGAGTCAGTTTTACTACATTTCCACTGTTTGTTGTTCTCTTTGCTGCTGGTGCTCAGGTGGAAGACTGGAAGTCCAAGAATCAGATCCTGAGGAACCTGCTGCGACAGCATGGCATCGTGGGATCATCCAGCACAGACCCCCAGTGAGAAGCCTGTTTCCAATGGGTATTTGAAGACGACCACATATGGGCCAAAAGAGTACTTGAAACACTTTGAGATACTTTATTTGTGATTGTGTGTGCATGTAATCGGGGAAAATAATTGAATATTGTCATTAATATTCAAACCCAGCTTCTTTGCTAAATGACGACCCGAAATATTATCTTTGAAGCTTTTTACGAATTGAAATCCTTTGCCTGGTGAATCCAACCCAATCATAACAACTCAACAACTGAGAGAGAGGAAAATAATCAACATCAACTTCGGTTCAAGTCGGATTGGTTTAGTAAACGCCTTCCTCCACCAACATTATGATTGTTCATCACCCTCCAGTACAGTAAGCTCTGAAACAGCCAACTTCTCGTGTTGTTTTCAGTCTCTGCACCTCTGCAGTAATTTGCTTCTCTGTATCAACTGCACTCATGTTAAAAACATCGTATCCATGCTTTTTGACTTGTTTTCAACTGTTATCAATATCTCTTTGATTAGTCAATACCACGTTTTTCATCCAGTTCATAGTTAAGCTCTTTTTGCTCTGTATTTTTGTAAGTTGTTTCATGAAACCTCACTGGGGACAATAATTACATTGCAACAATGTAACTAAGTAAATAAACAGGGGTTGTAAGCATTGCATTAGGTAGGCTATGTATTGTATGTCTTTATAATAAAAAGCAAATAATATACTGTATGTTATAAACCACTCTCAGTTGTGTTTATTAAAGTTGGTAAGTTAGTTAAAAAGATGTAGTACTGCTTTTTTTTAAGTTCAGACTGTTCACACTTCTTATCTTGATGTGGTTTGACGTCTACGTGGTCGTGAGTGCGTGTTTTATTCTGAAGGTTCTTTCCGGAAGTAGATCTCTTCACTGACGCTGGGAGAACTGAGCTCTCGCAGAAACTTGATATTTCTGAACTCTGTCGCCACTGACTCCCAGGATCATCAGGACCAACAGAAGTCCCACAGATGATCTGTATCCTGCTGGTCGCCGGACACGGCACCGTCCTGGAGACACAGATTAAGGCAAGTAGCTTGAACGTTGGAGCAGGAAAAAAAAGGGGCAAAGTCCGCGGTAGTCGCTGAACCCCAGGACCCGCCGAACTGCCTTAAACAATCTGCCACTTTATCGCCGCCTTGCTTTTCGGCTACTTTCTGTGCTCACAAACCGACACTCGAGCCACTGACGGAGTCGTAACGACGCACTGGTGCGTCCGGCTCACACACGACCCTGACAACCAAACCGTTATTTGAGTAAATTCACATTTTATCATCGGCCACCGGTGGTTTTTCACCGCCCCCTACCGAGCACTGGCGTGGAGGAAAATTGTAAGAATGTGAAAGGGAGGATTGTTTTAGCGGCGAAGTTTTGAGAAAAATAATGATTTTATTTAAGCCGAATTATTGAAGGTAATATAATAGTTAATGTGACAGCTTTACACCTTTTAATAAGTACGTGTCTTTACCAAGAAAGAGCGACAACATTATGGGGGCAACTTCTGTCAAGAAGTTTGGTGTGACGTCCCAAAACATAACTGGATATGTTAGGAGCAGCTGGATCCACATGATTTGAGTTTATGTGATATTAGGTGTTAACTGCATTCCTAAGCCTGTGAATATTCCACATATACACTTCACATTGATTGTGGGAATATGTTTATGGTGTATTACAGGAAGTAAGTAATTCTTCACAGTTTCACCTATAATGTTGGTTTGTTGTAAAAAAAAAAAATAAAAAAAAAATAAAACTTTTTAGGCCCAAAACCCAAAAAATCCCCTAGAACAGCATATTTACAGCATATTTCTTGTGTTATATTGACTGAAATGGTGTAGTTAGTTGCTATGGTGATGTTCAACCTGTCCAGCTTGTTTTTTCCCATCTTCCCTCCTCTGTCCCAGAATGATGACACAGGCTTGTACAGCCACCTGGCTGGGGTACCGAAGGCCTTGCTTCCTGGCATTGGAGGAAAGAAGATCCTTGACTTCTGGTGGGAAACTGTCAACATGTGCGTAACAGTGAAAGGTCTCAGGACCTTTTCCATCCCAGGACACTGTAACTCCTGCTTCATCCACAGGTGAATTCTGCGAATGACAAATCTGATTTCTCTGCAGGCGGCAGCTGTTCACACAGGTGTATCTGGTCACCAATGCTGACAAGTGAGTACATAATAAACCTATTCATTCAAGTAATGACTCCACAAGGCCCCACTAAAAATCATTAAGATTACTTTTGTTGCTGAAGCCACTTGAATTTAGTTCTACTCTGTTATTACCCTGACCAGGTATAAGCACTATGAGCGCTGGGCCACAGCGAATGACTTCCCTGTGGAAAACGTGGTAAACGATGGCAGCACCATGTTGGAGGGCCGTCTTGGGGCTGTGGCTGACCTGGAGCTGGTCATACGCAGCCGCAAGCTGCAGGAAGACATCATAGTGGTATGAAAAATCTGTTTTCCATCCACTCACAAAACGGCTCAGCAACGCTTCATTGTCATATATACAGATAGATCACACAGTGAGGACTTCCTGTCTGTGTAAGCAGATTGCAGGGGACATGCTGTGTGCAGACCAGAACTTTGATATCGCTCAAGTCATCCGCTTCTTCAGGTCAAAGGTGAGATATGCTGCAGTAGAGATGTGCAACAGTCCCTTGTGCTTAGTGTATTTTCACATACACATAATCAGACCATACAGACAAATGTGTGCACAGGATACGTACCTAATAAAGGTGAAGCCTATGCTTAAGAGCCTTTAACCATCATTCTATCTAATCTCTCTCGCCCATCAGGGGGTGACTCCACTAGTTGTTAGACGTTAGATTGTATTGAGGTCTTATTTCAGGTCTTCTTCAATACAACATGATGTTCATTTTTTAAATGATGGCCCCATTTAGAGGAAAATAGACCAGAAAGCATACCCCAAAATGCAGGGTATGCATTTGGGGTGATTGACAGACTGTACCACCCAATCAGGATGGAGTACAGAGCAGGTCAGATCCACCCCCCACTCCTCCTCAGCTCCACCTTCTTCTCCAAATATGGTTTTATCTGGTTTCAAAAAACCAAGATGGCCGACGGACAAATGACTAAAAAGAGACCTCAAAACAGCAGCTCACGGACTGATGGGTGACGTCACAGTGGGTTGACAGAAATCTGAAACTATCCAAAATAAAAGACACTTTTTGTGGGTAAACGATCACATAAATGTTTGTTTGGGGTCGTTTTGGTGAAGGTGAACTCATGAGCACGTTGCAGTATCACAGCTCGTTGTGTCTGTGCTGCAGCCTGGAGAGCTGATCATTTACTACGAACTGGAGGAAAGTGAGAAAAGCAGCTCAAGGGGCATTGTGGAGGTCTGCCCCGACACCCACAGGTGAGGGTAAAAAAAGTTTAGTTTCTGTTGGTCCCTGATTCATTGACATACATGACTTCTGACACTTTTTGGTTTTAATCTATTCGTGATGTCAGGATAACTCGCTTCTTGGAGAAACCCCAGGACGGGCTGACGGGGTCTCGGCTGGCCAGTGTGGTGTTTTACTGCATTCAGAAGGACACGCTCTCCTTCCTGTCCGACTTCCTCAGTCTGCAGCCTCGAGCCACAGACAGGACCTTCGGACAGTTCTGGGTTCGTAAGTGAGAGTAAAGCATCCCATGTTTTTCATTTCCTACTGTCAGAGTTTGACAGGAAGCCCTTTTGATTATGGTTAACTGAAAAAATATTTTTTGGTCTTGTTTTATCAGGCTGGATTAAATTCACTGAACTGAAAGTTTATAAGTCACAAGATTTGCTTTAACTTCGTAGACAACGATTGTGTTCAGTGGAGAAGATCGCTGCCCTTAAATCTGTTTCATTTACAGATAGATTTGTGCTACTTTATGATTTAACTCATTCAAATCACACTTAGTTCTACTTTACTAAACCCAAATGACATCCATGTATTATCATTTAATGTATTAATTAAAGCCATAACCAGCTGCATTTATGGCTCCTCTGTCTTCAGGAGTGGCTCATCAATGAGAAGCAGCTCGATGTGTTTGGGATGAAGCTTCCTACTGGTTTCCAGCTGATTGGACAAGTGGTCTGTATCTCTGCTTTATTCAGTGACACAGCCATAGAATTACCATTTGTAATTTTACCTTACTTTGCCATTTTTTTATAAATATTATATCTACCTTGGAAATGTATTACAGTGTGTTAAAGCTGCGCTAAGCATTTTTTTTTTTTTTTTTTTTTACAAACGGCAGGAAGAGAAAATGTTTAAATATTTTAAAGATCCCATATTTTACACTTTGATCTGTGGTTTATTTGTTAAGTGTTGATATCCATATCAAAAAACTAACTACGTCACCAAAACTAATAATTGGATGGTGGGTCCAGGTGGACTGGACTTGGGCATGGATTAGGGTAGTGACTGCTTTGTTGTGACATCACAAAGTTCCAGAAGTCCTGACGGCTGGTTTTAAAGCTCAGTTTCTGAAAACAGGCTGTGGGAGTTTCTCTGTGACTGAGACCTTTGATATTTTCACAGGATTAATATAGAACCTAGACCTGCTTTATATTCAAAGACCACATGGAGGTCTACCTTTAGACTGTATGGACCTTTAACATCTACCTTTAGACCGTATGGACCTTTAACATCTACCTTTAGACCGTATGGACCTTTAACATCTACCTTTAGACTGTATGGACCTTTAAAGTCTGAAAGCTGCAATTACTCAGAAATCCAATGAGTTCCACCACCTTATCGAAGTTTTTTAGTTTTATTTAGTGTTGATACTGTCTGGGTCTCAGCCAATGCTGCTTTTGTATTTTCCAAAAGCTGATATTAGGGCGATCTGAACAGTCTGTAAGTAGGAATATGAAGCTCTTCACTAATGCAGACGTGCAGTGTCTTAAAATCATGTTCAAATTTCTTCTAATATGCTTCCTTCTTGAAATGCCAGGGCCTGTCAGATTATACCAGGTGGCTCACCCACTACTCCACCAAGCAACAAGACAATCCTGCCAAACCAGTCACCTGCAGGTCTTATGCCAGGTAAGAAAACACCAACACAAACTGCTCGCTCTGCTGGGTCTGATTACTGGGGTCTTTCCTGTTTTCTGAAACTAGACTCTTTCTCCTTCCACAAAAGTGTTGAATGTTAAAGAGCAGCTTACAGACACTGAAAAAGACTGATGTGTCCTCGCTCACAGGGTTGGGTTAATGGGGAACCCCTCAGATGGCTTCAATGGGAAAACCATCGCCATGACCATCTCTAACTTTTGGGCTGAGGTCACCCTAGTGGAGAGCCAATCTTTGGTAACACACCAACACACACCTCTACATGCTCTTACAGATAAACCTGTTTCATCTGGGTTGTATTGTTTAAACGTCATGTGTGTCTCCTGTAGGTTTTAGTCCCTCATCCACTCAATGATCCCACAGAGTTTGGAAGCTTGCAAGATCTGTTCTGCATCAGCAGGAAGGAAGGGTGTGTACACAGCACAGCGCTTTCAGTATTGGTCACGGTTTGTTTCCAGCTTTAAAACCTCTGTGTTCATGCATCACTGCAGGTACCTGGGAGGTCTCAGGCTGCTGCAGGCGACCTGTAAGAAGTTCTACCAGTTCTGCTCCAAGCAAGGGTGAGATTAGTGACTGAGATAACACGGGGCTCAGTTATTCATCACTGCCACCAATAAAGGACGGACTCTCACTTTGCCTCTTTCACGGCTGCTCTCGATTCTTTTCTGCAGAATTGCTTTGACAAAGCTGAACTTCACACTGAAGTACGACACTAACATTCCTCGGCAGGTGGTAAGGATTCATTCAAAGGCTTGAAACAGAAAGTCTTCGAACATAAAAGCATATAATATGCGAGTTGTGTGTTCTTTCACATAAAAGCGCTCCAATAAAATCCTTTCTCTCTGTTTTAAGGGCCTGGCTGGAAGCAGGTAAAATCTACTGGTGGATTTTTTTACCTCTTAACAATGCATTTGTTTATTGTTAGTGCTTTAAATTTTATTGACCCTCAAACTTATTTTCCCAAAATCAACAAACACAACCTCACCCGTACATCTTAACCACCAGATGCAACAATATCAAAAACATGGGGTAACAAAAGTAACAGAGGAAACAGTAAATCAGGAGACCAACAAACTTCCATTATTGCAATTTAAATATATTATTCTGACCTTTTCATTTAATAATGTTCCTGTTTGTCATCTTCTCTTTTGTGCAGTGCCATTGTCTCGGCTACTCTGAAGTGTCTTATGAAATTCTACAACATCACAGACAATGTAAGGATGTTAGTTGTATGTATGTATGTCTGATGGTTTTTAATTCATTTTTACATCTGTTGTTTATTCCTCCTCTAATCTGAAAATAACTGAAATGATTCTGTCGTGGACAAACTCCTGGTCTATGTTAGAAATGCACACAGAGTAAAAACAGCAGTGTAGAGGCTGTTTACAGTCTTATTAGTGGTAATTGTATGTGTTTACAGCGACTACACTGATGTCTCAGAATCCAGATTTATTAATACTATAATAACCACATGACAAATAATAGATTTTAATGAATTAATAAGGGCTGAAATTAATAATTAAATGCCTAGATAAATTCAAAATAAATACGTTTTGGTAATAGTAGCTGGTATTTCTGTGTTTTTACATTTATGTATTTATTTATTCAATGAGTTCTGCATTTATTTAATTATCTATTTATCAATTTCTTCATGTATTTATTTAGTCATTTACATATGTATTGGGGTATTTATTCATGCGTTTCAAGATTTATGTATCTATTTATTTCTGTATAATTATAGATTCAATTAATACATATTCAGCATTGCACATTTATGCATTTCTACATTTTTAACTTTACTATTTGTTTTATTTATTCACACCTTTTTTGTCCTTCATAGAAACATGTAGCACCTGTAAATATAGATAAGAAGCCTTTTTTAAAGACTGACAAAAAGTAGGAAGGGAAATTCACACGAGACAAAAAAAAATGTCACAAAATCATCATCATCAAAGTGTTTTAAACTCCAGGATCTCCCAAAACCTGTCCGAGCCAACTTCATCCTCAACGTGGAGACTGATGAACTTTTCATTACTGCTGGTCTGCAGGACAGAGTAGTTCAGGTTAGTAATATAATCAGTTTTACACACAGTAACATTTTCTTTTTACGCCTTCAGTAACATGAATTTATCGTCCTTTTGCCTTTGCAGGTTTATGAAGGTTTAGTCTACATGGATTTCAGCAGGAAGCTCATGGAGGAGGAGGGCTACGGTAGTGATGTCACTGTCAGTCAACAGTCAATTAATCACGCACTTTCTTTTTTTAATGGCCGTGTGTTTTCTATTCTCAGGGAATTATGTTTCTCTGGACATGAGTAACCTTCCACTGTTCTGGCTCGCCTACCTCAGTGACCCCAGTGACTCTGGACGCATCCACAGCAACGTCCGACAGCGCTGGCTCAGTGGTACCTCCTCTTACTCAACAGTACATCGGCTGTTTTTGAAAGTAGAAGATTATCACTATTGTTCATATTTGTGACGGGCAAGTTTGGTCCAGAGAGAAATACGTCACCAAGTAATTGATGGATTGCCATGAAAATTGGTTCAGACATTGATGGTAGCCAGAGGGTGACTCCTGCTGATGGTGATGTCCATTCCTCTACGGCCACTACGTCCTTTGCTCCTTTTTGTCCGTCTGTATTTACATCTTTCTGTTCCTTTAGGTGATTCAGAAAAGATTATCCTGTTGATCTGCTTTAATGTTTCTTTATCTCTCCACAGGGGAACCTCTGGTCGTTGAGGCCATGAAGAAGTTTGCTGAGCTGACTGATCAAGCGAGGTTGGTTTGTTAGGAGTTGTATGAATGTATAAAATAAATATCACTGGTTTTGTCACATGAGGATAAAGACCAGATGCAATGAATCATCTGTCAACAGTCTCAAGGTGGTAGTGGGGTTTCTGAAATGTTGTGTAAAATGTTTCTGCATTCATTAAAGCTGCACCTCTGCTGAGATGTTAAAGTTTCAGAACATTTCTCACCTTAGCACTGAGTGAAAATGTTCTTCCCTCAGAGCAGCTCTGCAGGACAGAGACTGGAGCCGCCTGGCACAACTGATGGACCAGAACTTTGAGCTGAGGAGGTAAAGGTGTATTACTTGTATTATTATTTGTATTACGGTTACACTCAGCTAAAGTAACAACACATCTCACAGGTCTGTCTACACTGATGACTGTCTGGGTCCTGGGAATCTGAAGATGGTTCAGCTAGCGAGGCAGGTCGGTGCTCGAAGGTTCCTCTACCTGCTGAGAGCAGAGCATGTTTTATTAACCAGTGTTCACTGTTTTTTTCCACTTCCTCCTGTGTGTGCCTGCAGGAGTGCTTTTCTGTTTATGCATTCATAAGGTTTCTGCTGTTTCTTGCAGTTTGGCTCAGCAGTGAAGTTACCAGGCAGCGGGGGAGCTGTGGTGGGTCTCTGTCTGGACCAGGAAAGACTGGTGAGGCTACCTCTCTAACTGACATTCCCATATTTACGCCCAGCTGTGGGTTTTGGGGCTAAATATTCCTTTTGACATACATGTGTTGTGGCTTCCCAACCACTGGACTAGTGGTGAAGCTGGAGGTTATCTCAGCAATATCTATATTATCATACACAGAGGTCATTTAAAAAAAACACACGGATTATAACGCAGATGATAAATAATTAAAGAGCAGGATGAAGAGATTAAATGAAGTGGAGAACAGAGCAGTTTTATCTTCTTTTTAAAGCCAGTGACAGTTTGGGCAGATTTTGAGAGCTGGTTCCAACAGTGAGCATCACGATGAAAGATATTTCACCCTGTTCAAATCAAGTGACAAACCACTGTCACATCAACCATTGTTTTGTGAGCTGCTATTTTGAAGCCGGTTTGTAATTCGACCATCGTCCATCGGCCATATTGGAGAAATCGTAGAAACCATGTCTGTCAATCATACAGTAGCCACGCCCCCTGATTCATCCCCTGCTTTCTGGTCTATTTTCCTCTAAATGGACCATCATTTAAAAAATTAACATCATGTTGTATTGAAGACTTGAAACTAGAGACTGAGACCATAAACTCATTAGGAAAACGTTTACTGAGCTGATAAATCAAGGGAGAAGTAGGGACATTTTCCCATAGACTTCAATACAATCTGACTTCTTTAACAACCAGTGGAGTCGCCCCCTGATGGTCATTAGAGAGGATGAAGGTTTAAACAGGTATAAACAGCTTATTCTTAAAATGAAATTTTCTCCGTCACTCACTGACAGATCAGTAGGTAAAACTTTGAATTCTGACTAAAGCGCAGTCAGAGCACATTTCTTCTTTTCTTTCAGCACAAGTCTAGTTCATGATGTGATAAACTTCGATTTCTCTGCGAAATCAAAGACAGACTTTGTCCTTTAGTCTTGTTTCCTTTAGGGGACGTCCAATGTTGGGTTTATTTCCCTCAAGATTTAATCCACTGCCTTTACAAAACCTAACAGTCCTAAAGTTTAATTTCTTGTCTTGCAGTTCTTGTTTTTTTTTTTTTTTTTTACTCAATTTCTTGAGATATTCACTCTATTAAAAATTGTTGAGTGTATTTGTGCACCTGTGTGACACAGTCTGTGTTTCACCACTAGGTGGAGATGAGACAAGCTTTCCAGGAGGCAGGCTGTGTCTTCTGTGTCATCGCGCCATACAACCCATCTGCCAGCACCGTTGGTGGCCAACACTAACCTCATATCTCCCCTCAGAGCCAGCTCACTAAGGCACAGTGTGGCCCTCGGTGTGCCCAACAGAGTCCCTCTGACATTTCAATGGATTTTTAGTAGTAATAGTTAGAAAAGATCATGATCAGTTACATGAGATTATCTCAAAGCCATAACCAGGACCTCCAGTCCCAGCTGTTATATTATATATAAAGTTTAGTCATCAGCTCACTTGAAAATGATATTATAATTAGAATATTATAATTATTATTATTAGATTAGTTGACGCCTTTGTGTCAAATTTATTATTCACAATTGGTTGTGTAATTATTTTTCTACATCTTATACAATAGTATATACTTATTATATAATGTAATTTTTGTAGACGAATTAAAAGCAGCTTTTATACCATCTGTGCAGCCTTTATGTCCGAATACTGAAAAGGTCCATCATTATTGGATATCAGGGTAAACTTACAGCTTAAACTCAATCATAGCAGTAATGATAAGAATAACTGTATTTACATGGAACCTTTACAAAACAAAGTTTACATGAACCGGAGCAGGACATCAGAAAACACTAAAACAATAAAACCACTATAAAATCATAGGAGGGAGGAGATACAGCGCATGTTATGGGGGTCATAACTGCCTTCCGACCTGATCTATGATGCTCTGTTCTGTGCTCTGCCTCCGTATGAGCCCGGTGAACACATCTAATTTGCTGGTTCTTCGGTGGGCGGAGTAGCAGGGCTCTGCCTGGCCGCGCGGCGCTGCTCCCCGCTCCGCTCGCTGCCGTTTCCCACCCGCTCACTCATGCGGACCCCGCCGAAGCTGATGGACTAAGCCGGAGGCGGCGGACTGTATCGGGCTCGTAGCGGACTGTGGGTGACCCCCCCCCCCCGCCGGACCATGGCTGCCAAAGAGGACCTGTACAGCAAAATCCTCCCGCGGAGGCTTCGGCAGAACCGGCAGGGCTCCGTGAAATGTGGCTCCAACCTTGATGTGCTGTTGTCCATGGGCTTCCCCAGACCAAGGGCGTAAGTAGCCTGACCCGAACACCGTGTGTGAGTGAGTGTGTGTGGGGCCGGAGCGGTGCACGGTCGTACGGAGACCCGGAGGGGACACAGCCGGCGCCGGAGCCGGAGTAACGGTTTTTGTCACGGGAGTTAACGGTCGGGTCAAACGCAGCATCCCCTTCACACAGTCCGCCGGTTTACACTGAGCGCTGCTAGCTGGTGTCCCCCCGGTCCACAACAACCACAACAACAACAACATCCGATATTTATTAGAAATAAAAATAAAGTTCAACCGAACAGAGCCGAGCGGAGCTAAACACAATTAGCAAGAACGGGGCGATAAAAGTTAACAGAAGTGTAACGTTAGCATCAAAATACGAGAAAAACGGCGAGAATTGAACAGTGTTTTACTTATTGTCCAACCTTCACCTCTTCAGCTTTGATATTAAACACTATTTATTTAGATGGATGTTTCGTTAAAGGAGTTAAAGGGGGACACTTGTGTCATATTTCAGCCATGTTTTTGAGGAGCTATCATACATGAACTATTCAGAAAACTGGAGTCAGGAGTCATGAAGTCATGACTCTTGAGTGTGTGTGTGTTTAAAAGTGTGTGTGTGTGTGTGTGTGTGTGTGTGTGTGTTGGGAGGGGGTGGAGGATGGCGGGGGAATCACCCTGTGTCCTCTGCTGTTCCTGAATGGAGAGACTGTCTTTGACTTGGCCAGATCAGTGAGTTCATATCTGTCCTGTCGGCTACAGGCTCCGAATGTAAACACAACACCACTGTCGACTGCAAATCAGCCCCGCTTTACACTCCGTTTACCCTCAACCGGCGGGATTTCAGATTTTCCTGCTGCTGTCGGTGAAATATTCACAGATTTTCTCACCAGTTAAAGGACCCTTCATCACATATTAACATCGCCACGGTTTCCACTTAAAGCAGCAGGGCGTGGGTTTAAAATGTATTTCTGTGAAGGGCAGTGTTCACTAATTTACATTTCACACTAATTTCCATCCTGAATTATTTGACTCACATCTGGCTACCTGTGACCCGTTAGGCTTGTGCTTATATTTTTGTTCAGTGTTTTTATGTCAATATTCGCTCCGTGTATAACCGTAGTCCACTGACTTCCAATTCTTCAAACGGCGGCCATACCAGTTTCCAGTTTGTCGTGCATCATTAGGAAAATGGTGTATTTTTCGCCACGTCTGCAAGATTTACCATGAATAAATGTCAATGACGTCCTTTGCATCTCCATATTCACCCCTGCCAAATATTGCACCCCTTATTTGTTTTCAACTACAGCCACTGGAGCATTAAGTGCTTATATTCAAACTATATTTTCTGCTTTTACCTGTTTTAGTTTATAGATGTGGATTTCACACATTCATTTAGGTTGAAACACATAATTCATCAAGTGAGTAGGATATATTTTGGCATCAATGTTACGTATCACATCAATAAATAGTCTATTTGCACCAATTCGTCTTTAAATTTATCGTTCAACCTTTAATTATGGCCAAATATAAAGTAAAATTGAGTGAGGAATCAAACAGCGCTATTAAAGTTCTTCATCAAAAATACTGACAAGGTGAATCTGACACCCAGCCAATACAGAACTAAATCTGTAACTGTCCGAAATGCTGATCATAGACTGTGAATAAAAATGGACAATATTTTTTAAATGATGGTCTCATTTAGAGGAAAGTAGACCATAAAGCAGGGGATGTACCACCCAATCAGGACAGAGTACAGAGCAGGTCAGACCCAGCCCTCGCTCCTCCTCAGCTCCACCGTCTCGAAATATGGTTTATTTTGGTTTAAAAAATAAAATCAAGATGGCCGACAGGCAAATTACAAACTAGAGGCTTCGAAACAGCGGCTCACAAACCAATGGATGATGTCACGGTGGGTTGACATTTGCCACAAAGGCCAAATTGAAACGAGATGTTCTGGACTATGGAGGATTTTTACTGTGCATTATAAATGTGTGTGTGTGTGTGTGTGTGTGTATATATATATATTTCCCCCCCCCCCCCCCTCCCCCTATAATGAAAACTTGCTTAATTTTGTTCAAGGAATCATTACATATGTACTTGGGGCATTTTACATTTTACACAACATCTAAATCTTCTCTCATTAACAAACTATTTGTGGTGTATCTAAACAGCCACAAATATATCTTAGGTTTGTTGTCATTGATCATCTAGCATATACGCCAATATTGATATTTCTACAAAAAGCTAGTATTGGTAAGCTGATTGATCTGCTGGACCATGACGTGTTCTGTCCAGATGTGTCTTGCCTTACGTCGTACATTGATCACACAGAACCTTCTTATCATAATTTTTTTTACCTTTTTTTTTTTTTATTATTCTAAACAAACCCCAAATGTAAAAAAACATCACTTCCTGTGTACCAGAGTATTTTCCAAGGAATGACCTCTCTGACTGCAGCTGGTCAAAACAGCAGATGGAAAACTTTTTATAACTTGATGGTTGAATCAGTATTGTGCCATATTAATTAGAGAAAGCGTCCTTCCTATTTTTGTCCATATTTTTTGAAGTCATTGGGGAAATCTCTGGGGACTTCTCTGTTTTCAGTTCATACGCTCACCGTGGGGTCTTTCCACCCCTTTCACCCAGACAGATGTCACACGTCAGGGGGGTTTGAGTAAGTGTTTGTGAGCGTGTATGTCGCAGGAAGTGTGCTGTGGTTTGCTGAATGGACACAGCAGACGATGACAGACCCCCAGGCGGGCCATTGCTGGCCTAGAACACACTCCCTCAGGGAAGCCACAACCTCTTTTATATTAGCCCATGACTGCCTGGCCTGGACACCACCACTTATTAATTCCCTTTCTCTTTCTGTCTGTCTCGCTCCCTCCCTCTTTTTTCTGTCTAGAGGTTGACCCACTAAATTTCCTGACCAACTTCAGGTGTCCTGGTTCTGTTGTAAAAGGATTATTTATGTGTAGAAAGATTAAATTTATCAGGCCATTGTTTTGGTTTGGGGGCATCCCTCACACGGCTACCAGTGTTCACACAGTAGAGATTAGTTACCCACTGGCTTTATCTAATAGGGTTTAGTGGAATCACTTCAGGAGGATGTGATTAACAAAACAATAGTCACAGAAAAACAAACAGTTCTTTTTACTTTGGCAAATTCAGAGCTTGGTGTGTTAGAAAAATATTGATAGAACGAGAGTTGGATATTGAAGCTGAAGATCTTTTGACTATTGACCAAACTCTGTGTGTAGCATTGATTATTGAACACTTCCTGAGGAAACTTTTCCATGTATCCTTTAATCTGGGCATCATGCTTCTTAATATTAAAATTTTCTGGAAGATAAAGCGTCAGATTTTGCCAGTTCTTCACGAGGCTTGTTTGTCAAATACACACATGTCCTCAAAGAGAGGATGTGATAGATATTCGGTCCATCACGTAATTAAAAAATCAAGTCTAACCAATATATCAAACAAAGACTGGTCAGGTATCAGGGAATTTGTTTTAAATCTAAAGATTTAAATTTAAATAAAAAAGAAATTTTTACTTGAGTTGATGTCTTTTAACCCTACTGAGCACACAGAGGCATTTCTGCTCCCAAAAATCAAGTTGTCTTATTCTGCGATGTTTTGAGCTGGAGACATCATGATGTTGTTTTTTCTCTTTCTAACGAGCCCCAATTCGTCCATGTTTGAAACTACATTTGTGAACAAAGTCAGTTCAGATCTGGATCAGTCTGAGCCTTTGACTGTGACAGAATAAAGACAGAGAGACATGGACAATAAGATATTTAGAGCATTAGAGGCTTTGGAGCTGATTTTTCATCATTACTGCTCCAAAGAATGAGCAGAACTCAGATCAGATAAAGAGAGAAAGTTCAAATCAGCTCTAGAACAACACAAACACATGTGTGTAACTTTCTGTGTTGAAGTTTTCTTTGGTGATTATGGTTTACAGTGTTTTTATCTAGAAAATAAAGAAAAATTCAATGTCTTTTATTGGGGGGGTGGGGGGTTGAGCTACTATCCCCCTGTTACAGTGAGCAGAGTCTTTATAGAGGCTCATATATAATTAGCTGAGGTTGAGCTGAGTCTGAAGATGAGGAGACTTGGGGACATTTTTTAAAAATGACATCTTTATAAGGAAAAACACAAAGGGATGAATAAACAGAAAAGACTTAATGTGGCCCTTAAGTGGTTAATTAGTCAGAAGTAAAATTCACAAAATAATATCAAATAATAATATCAGTCTCCTATCAGTTTTACATGATGCTGATTTAAAAAAAAAAAAAATCCATCTTGCTATAATTAACAGTTGACATTTTCGTCATCTAGGAAGCAGGAAATGACTTAAGGTCTATTGTCCATCAACTCCAGTTTGAATCACTCTGAAAACACAATCGATTGCACACATTATTCTTCCCTCTGGAGAGAAAAGGCTTCCAGCAAGTCACAGGGTGCATCTCGCTGACTTTGTAAATGACAGTCTTGTGCATGTCAGCTAACTCTTAATGTAATGATCAATTATACATGAAACTAAAGAGTCATGCTTGTTTTTACAAGAATAGTCCGACCAGGCTGCTCAACCATCTCTGCATGGTGGCACAGAACGATCAGAGAGAGAGTTTCTATAGGAAACTAAGCAGAAAGCTCAATTAGCATCAGATTCAAGACCAAAAATTGTTGTTCTTACTCTTAAAGACCCCGAAAACGAGCAAATCATTTTTCCTCCAAAGTCAGAACAGTTTTGGGTCATTTCATATGAGAAATCTTAGATGTGTTGTCCTTGTGGTCCTTGCTGAAGAGAAGAGACATGCACTTGATCAAGACGGAGATAATGTTACGAAGATGGAAACAGAAGCTGTAGTGTGATATCACAGCTTGGCTCTGAGGCAATGACGCAAGGAGGGAAATGCACACAATACCGAACTTGTAACGTCTTCTAGACTTGTAGGTAAATAGCTGCTAATGTTAATCTTAGCTATGAGGCATTAGATACTCACAAATAGCTTCTTTAAGTAAATGTATGATATGGTAAATCACTAGTGTTGGTGAGTGGATGCATTGAAGGGTAGAGTTGCATGGTGTAAAATAAAGAGAAACAGAACTAAACCAAACCAAATAAAAGAAACTATGCGGTGCAAAGGGGCTGACTGTGTTTTGGATGGACTGGCCAGGTGCACCCAGTTGCAGTAATGTTAGCTCCACCAAAGGGAGACACAGAACACAACCCAATAGGCCACGGCAGAGCCAGAGGGCCGACACAGTCAGCAGCGGCTCCTGAACAGTGAGTCCACACAAGAGGAGCTCGGGATTAATATTGACTTGTAGAGAAGTTTGGAAGGGCTCAGAGCCCAATACACAGTCTACACATATGTGTAAAAAGTGATTGTAAAAAGAAGTCAGATTGTATTGAAGTCTATGGGAAAATGTCCCTACTTCTCCCTTGATTTATTAGCTCAGTAAATGTTTTCCTAATGAGTTTATGGTCTCAGTCTCTAGTTTCAAGTCTTCAATACAACATGATGTTCATTTTTTAAATGATGGTCCATTTAGAGGAAAATAGACCATAAAGCAGGGGATGGATTAGGGGGCGTGGCTACTGTGATTGACTGCTACGTCCACTTTTATAAACAGCCTATGATGATGTGAGTAAAATTTGAACGGTTATGCAGCCTGTTTATACAGCTGACCTGATTAAAATAAGAGTAGGAGGGTAGTCAGTTCTGTCTGGTTAGCATTAAAAGGACTTGATAGGATGATCCAAGAGCAGAGTGTAGTACAGCACATGGACGTTTAACAGCACGTGCCCATAAGGCAGCTTTCTCCGTCACTCCACTAATGTTAATCAAGTCTGCCAAGACAAAAAAAAGGGAAAACACTATTATAAATAAATAAAAGAGTGAAGTAAATTAAAATTAACATAAATTATCAACTGACTCAAATTACAGGAAAAGTATGAAGTTTTCTATTTTTTAATTTCTATTTTGAGCTTCATTAAAGATTCCTTATTGATGAATTCAGTTATATTTTCGCAAATTTATGAACATAATTCATTTCGTAAGAAGTTTTAGAACTAGTCCAAAGAATCTGTAACAATCAGTCAGACTCTATACTGAAGCTCTAAATTAGTCCTCATGTATGTGACAGCACAAACTTTTCATCAGTCTCCAATTACAGTTTTTTACTCCTCAGTCAGTATTTCTGTCTCTTCTCTGTATTCAGTGTCTTATTAGTTTTCTTGGGAGGTATTTTGAGATGTGAAGTTTCAGCCCAATAATTAAAATAAATAATTAAAGTGTCATCTCTCTTCATCTATGTCACTAGAGTGGATGGTGTTCAAAAGACATTTCATTTTTCTCAACAAGGTCACATTGTCGCGTGTTGCATTAATGTGCCAACACAGTATTTACTCACTTAACCTTTAGAGAACTAGAGGGGAAAATGTATGTGGCTTTAATTTATGTCAACATAAAGTGTTGTCAGCAAAGTTTAAGTTCTTAAGTTCCGTCAAATGGACGCCCACTCACTTCCTGTGTAGATAACATGTTTTTTTTTTTTTTCTAAATTTTCTATACTGGTCATGAAATTATATATGCTGAGAACTGTGATGCATATCTTCTGGACCTCAGAGATACATTCAAAAACAGTGTGACAGCTAAACACCCGACTTATTTTCATGCACTGTGTCGTATTTGCGCTATGCCTTCTCCATGAAGTATTGTATTTGTATTTTATGTATTGCTATATGTATTTTCTACCCGTTAATAACAGCTGTCAACATAGGAGAAGTGTTTTCTGTATATATCAGCTCAAGTGTTGCATATTTGCTGATCTGAAACAGGAAAGGAAAATGTTTTCATACAGTGTGTGGGTTCAGGTCAGCTACATCTGTGAGAGATGTGTACAGTATATCCCAGCTATGGGAACTCTGAAGTGCTGTTGAGTTGGTAACTCTCATGAATTATTGAGCCACTTCCTGGTTTTTTTATCCCAGTATCTTTGAAATGCAGATGAACACAAGCTTATTCTGAAGATTTCCATTCTGCTTTCACAAATTGGTTTCAGTACTTTGGGACTATCTGAAGAAGAAGACAATATAGCCATTATTACATTTGATGTGTCATCATTATATGTCTGCCTCAGTGGGGGAGCCTCTAACAAGGTCATATAAATGTCATTAGTCTCCTTTCTGAAATAAGAGAGGTGCATCACTGTCTGGATATAGCTGCTGTTGTTGGCTGCTCCAGCTCCACTGCAGCTTGGTGATCATATCACGGTTCATTTGAAGCTCTGTCCGGAAGCAGGGAAACAGACAGCACTATCAGATTATGGGCCCATTGTCTCCACTCAAGTATCTCACCGTGGTTGTATGAAATTCAAGGTAGTGCAACTGACGGGGTTCAGGCAGGTTTCTGTTACAAATTACCCACAAACAAATGTCATCCCTCAAAAAAAAAAAAAAAACATGGAGGTTCACTGTGACCCCCAGGATTCATCTTGCTCTCGTTCCTAGATCATTTATTTCTGTGTTTGATTCCTGGATCCAGAAGCTGTGTCAGTATTGGGTTATGGCCTAAGGCTCTGATGGAGAGATACTAAAGGGCACCAGTCAGTTTGAGCAAGATACATTGTTGAAGGTTGATATTAAAAAAGTCAGCAGGTTCCTAATATGTTTGATTTCACAGGGATGATTTCCACCATTTTGTGCCAATATCTCAAAATCTTGCAATTTAAATACCCTAATACCCAATATAATAGTAATTTCCACCTATTGATAAATAATTATATAAATAAACACCATTTCATAATATTATTAATGTTTAAAGTAGAAAAACTGTAAAAAAGAAATGACATTTCAGTATTGGGACATTCAAACTCTTGATCATGTTTTTTTAGATGTGAAAACAGCTTCATTCATTCATTCATTCAGTAGTAAATAAGTAAAATATTTATAAAAACTGTGAGTGTGGTTTGGATCGACACTTAAGCCTGTTGCAAGTTTTTATCAAGAAAATATTATTGTTCTAAAAGGACAAAAATACAGTTAATTGCCTCTGTTAGACAATAATCAAGTTTCCATCTAATGTAACTTTTCAGGAAGAGGAAATGCTGATTGTGTGTCTAGAAATGTGTGATTCCATCCACTGGTGTAGATGGATAGACAAATAATTTAATCATCCCCTTTGGGGAATTCAAATTGTCCTTGCATATATGTGCAGTTTAACTTTTTAGTCCATGAGCCTTTAGCCCTTAGCTGAGGTCGTTTCAAACCTGATGAGCCACCGTGACGCCGCCCATCGGTCTGTGAGCTGCTGGTTTAAAGCCTCCAGTTTGTAATTTGTCGGTCGATCTTGATTTTTTTGAAACCAGTAGAAACCATATTTGGAGGAAAGGGTGGGGCAGAGGAGGAGTGAGGGGTGGAGCTGACCTGCTCTGTACTCTATCCTGATTGGGTGGTACAGTCTGTCAATCACACAGTAGCCACGCCCCCTAATTCATCCCCTGCTTTCTGGTCTATTTTCCTCTAAATGGACCATCATTTCAAAAATGAACGTCATGTTGTATTGAAGACTTGAAACTAGAGACTGAGACCATAAACTCATTAGGAAAACGTTTACTGAGCTAATAAATCAAGGGAGAAGTAGGGACATTTTCCCATAGACTTCAATACAATCTGACTTCTTTAACAACCAGTGGAGTCGCCCCCTGATGGTCACTAGAGAGAATGAAGGTTTAAGGCTCTTCAGCTTTGGCTTCACTTCACTTCTCACTTTATGTCCATGTCTGTTTTCCTTCTCTGCAATGAACGTTCAAGTCACATGCCTCTTGTACACCGTGATTAATTCACTGCGTCTGCTTCCGTTGCACTTTGTCCCATTTTGTTTCTATCAATACATCAACTCTTCCACCTCAGTCGAGCATGAAAACGAATTTCTGGTGTTTTCGCAACATGGAAACAACATACATGACACATACCATTACTGAGCGTCATACTCCACTGCCCCCAGCTCTGGAATAGAAAATGGTGGTGCTGGTGTTAATATTAATAGAAAATCCTAGTGGAGTTGGCTGATGCTGCCTGTGCTGCTGTCTGAGTTTTAATACCAGCCCCATGTATCTATCTAACCTCAGTAAGCAGCTCCCAGGACAGCTGCCTGCCTCCAGTTGCTGAGCCAGCAGCAGGTTTCATTTAGGCCTGGAGGCTGCTGGGATTGACAGCTGTCCTCTGCCTCCCTCTGCAAACCCCCACCACCAACGTCACACTGCGTCTTTCTGCACAGCTCAATGCTTCAGATCAGAGATAACATTATCAAAGTTTAACAGGAGCAACAAATAACCATTAAAAGGTACCAAATTCTTAAAGGGCCTTATCTCTGACAGGCAACAGAAAAAACAAACAAGCTTTTCATTCAGTGTCTCAGGTTTTTAATCTTTGCTCTCTTACTGCATATATCTAAAAGAAGCAAATTACCAACGACCAATTCCTTAAGACAGGTCCTGAGACGTCAAGAAGTTTCCTATGTATACATATGTATATATATATGTGTGTGTGTGTATATATAAAAATATATATAAACGGGGAAACTTGTTAAAATAGAAAAATCTACTTTGCGTGCACATCACATATTATCAGAGCAGTGATTTAAAGGAACAAACTACTGGAACTGGTCCAGTAATGACAGATATTCAACTGAAGTAGCAGCTGCTGCAGTGGATGGTCTAGATTTTAGAAATAACTGTAAAATCAACATGCAGACAAACAAATATGACAAAATTAAATGTTGTAGTCAGACTGCAGGGTGAAAAAGGTTCAGATGAGCAGCCTTGCTGTGCCTTACAAATGATACTGAAGGGAAATGTACTACAGACAGCATTTAAAACTGAACTTTTTATATCAGAAAAATCATACAACAATCCCACCTAAAAGTCACTGAAACAGTCCCAGGATCTTAGTAACATTCGAGAAGCTGTGGTTGTTTACAACAGGAAATTATTGCAACAACAATGACAAAGTAAATAAGTTCCTTATTTCCTTTCTAAATGTGCAGATGAACTGCAGCATGTAAGACCTACTGTATCCTGAACTAATTAGTCTAGACAAACACACATTTAATACTCACATATTAAACTTGGACTAAATAAAATGTCAAAGGTCAAGGTTACCATCACCTCACTAAACACGTTTTTGGCTGTAACTCACAAACTCACACACTAAAATGACACCATTTAACTCAAATGTCTACAAGAATAAAGTTATGCTATTTTATATCCAAAAACATTAAAAGTCAGCGTCACTGTGACATCATAATGTTCAACAAAAATACCTCTGGCCATTATTCAGTGCTGTATCTCAAGGAGGAGTTAGTCATATTGTTTTATTTTTATAAATTCTTGTACCCTGTAAACAAGCAAACAGTGCAGCACTTTTTCAAATCAATAATTAACTGAACTGTGGAGATTCTGGATCTGTTATTCTGTCTAATTCTGAGACATCCTCAGCTTATTGACTGTTTCAGTGTTGGCATGACCTTGAGTTCAGTATATTGTTTCAGTGCCAAGTTAAACCTGCTGGGATTTCCCTCCTGACAGAACACTTTACTGCAGGACTCGTGCAGCCTTAGGGTTTCCCTTCAGCTGACTGATGACAAATAACACAACCACTAAAATTCACTCTTTCATGTGTCTGCAGACGATAAAGTTGACTGTGCGCAGTAATATTAGAATCTCACTATGTCTCACATTGAGCATGAGGTCAAACCTCATCTGTGTAAATGAATCATTGAGAATTTGCCTGATACAGATGACTTTTTTAAAAGCTTGTAGTCGTATTATTTATTCATATATCTGAATTATTGCAGTAGTAGAGCCAGTTGATGGTGTGGGCTTTTTTCTGTTTGGCTGCTTGGGCCTTAACAGACTTTTCCTTTTGTACCTGTTGTGATTAAGATCTTTAACCTTTTTTCAAGAAAAGCTCCAGAGCAGAAAGAAGGATCATGTCACCATCTTTTAATGTTAAAGCTTTTCTCAAAGTGTGGTCCGTGGACCAGAAGTACATTTGTTAAAATATCATGTTTTAAATGTGGTGTCTCTCAAACTGTCTGAGAGTGACCACAGGGTCTACTGGAGAGTAGTGAACATCTTGTTTTCAACATTAAATCAATTCATTTGAATTTAAACAGTATGATTTAGTTGTCTGTTTTACAGTGTTGTTGTTCTTCAGCAGACTGAGCATTTTTTATGACGTAGCTTCATCAGCAGTTTATATAGATATGATCAGCTGACATTAGAGAGGAAATGTGGATGAAGCTAACAGTTAGCTAACAGTTAGCCTGCTCTGGGATTGAGCTAAATATCTCCAGTTATCAGCCTGTTAACTATCAAACACTGACAACGGACAAAAAAATAGACCGGAGGCTTAAAAACAGGAATTGACTGAAAACTTATACACAACAGGAAGTATTAGGTTTTACTATACTGTCATCATCATGACTGAGGCTTGTGTTGACTATGACTGATCACTGTCTGTTTCTTGAAATTCCACTTTTTGTTGGTTTTGTAATCTCTGTTGCAGGAAATTTTTACTGTCTATTTCAAAGGTCCATACGCTCTAAAGGCAGATGTTAAAGGTCCATACGGTCTAAAGGTAGATGTTAAAGGTCCATACAGTCTAAAGTCAGATGTTGAAGGTCCATACAGTCTAAAGGTAGATGTTGAAGGTCCATACAGTCTAAAGGTAGATGTTGAAGGTCCATACGGTCTAAAGGTAGACCTCCATGTGGTCTTTGATTATAAAGCAGGTCCAGGTTCTATATTAATACAATGAAAATATCAAAGGTCTCAGTCCACAGAGAAATGCTCACAGCCTGTTTTCAGAAACTGAGCCTTAAAACCAGCTGTCAGGACTTCTGGAACTTTGTGATGTCACAACAAAGCAGTCTCCTCTCTTAGCCACGCCCCAAGCCCCGCTAATGTGATTGAAGTTATATCACAGCTGACTTCACTACAAACAACACTAACACAGTCCCATGACAAATAGTCTCCGCCTGGACTTGCTCTTGTGTTCACTTTAACCTGATTGTACGACAGAAAGTCAGTTAGTCGCAGGTCTGATGTGATGGTTATGATGCAGTTTCTTAAAAATATATTTGTCGTCTATAGGAAGAAGGTTCAACAGGTTTCTCAGTGTAACATCAGCTACAGACCAGCTCCCCTCCACAGACACATCAGCCTTCAAACCATCATTATTCAAACCCTGCTGCGATGCTGCTGCTCATGAACCAACCTCGCTTTAAAAATTTCATTTTCTCTTGCGCAGTTTTTTTAAGTCCAACTGTGCAAACTCAAATTCATAAACCAAGGAGCTGCCTGGTGGTGGTGGTGGTGGTGGTGGTGGTGGGGGG
>CM076657.1:23083325-23366864 GCA_038496675.1 Rachycentron canadum
CTCTCTCTCTCTCTCTCTCTCTCTCTCTCTCTCTCTCTCTCTCTCTCTCTCTCAAATACACAACCACACACAAACTAATCTGTGAACACAGTTGCTGTTTTTAATTTTGCTTTTGTAAAGGAGGCCACTACAGGGTTGAAAGGATCAGGAGCTAAAGTAGATTTGATGCAACATTTAATCTCATGCCCAAGTTGGGGTGTGTTTGTGTGTGTGTGTGTGTGTGTGTGTGTGTGTGTGTGTGTGTGTGTGTGTGTGTGTTCATTCACAACATCGCTGCTGTTTGTATACGTGTGTGGTCATGTGCCATCTTGTGTCAGGAGGCTGTTACCTGTGTGTGTGTTTGTGTCTCAGTACAAACCTGAGTACACACCTATTTATGGGGACTCACCATCAATGTGGGGACCAGAATCGAGGTCCACGAGTCCGGACTGTTTTTTTGAGGGTTAGCTGTCCTCGTGGGGATATAGGAGCAAACATGTATGTATGTGTGTGTGTCTGTGAGAGTGTGTGTTCAGCGATGACTGGGCCATCTGTGCCTGTCGTACCTTTGCCAACACAGTCACTGGAGCAGCTCCAGCAGCCAGCTTCCTCTCGCTCCTGCCGTCTGCCCTCGCGTTCACTTCGCCGGGATACGACAGGAAGCGCCTCCATTTTGGACCAGCTTCCTGCCCCCGCCCGCCACGCTCCAGCTAATCCTGTTGGATGACTGGATTGAAATGATTGTGGAGGAAAATAGATCTTAAGAGACGTTTAATTACAGGTCTGATTGGATGTTAACGATTGTTTCCTCTGGGCAGACAATAAATGCTACTTCTGCTCGTCACTATCATGAATATGAATTTTGCAATTCTGCAATATTTGTTCCACCCCCACCTGCTATCAGAGTGTGAGATAAGATATAACAAGTATCTGCTGTTTCCTGAGACTCAAGGTGAATACGGAGATAAAGTGCAGCTCCTGTATGACTGTTCTTATGTCAGCCGATATCTAATCTGTAAAACAGCTCAGCTTTTCTTGGAGAGACGCTCGTGTTTTCTCGATCAGGCTAGAGGCTGAGTGCATTATCTTTCCTGTTCATTATCCAGTCATGTACACCAGGAATCTATCATTTTAAACGTTACATGACCTTCAGGAATCAGTGCTTTGTGTGGAAGAGAACAGGAAAACCTCCTCCCATCACGTTCTTGTTGCTAATTTATTATGTTCTGTGCACAACTGTAGTCCACTCACTTCCTGTTTTTCCGGTTTGTCGCGTACTTTAGGAAAATTGCGTATTTTTTGCAATGTCTGCAATATTAACCACTGATAAACGTCAACAACGTCCATACAATTGTCGGCAATTTGCCAAATCAGAAACCTCCAGACATTATGATGACTTCTAGGACAAAGCACATCTGGGCCCAGTGTCAACCCTCTGTGACGTCACCCGTTGGTTTGTGAGCTGCCTTTCTGAATTGTTGTCGGCCATCTTGGTTTCTTGAAACCAGAAGAAACCCAATTTGGAGGAGAAGGTGGAGCAGAGGAGGAGTGAGGGGTGGATCTGAACTGCTCTGTACTCTATCCTGATTGGGTGGTACAGTCTGTCAATCACACAATAGCCACGCCCCCACACATCCTGCTTTATGCATTATGAGCTAATAAATCAAGTGAGAAGTAGGGACATTTTCCCATAGACTTCAATACAATATGACTTCTTTAACACCCAGTGGAGTCGCCCCCTGATGGTCATTAGACACAATGAAGATTTAGGACTCTTCAGCATTGGCTTCACTTTCCAGCCCCCAAACCGACATCCACTTTTATAATATATAATCATTTATGCAGATATTTTTCATTACATCTCTTCCTTCCTCAGTTCAAGTGAGAGTTCCAAGTGAGAAAAATATATCCTACTCATTTGATTAATTATTTTGGAGCAGCTGAGGTTTGTATCCCCTGGTTTTTCTAACCTTGTTCAATGTTATATGCACGAAATCCATATTTCTAAGATAAAACAGGTAAAAGCAGGAAATATAATCCGGATACAACCACTTAAAGCTCCAGTGTCCGTAGTGGGAAACAAATAGAGGGTGCAATATTTGGCAGGGCTGATTTTGGAGATGCAAAAAATGTTGTTGACATTTATTCACGGTAAATCTTACACGCCATTTTCCAAATGATACGTGACTAAGTGGAGACTGCTATGACTGTCGTGGTAAAAACTGGAAGTCAGTGGACTATGGACTAGTGCACAGAGCTAATATTGAAATAAATATATGGAACAAAGGTATAAACACAAGCCTAACAGTTCACAGGTAGCGTGTTATAGTTTGTGCATGTGCTTCAAAATGCTGCGTGGGATGAGGAACATGGTTTAATCGTGTACAGTCAACTAATTTACTCTGAATGCTTTGCTGTGAAATGCAAATTAGTGAACACGGTAGATACTGTAAATGTACTGTGCATTCAGTGTTTCTTTACAGACAAATCCATTTTCACTAAAAGCATCAGGAGAAAATATAATCTGCCCTTTACAGAAACACTGAAGTTCATTTTAAATCTATGCAGCTTTAAGTGTCACAATGTTAATGTGCTATGAAGGGTCCTTTAACTGGTCCTTTGGTGAGAACAATAATCTCCACTGTTGTCTGTGATTGTCTTGAAGTGTACACAGCTGTCTAATAAGCAGATCCTATTAATGATAAGATGCAGCTTAAGTCATGATCTCTCTCAAGTGCTGCAACAGAGGTGTTAAACTGGGTTGTCACGCAGCCACAACTTGTCTAGCACGAAGCTTATTAACGTATCCTAACCTTTTATATCACTTAGCCCACTGAGGTAGTGGTTTCAGAGAACTCAAAGCTGCAATAGTCAACTTTATTTCATATGAACACTGAATATAAAAATGCTGTGGCAAGAAGTTCACAAAAGTTTGAATTTGCATACGAGTTGATTTAATGTTGAAAAGCCCTTTGAGAAAGTCTGGTTTAGATGAACACTCTGTGTGCTAGAGAAGAAATAGCTAACAGCTAAAAGTTATTTTTGTCAAGAGTTGGTGGAAACCAAAACTAATACAAGAGTGAATATTGAGCCTTTATTTGTCATCCGGACAGAAACATGACGACATCAGAAGACCTCACAGCGATGACAGGAGTGGGACTGTGTTCTGGTTGTTGATGTGGGACCGTGAGGAAAATGGCTGTTAGGTCAATATCAGGCTTTTAACAGTGGAATATGAATGAAACTCTCATGCCTTCCATTAGTGTCTGTTTATGTGTGTGTGTGTGTGTGTGTGTGTGTGTGAACTAGTTCATCTGTGTGAGGATAATTGGAGCCGAATCAGTGAGTGAATAAGTTGTCTGAACACTGAACGGTCTCGGTGGGTTTGGGTGGCTGCAGCGTCTGTACTCTTTCTCCGGCAAGGACCAATTAGGATTAATGAGTTGGGAGGACAAACAACACAGAAATGAGCTGTGGAGAAAGATGCTTATTGTTTCCCCAGAGAAACCAACAAAAGGCTCTAAACCCGGAGTTCAATTTTCACCATGAATAGCAAAGTCCATGAATCTCCTCTTATTACTGAGCAGATTAGAGTTTTAGCTCTACAAACATTTCCTGAAGGCAGATCTGGCCTGGAAGCACGAGTCAGAGCCGCAGCTTAACTATGTTCAAGATTTCTTCATCAAGGAGCTCAAAGAGCTTAAAATGGTCTTTTTTTGTTTAGGATGTGTCAGAACCGTTCTACTGATTCTATTTGGAGCCTGGAAATTGCCAATATTAAGTAATGAAATGAATAAGT
The DNA here is from genome assembly GCA_038496675.1 of Rachycentron canadum. Taxonomy (NCBI): domain Eukaryota; kingdom Metazoa; phylum Chordata; class Actinopteri; order Carangiformes; family Rachycentridae; genus Rachycentron; species Rachycentron canadum. The sequence continues at coordinate 23,087,104 of CM076657.1, forward strand.
TGTGTAAAAGTAAAGCGCTAATGTTAGCTGTTAGCTACCCGCGGTTTGGTTGTCTGTCTCTTTGATCTTCAGACAGCTGTGTATCTATGAGAAACACCCTTGGATTCAAAAATGCTAAATGTACGAGCTAGCTGCTCTTAGCACTAGCTCTTCACTTTGATACAGAGTAATGGTGACTAGCTAGGAAGCTAACATAGGCTACAGTTTTAATTCAAAGCTACAATAAGTAACTTAAGCTTTAACGAGGAAACTTTTTCAAATTTGGCACAAACATTCATTTGTACTCAGAGATGAGCTGAAGGTCAGCAGCCAAAGGTTAAAGGTCAAGATCACTGTGACCTCACAAAAACATGGTTTTGGCCGTGGTTTTGTGATATCTCAAAACCATCTTAAGGGACTTTCTTTAGATTTGCCACAAATGGAGGCTCCTGATGTGCACGCATTGATTAAAATATTACCCAAATTAACGGACACGAGTGAGCTTAAGTCGGTGAGAGGTTCATTTGGTTTTGAGCCTTTTTCCGTTAATTGCTCAGTCCCCCCCCTTTTTTTAGTTGAAATATGCTAAAAAATCTTAATGAGGAGAGATGCAGCCAAAGACTGTGAGCCAAAACCATTGAACAGCCTGGCAGCAGTGCAGAGAAATCCCCTTCTAAAGTTTCTGAGCAAATCAGAGATGGCCAGGGTCAGGGAGTGGGAGGTCACGGGTGTTGATCAATACATGCGTGTTTCAAGCTACTGTTAGATGCTGGAAGACGTCGCGATGGCCGACTCGCTGGTTAGCAGGTTCCCGATTTCTGCATCAGCAAAAACAACAAACATTAGCCATAGAAATAAATACAAGTTCATATTAAAATCTTTAGTAAATTACACTTGAAAATCTGCTCAGCAGTGTTCAACAATAAAACAACGGCTTGGCATCTTGTTCATTCAGATTTGTGGATATGAAATTTGAAATGAAATGAAAGAATGATATGAAATATTCATTTTCAGCTCAATGGCCTCACAACATCACATCGAATATATTAATGTGGACACTGGCTCCCTTGTGATTGGCTGAGAAGTGAGGGGGTGGTGACTGGTGACACCACTGTCATGACAGAGATGTAATGAAAAGACTGACATTATTAATAAACATTATTTATTTTTAATTCCATTTTGAAAATTACAAACTACATTCGTTTTATTCTTTACACTTTAGGCACCATTGTTTGGATTATTGTCACATTATTTTCCACAGTATCAGAAGTTAAACTGTGACAGTGATTCTTGCATATATTATATGGTTTATAGGCAAATGACCCATTATGTAACATGTGAAACGACTACATCCCTGCACGCTAAACTCAATCATCCATGCAGAAATGTGAATGCATCCATGATTTCATTTCTTCATCATGCTAGGTGGTTTCAGTGGCCCTGCTAACATCCCATTCAGAGAGTGTGTTTCCATGTAACTATGATAGATGCTGTCTCAACTCTGTTTAAAGCTTTTATTTAAAACTGTCACAACTTGGCAACAAAATATAATCTACCAGCAGCTTAAATCCAAAATTGTCTTTATAGGGAATCGTGATCTTAAGTAACCAAGCTAAAGTGTAGTGTACACAATTGTTTCACTGGAGACTCCCTGGAACAATGTACAGTAAAACAGGAAAAAGATTATCAGTTCTATTATTGTGAGGGCGGAAGTTTGTATCCCCATCCACCACACACAGCACAATGCTGGCTCAGTATAGAAACAGAGTCTCTGAGAACAAACACACACGTCTGCCAATACAACCAGAGCGACTAAAGCAGCTTAGGAGCAACCTTGGAGAAAAAAAAAACACCCATTCACAGGGCTATCAAGCATCGAACGCACTGCAGAGATGCTTTCAAGCACCCATTTTCTGCTGGTTTAAGCAGCATGCCGTGCTGAAAGCAGGGCTGCAGTGAAGTGAGGGCAAACATGGAGCATTTCAACTCAGTTTATTCTTCTTTTTGGTAGAATAAAGCTATTTGTCTGACATAAATCTGAGCCTGATATAAAACAAACTATATCTGCAATATGATACAGGAAAGTAAACTTGGGCCCAACATTAGCACACATTTTTATATAATTAGCACAAAATGAAATTTTTAGCTCAGTTTTAGGGTGAGGTCAGGTTAAATTACATGAATGAATAGACTTTTCTCAGTAAGTTATTGGTGAAAGTTGCACCTAGTTTTGTTACAGCCAACTCATTCTGTAGCTCACTGTTGATGTTTCAAACCCTCCTGTGACTTGCAATGATTTCTAAAGATGTAAACTGGGAGGAAAAATACAAATCCCCTGTGAGATCAGGCTGAAAAAAATATACTGTAAATATACTGCAAACATACCACAGTCCACAGGGACAGTGAGGCTCATATTAATGAATCCAGCCTTTCTTGGATGAAGCAGGTTCCTGCTGCTGCCAGTGACAATAACACTGAATATGTATTTTAGTGTATTGGAACTATTTAACAAGGAACAATTAATGGAACTGGTGTTTTGGACTGGATTAGTTGATTTTAAAGGTCCATACAGTCTAAAGGTAGATGTTAAAGGTCCATACGGTCTAAAGGTAGACCTCCATGTGGTCTTTGATTATAAACCTGGTCTAGGTTCTGACAGCGCAGTCTGTGACGGCATGACTAGTTTACCTGAAATCTGCTGTATTTTGAAGGCTCACTCCAAAAACAGTCAGTCACTGACTGGCTGGCTGACCTGTTACTACACTGAGGTGGTTTACTAGAAATATTTATAATATATACGTAAAACACAGGATAAGTCATTTTTTCTGTTGTAGTTACGAACTTGATTTGGCTTCACTTTCTAATTAAGCACCATAAATGAAGGGGTTTATAAAGTTGTGGCAAATGGCGTCATTAATGGTTAATAAATATTTTATTGATGTGTTATATTTGATTTTTATTCATGGGATGTTTGGGTTTCCAGGTTGTGGTGGTCATTAATAAGTAATTTATCAGGTTCTCATTTCTATTAAACCAGCAGCAAAGTTAGTAAATCATTGTAATTATAAATTAGGGCTGGATGATATGGCAAAAAATTTTTTTAAATGACAGTGTGATTTTTGTTGGGTCCTTTACCTCTGGATATCATTTGCAGACCGGGGCGTCTCTGTAGCACCACAACAACTATGGTGCTGACAACACTTTATTACTTTCATCGAAAAGTTGCAGCTTCTGTGATTTGGATATTTCACCTGGTCATTTTGCGATTTCAATTAGATTTTTATATAATAATAATAATAATAATAATAATATTATGTTTAATATAGCATTTGATGGAAAAGATCTCAATATATTTTGGCTGAAACCGAATTATTGTATCATAACTTTGTAATAGTTTTGTTTTCTTTGTGAAATGCTAATATGCTGCACATGCACAGTTTATTACTTCAGATGAAATTAGCCAGAGTCTGAGCCCTTTGATTAAACCACTTCCAGCTCATAAACACATGCAGCTTTGATCTAAATTAAAGTTTGGGAACCTCTGTTTTAGATTGTGATCTGTTTTCTTCTGTCAGTGTGAAGCTCAGTGAGACAGAGTCCTGTGCTTTGGCCTCTGTGGACACTATGGTGACCTGCCCCATGAAACTCTGTTCACGTGCATAGATGCATAATTATATTTTGATATCTGTGTGTGTGTGTGTGTGTGTGTGTGTGTGTGTGTGTGTGTGTGTGTGTGTGTGTGTGTGTGTGTGTGTGTGTGTATGTGTGTGTGTTTGTGTGTGTGTGTGGTAGCTTGCATGTGTTTTTTTGCAAATGTGTGCGCATTGTCAGATTTGTAAACAGGAAGTGTGAGGATGCATGCAGTCAGAGGACAAAGAGCCATGGGATTTCCCACAGTGACAGAACTGCTCAGCTGAATGAGGCTTCCCGTGGGTGGGTGGTGTGTGTGTGTGTTTCCTTTAACATGGGTGGGCCCATTTATGGTCAGTGTAAATTCTGGACAGCTGATAAACAGCATGAAACCAACAGAGACCAATTATCACAGTGAACTACTAACTACTTCGTGTTGATGAGTTTAATCAGATCAAACGTTGGCATATATTGAGCCTGTGTTAAAGCCCACATTATGATATATTTTGATAACTCGCTCTGCTTGGTATCCACCAGTCAACCAAACTTGATTGACTCTTAATAAAAGGCAGAGTGTCAGCTGGTATCAGTCTGGGATCAGTGCAGTTGGTGGTATCATGGCCTGTTTTCCCATGTGTTGCCTTAATCTGTGTGAGCAGGCGAAACAAATGAATGTTGAGCAGTTGTCAGACAATGCAGGGAGGGGCTCAGAGGATCAGAGCATCCCAAATTAGCCTCCATCCTCCCTGTCAAGACAACTGGCAGCTGGTTACAAGTTATTTATTCTCTATTTTATGCCACAGTACTTGCTTAAAATGTGCAGCCTATGTAATGTCTGTCACAATCTCAATGTGCTCACGTGGACGTGATCTGCTGCCTGTAACAACTGCTGTATGCAGCAGAAGTGTTGCTGGCTCAAGCTTCACTGGGGCAGAGGTTGATTACATCCCATGAACCTGCTGCATCATGAACCTGCTGCAGTAAGACAAGTGTGTACAAGACAGAGACCTCAAACAAAACAACTCCTGACTAGAATATACATATAATAATATATACATATTAGCATATGAGTGACAATTTCATGAGGTTTTGGTCAGATAACTCACTTGTATTACTTATTTATGTGAATATGCACAAAGGGTTTCTTTTCAGTGTGGTATGAGAATATTTTACTCACCATCAGATAAATCAGTTTTTTAAGATCTGTTTTTTTTGTCCTGATAAAAGATCAATGTGTTTATTATTATATCATCATCTTCTTGTTAAATTTGATTAAATGCAAAATTCTGCAATTAGCAGCTTCAAACCAGAAACTGAAGGAAAGTATCTGCCTCATGAAAGCCATATTATTGCAGAAATATCAAGATGAACAGATAAAAAACAGAATCATCAATTTTAGTCGGACTTCAACAGCTGAGAGGCCCGTTGATAGTAATTTGTCTGTTGCCATCTTGATTTTTTTGAGACCAGTAGAAACCATATTTGGAGGAGAAGGTGGAGCTGAGGAGGAGTGAGGGGTGGAGCTGACCTGCTCTGTACTCTATCCTGATTGGGTGGTACAGTCTGTCAATCACACATTAGCCACGCCCCCTAATCCATCCCCTGCTTTCTGGTCTATTTTCCTCTAAATGGACCATCAATTAAAAAATGAACGTCATGTTGTATTGAAGACTTGAAACTAGAGACTGAGACCATAAACTCATTAGGAAAACGTTTACTGAGCTAATAAATCATGGGAGAAGTAGGGACATTTTCCCATAGACTTCAATACAATCTGACTTCTTTAACAACCAGTGGAGTCGCCCCCTGATGGTCATTGGAGAGAATGAAGGTTTAAGGCTCTTCAGCTTTGGCTTCACTTCACAGACCTCTAATCTCTCTCATTTTTATAAACAGTCTACGTTAGCATAAATCTCTTTTTGGACAAAGCTTAGCTACACTTCCATAAACGACAGTCACCAGTGTTGTTACGAGGCCAAGGTTGGGCTGGCCCTCTCTGCGCTGAGATGAATGAGCTTCTAACTTCCTCTCTGAGCGATCATTTAAACCACGCTTCGTTATAAAATCTGAATTTTAGCATCAGCAGCTTGGGAATGGCTTTTCAGTTACTACTTCATATTTTTACCATTGTCTGACAACTGAAACAGAAAAACATGTAAATGAGAACATTATTGGGAATTCAGCTGCATTAAGACTGAACTTAACTGAAACTGCCGAAGACGACACACAACGTGGTCCAGCCATTATGAAAGGTTTTGATCTCGCCTTGTTTCTGTTCAACATGTTCTTCTTCCTGGAATCTACTGTATATTACACACAACTGTGCCTTGTCATGTAGCCTCAGCTTGGCAGCCTCATACAGAGATAAATTTTGTCTTTCTAACTCCAGATTTGTTTCATTTTCATTTCAGTTGAGGACATATTTCATGCAGCCGCCCTGTGGAGACACAAATATCTCACATGCAGTTTTACACCTGTAAACAGACCCTGGTGTGTGAAATTGGAGGAGTTCCCTTCTCAGACTTTAAAGACTTTAGGATTATTTCATACATAAAACTTCATGAAGCCTTCAGGAGGTATGAAGCTGTTTGGGAGTCAGACAGTAGAGGACGTTACCAAAGATATAGTACGATCAGAGTCATTTTTTGATATTTTTATTCCTCAGGTCTTTATGACACATCTCTGATTCATAAAATGACACAATATGTCCATCACAGTTTATTTCTTCAGGTGAAATCTGTGGGTGACATAGTGTGGAAAATAAATGACGATGTGATGTGGGCACAAAGAAAAAAGTAAAGTAACCCCAGGATTTTTTGTGTTGATTGGAGATGGGTTTATTTTCTCATTAAGCAGTGACTCATGTTAATCCACAACGGCAACAAAGCCCCTGCATAACAGATGCAGCAGGATGTCTCATGTCTGATTGAATAATCAATGGAAATAACATTTCATACAGAGGTGGATTAATCATTCAAGCTATTAAAATATTAAACAAATGCCCATCACAAGTTTCCAGTGATCTAAGTGATGTGGTGTCTCCAAACATCACAAAGTGAGGCAGAAGTTTTGCTGCAGCAGCAAACAGCAAAAAGCTGTTTGATATTTTTACTTAATTAGTTATTTAAATTATTAATTAATTACCCCATCAATGTTTCCATCAATCTGAGGTCGAGGGGAAAAAAAGATCATGCTGAAATGATCTTTTATTTATATCTATTGATTATGTGCTCGTGGGCGAATCAGTGGTTTAAAGCACTGATGCTAACATGAGATTTTACTCGGGTAGAAAATAGACAATACTCTTGTGCGACTTATGTGGGTGCAACAAGACGCCAGTTCAAATCCCGGCTGGCCAGAATCTTTCCTGTGTCTCAATCTCCTTCTCTCTTTCCTATTTCCTTTCCTTTCTACACTGTCCTATCAGATAATAAAGGCAATAAGAGGGCCAAAAAAATCTAATTTAACTTCCTGAAACTCACATTATAAAGTACTGTAGTAGTTGTATTAGTATTACACAGTAGCTATTATTTGTTACATATTAATTTTGAACTAAAGGAACAAGGTGGTTTTGACATGTTATACTGGCTAAAAGGTTAAAAGTAGTTTCTAATGTGAAATAATGTTATGTTAATGTTTAGTTTTCTTTAAAGCATTAGCCTTTTGCATCTGACTTGTTGAGCTGCCCTGTGATAATTATAACATTGCATTGTTTTGTAAAGCACAGTTTAAAAACCACAGGCTACAAATATTTGCACGCACTTGTGTTAATAATCCTACGCAGCAAACGTGCATCATGTAGAATTAAATGTCGAGCAATAAACTGGTGGGAGTCTGTTCTTGACCTTAGATTTTACACTGATAATATTCAGACAGGTCTTTTTTTTTTTTTTGCCCCCACTTCCTCAGATTTTCAGTCTAAAGTTCAAACCATTGTTCACATTGATGCCTCTCGTTCTTCTTTATATATGTTGTTTATTATGATAACCTATTGTCTTCCAGTCGGAGCTGTAAAGTACTTTTTGAAGTCACACACTGTGCTGTGTGATGTATAGGTCTGAGCGGTGTTGTGTTGCGTGGGCGTGTTGCTCGCTGCCTTGTCTGTTTCTCTTCCTGTCTCTGTGTGAGTCGAGCTGTAAACAGAGGATCTCTCTATGGTTGGAAAAATTGGTTTCACATCTCTGTGGGCGAGTACAAGCAAGTGGTTTTCTCACAATAAATGTCTTTAAGATGATAGATTGACTCTGTATGTGTAAATTAGGTGGACATCACAGTGCACATGTGGAGAACTTGTTGCTTTTAGCCTGAAAACGATCGAATGTAATGTTTGACAGGACGAGTTTGATGAGTGAACGGCTGCAGCAGCTTTAGGGGAAACAACCTCCGTCCTCTTTATTCTAAATTAGAGACAAACCGGTGTGACTCTCACAGCCTGTGTCGATTTAGATTATTTTCTTTTCTTTTTGTGATGGGGAAAATCATCATCAAGGGATGTTTCCCTACAAAGACCTTTTATTCAGTCAGATCTCAACCCACACTGTTCCACACACTCACAGGTGGAGAGAGTTGAAACAGCTGTGCAGCCGTGGTTTTATCTCAGGGAAACAGGGAGTGGTCACTGACAGAGTTCAACAGATACATGTGGCTGATTTGGCTTTTTTACCATTCTGATACTTAACACTGCCAAAAACTATTATTCTACTAATGATTATTTTGTTGGTTTATGGATTGAACATTAAATATAATCTATGAAAAATTCCCATTTCAATTAGAATTAATAATTATCAGTGATTAACAATGATGATTAATTAATTTCCTTATTTTGCCAGGAAGTCCCATTGAGATAAACAAGAAAGCGGCAATACAAACGCACCATATATTGAAATACAGCATAAGCATAAAATACCACAACGGCAGTTTGTGCTCAGTGACCTCACAAGGAAAAACAAGCACGTCTCATTTACCAAATTATTTATTATTCCTTTAAATTTTTTATCTAGTTCCAGATATTTCTGCAGATTATTCTATGTCCAAGGTTTATAATAAGAAAATGCAGTTCCTCAGAGCTGAGAACTTGTTATTGTACATTACGAAGCTGATATTTTCCTCTAATCCAAGATTTTGACTGCGATGCAATTTTCTTACTGTACATGTTTTGTGAAGTAATTTTCTAGCAAGATACATGCATCTACTATTAATGTGGTTTAATCTATCTTACAGTATAATTTACAGTTTAATTATTAGAATTAATTATAATATTCATGGCAATAATTAATTATAAATTAAACTTGGTGTATATTAAAACTGGGCATTTATATATAGCTAAATCTAGTATTAATTTATATATTGGATTCAATATATTAAATACAAACTGTTAAATTTGATAAATATATTTTTAAAAAAAAGAATAGATGAAATACAAACGATTAAATGACAGTTTACCTGATAGAACTGTTTTCCTGGCATTGAAGACAAGACAAAACAGCCTTTAGACATTTTGGGAAATAAAACTAAATCTAAAATATATTTCAACAGCTAACTAAGAATTAAATATGATTTTGTCTGGCTTTTGACATTTAGACTCCTTAGTATTGAAAAACCAAAAATGTTTTTAAATTTTTAAGATAAACTAGGCTTAAAACACATAAATTTGATAATAGTCTAGTGGCTAATTAGCATAAACCAGAGCCTTTGTAATATTGACACAGAATACAAATTCATTAGTGTCGTGGAAATGATGAAAAATCACAAAATAATTAGCTCTAAATAAAAACAAATACAAATACTTTGCATGCAACAAATTAGTGCGAGCAACACTTTCAGTCCAGTATAGGTTGAGGAGTTAGCCACAAAGGCTACACTGCTGTTTCTTAGTGACCAGTTGAAGTTAGCGTCCAAGCTTTGATGGTTCATCCTGTGTATGTTCGTCACTACAGTTGCTCTGTCATTTTCTGCTCCATAATTTGTGGCCGTGCTGTAGATCTGTTGTTGTCTTTGGGAAACAGGATTTGACCACCCGTCGTCCAAATAACTAAAAATGTCGCAGTCAAAACGAGCAGGAGAAGACACTTCGTACCGTGGCTTTTCCAAATGGTATTATTGAAACATGCCTTTACAAAACAGGGGAAATGGGATAAAGAAATCACAGGTCTGAGGATGTTTCAGCTGACAGCTTGATTTTATGTTGTGACTGCTGACGCTCCAAGCCACTGATTTGTTCTTCTGGATGTTAAAATGAGCCGAGTGTGGAGGGTTGAGGACGGAGGGAGTGGTACGTCCCACTGATCACTCCCTACTTTGATCATCAAACCTCAGGCCAGGCTGCTCCACCATCAGCTCTCTGAACACGTTAGGTTTGATTCCTGTCATGAGTCAAACTTGCAATTAGTTTGCTCCCAAAAAAAAAAAAAAAAAAAATCTCCTTGCTGTGTTTACACGGGATCCTCCCCGAGTCCCAACCAGCCTCTAATCGCCATGTTTGACTCAGCTCGGGGTTTGCCTTATGAAACAGCCCACAGCTCTGGAAACCCTCAGAGGCAACTAAAACTAAAGAATACAGAGGTTGTGAAGGGGAACCCCAGTATACGCTTCTTTTTTTCTTGTGGTTATTTCAAAATCATGAACGGTACAAATATGTTGTAAAGCTAAAATGCTGTCATATATACACAAATCATTTTTATACAAGACCAAACTAAAACGACAAAAAGAAGTCTTTAAAAAAAATCTGAACAGAGAGAATAAAAATAAAAAGAGATTTATTAATCAGATGACGTTGAAAAGCTTCAGTTCTGAAATCATTCATTCATTTTAACTTCATTTCATTTTAAAATCTAAAAAAAAAAAAAATCCCAACAAGTTTTTATCGTTTCTAACTTAAATTGAACCAAAGCTGCAAAAACAAAAACAAAAAAAAATCAACCTCAGCTTAGTGACTTGTGTTTGCTTTGGAGCAGGATCAGGATACAAGGATCTGGATTCTGGTCTGGTTTGTTCCAGGACTGTAAATTTCCTGTTCTCCAGCCAGGATTGTCTCAGTGACCCTTCAGGTTTTTAGCCCACGATCTCAAGGCCACGAACATGATTCTGCAGGACTCTCTCAGAATCACGAGGTGAATGAAAGTCACACAGGTTTTGATGGAAACTGCTGCTGCCGCCACCCGCGCAGGGTAGTTCTGCTTTTCACCAGATGCAACAGGTGCTGAGCTGCCAGTCACCCATGAATCCAAACAGTCCTGAGGTGTCAAGTGTGTTTGTACTCGCTGCCCTGCCCTTTAATCTGTCTGAGCAACGAGTCCTAAACTGAGGATGAAGGAGTCAGCGTGGATGTATGTGTTGTGTGAACTTAGGGACGTGTTTTAAACACAGACTGTTGTGCAAAGATAAATGCAGTTCAGAGCTTCAGGATAGTCTCAGGAGCCGTGGACTGACAGGTGTCACATATTTACTCTTCGAAGCTGCGAGAACTTCCTGTGATGGTGGTGTGACTTCACAGCCTGAACGCTGACAACCTCAACCACATTTGTGACTTGTGGATGCTGGCATTGAGGGTTTGTCACAGTTCATATCATTACGCGTTTATACAATTACAATGACAATTATTATAATGATTGCCCGGTGTCTAAAGCGAGATTGTGCAATTGTTTTGTCTGTGTTACAACCACTCGTCGCTGTGTTTATTTCCCTTTTTTCATCAATTCAACCAGAGAAAAAGAAAAGTATGACTATGTTTGCCAGAGGCCTTTTTCTCAAAAGCTGTACTTCATGAAATGTTCCAGCTGCTCAAAGACTGAGTCACTATTGACCGCTCGCTAAGCCTCGACCCCTTAGTTACTGTTGCTATGAGTGTCAAGATTTCCAGTCTCATTCGCCACATATGCAGCCTTCAGTGATAAGAATAATTATTTGATGACCACACATGTGAAGTCAAAAGGCTTAAACTAATAAACATCTGCATCCTCACCATCTAATTACTGTAAATGAAGAAGAGGCAGTCAGAGTATGATAAGGAAAATAAGATAAGACTGTTACAGACACAGCTGAATGATTTATTGTTGAACATTTCAAACAGTGAGTTTTCACACATTTGGCTTCAGAGAATTAACTTATTATACACAACAGAGCAGGGCAGAGGTGCTAAACCAAAATGTCAACCCACCATGGCGTTACGTATTAGTTCAAAAGCTGCTTGTTTGAAGCCTCCAGTTTGTAATTTCACTGTTGCTATTTGGTTTTTTTTTTAAACCAGAAGAAACAAACAGAAAGATCTAAATGCTGTTTTTTGGTTTTATGATTCTGAAAAGAGATAAAATTGTTTACTATGATATCGTCATCGCCTTGTAAAATTAAATGTTGCAAACATTAGCAAGTGCCATCTTGAAACCAAAAAAATGAAGGAAAGTATCTGATTCGTAGAAGTTTTATCATTAGAGACATATAAATGTGAATAGTTCTATACATCTGGAAAACATCCAGCAGAAACAGATCACAGATCATTTTTAGTTTTTAATAATGCTGATGTTGCTGACTGACTGAGTGGTGGAGTTTTCTCATTGGTCACTGCTCTTTCAAAATGATTTGGCGCTAGACTCCCCGACTTTTCAGACCCATTTAGTGACTGTGTGTCGACCCACTGTGACGTCAATCGCTGGTTTGTGAAGAAGAAAGTAGAAGAAGAAACCATATTTATGGGAGAAGGTGGAGCTGAAGAGGAGTGAGGGGTGGAGCTGACCTGCTCTGTACTCTGTCCTGATTGGGTGGTACAGTCTGTCAAACACACAGTAGCCACGCCCCCTAATTCATCCCCTGCTTTATGGTCTATTTTCCTCTAAATGGACAATTGTTTAAAAAATGAACATCATGTTGTATTGAAGACTTGAAACTAGAGACTGAGACCATAAACTCATTAGGAAAACGTTTACTGAGCTAATAAATCAAGGGAGAAGTAGGGACATTTTCCCATAGACTTCAATACAATCTGACTTTTTACCTGACTTTCACCCCCTGATGGACATTAGATTAAAGAGGTTTAAGACTCTTCAGCACTCTTTACTTTTCAGTCTCTGGAGTCAATGTCCCAGTGTGCGTATTAAGCTAGTTAGCTGTACATGCTAACGTGCCCATTTTTCTCTGAAATTCGTATTTTAAAGTTCTGACAGAGCAACTTTGTCCATGTGTTTCTTTTCTTTTGAGTTTCCAGCTGTGACTGACTGAATAAAGACTGATCAGTGGTTGTGACGCCGTATTTCAGAGGTCAGATTCTCAGGACGTGACACGTAGCATGAATATTTTTTTGTTATGAATGACACATCGGCCCACCTTCCAGCAGCATGGACTCCATGTGTGGTTGTCTGCGTTTAAAATATTTCCTGTAAATGAAATCGCACTACACATGATTATCAGTAATTAGTGGCGCTCTGTCTGTTTTACTAGCTGACTAACACGATGACAAATTGACCCACATGTGCATCACAGGACCCACTTCTGCTTTTCAGTTCTCACATTGTTGCAACTGTTTGACGAGTCTCGGCCAGATATCTGATCATTATTAAATTTGTATGTAACTAAGGCTTTAGCATGGAGAACCTTTCATTTATGTTCTTCATCTCTGGCCTGGTTCACTTTTTGTTGGTTTGTATGTGTAAGGTCCTTCCTCAAACAGCTTCCTTTAGACGCCACTTATCGCTCTCTCTTCCTTGTTTCTGATTCTCTCATACACATATGCAGTGGTATGTAGGTCTACACCTGTGGGACGCAGCAGCTTCATAAAACCCAGGCCACAGCCAGCCATCAAGGAGATGAGTGTCTGTCTCTGCTGTGGCCACAGCTGCTGTTTTCTGAGCTCATTGTGGTAAAGTTGCATAGAAAAGTATTGGTGCTTTTTTTTTCTTGATCAATATGATTGGCCTTTTGTTTCCACCTCTTAGTAGAAGTAACAAACAGGGGCATAAAATACGCCGTTAGAGGATCAGATATCACTTTTATATCACTTTTAAAAATCTATGATCATTTATTTATATGTACTTTTGTTGAGTGTTTAAAATTTGCAGAAAAGCACTTTTTAAAAACAATATTTTTAAAACTTTTATGAATAGTTGCTGATGTGTCAGCTCTTAAAACTGCTGTGTAATCTACTCTAAAAGGATTTTACTGAAGAGGTTTTGTGTCTTAATTCTTAATTGTATTTCATGGTTCACAAGATAGTCACCACCAGAGGCTTAAACCCACAACTATCAATATCCCCGTAATTCAAGGTCACATATTGACACACACCCATGTACAATGACACAGAGCTCATATTACAATTACATAAATTAATATTAAAGGTCCTGTATTTTACACATCAGTAGAGAGGATCAAGTCCTGACAGCTGGTTTTAAGTCTCAGTTTCTGAATACAGGCTGTGAGCATTTCTCTGTTCTATATTAATACTTTCACAGTATTAATATAGAACCTAGACCTGCTTTATAATCAAAGACCACATGGAGGTCTACTTTTAGACCATATGAACCTTTAACATCTACCTTTAGACCGTATTAACCTTTAACATCTACCTTTAGACCGTATTGACCTTTAACATCTACCTTTAGACTGTATGGACCTTTAACATCTACCTTTAGACCGTATGGACCTTTAACATCTACCTTTAGACTGTATGGACCTTTAACATCTACCTTTAGACTGTATGGACCTTTAACATCTACCTTTAGACTGTATGGAGCTTATACTCTTTGAATAACTGATATGTACAGTCAGAATTAATTCACACACGAATATATGCAAACACTCACACCACCCTGATACACCTCCACCCGTCCCATCACTCAGGAACAACATCTGATGCTGTGCTGAGGAAGCTGTTCGCTCCCCAGAGATGAAACCACATTAGCATGTACGGGTTCTTATCGCCTGAGTGGTGGATAATTAGATTCTGTGGCTCTAATATGAATAATCTGATGTGTCGTTCCGTCTTGTCCTCATCACCGACCGAGCCTCCAGGTTTTGCTGAAGTAAGGACATGAAGACGTGAGCGGATAAACCTCTGTTCCCTGTGCTTCCTCCTGTTAAAGCAGCCTTTAATCTCCATCAGTGCTTTACACAACCTCACCACTGAAACCTTGTGTAACATAATGAAAATACAGGCACCTGTTTCCACCATTAGCTGCGACCTTGGGTGTTGTGTAAAATCAGGACTTAAATATTTTCATTCTGCTTGAATTAGCCACTTGTTCCAGCATCACACTGCTCATCACTGAGTGAATATTGTTTGACCAGGAACTGGGAAGCCTGATGATGGTAAAGAGAAATCACTGCTCTGTGGTTGGTTCAGTTAACAGAAGTCTTATAATATAATTCTAAAGGAACTATTATGTCATCCCACACATTATTTATCATCTTCCACATCACTTCACAGGAGCTTATGAGGAACTGTTGCCTCCTCTGACATATGATCCACATTGTTCTGCCCCCAGACTTCATCTCTGTTTTACTCACAGCTCCTGGTGACCTTCATTTACAATTACTCACTGATGCACTCTGACCTTTAGGATCAAAAGGTGCAAGTAGCTTAAATGAAAGTGTTTACTTTAAATAAGTCTGTTTCATTGGAAATCAAAACTCAAGGTCACAGTTATGGTTTCATATATCAATTATTGCTTTTTGCATACCCTTCACACTTCAATCAGATGTTTTGATAGATTTTTAAGAATGTTTCAAACTTCACCTTTTAATTTAAACTACTGTCAACTGTCTGTAAATAATGTTATAACATATAAAGATAACATATATAACTTTGAAGATCTAATAATGTTTAAAACACAAAATATTTATTATCCAAATAGAATCTTGTAAATTTGACATTTTCAAACTGTCTTGATTTATTACTATTATTATTTTTACATTACTCTTATCATTTTTTCCTACTCTGTTGTTTTTTGGATGCTGTATTGCTTCATCTAATTTTAATGACTGGCTGAAATGAAGGGAAGGTCATTGTTTAATCCCTTCCTCGGCACAATTTATACACATATATTTTTCCTGTTTAATGTCGTACTGTAACTTCGTGCAAATACATTTTTTAGTTGTTCCTTCATTTAACCTTTCAAATCCCATTGAAACTAAAAACACTAAACTACTCAAAACAGATAATAATAGAGGTAAATAGATCAAATGAGGGTGGAGTGAGTTTACAGTTTTCTTGAGTTAATCATAATGTCATGTGATGTGTGATGTCATATTCATCGTAGCAGATTATTTCATGTGTTTGGAGCAGAAAACACGAAGGTATCTGTATCTGCTACGTCACCGTAAACATAAACCAGATATTTTATTGAGTAATTTCAGCCCAAAGTGTCACAGACATCATCAGGCTTAAAGCCGCTAGTGCACAGTAGGAAAAAAATAAGTTTACTCAAATATGAACCTTGTCAGGTTGTTGATTCATGTGATTATGAACCAACAATCTTTTTTAGTAATTTTAGCAATGACATGAAATGAAGGTTGTTACTTCCACCACAGCCAAAAGCTGCTTTCTCTAAGAGGAGAAAAAACACATCTCCCTTTGGCATGACCATGTTTTTCTGTCTGAGTCGACAGTTGTTGAATTTCTATTTATTCTTTTCAGGCAGTCAAACCAGAAATGACTTGAATAATTCACCAGTTTTCTTTTTCCAGTGACACTGTTCCCGACTCCAGTGGCATTTTCTGTTCAGTCAACAACTTTGAACGTTTCCCAGATTTTCTCCTCCTCCTTTTAAAGCCCTCACTTGCATCTCAGGCTGTGTTTATAGTCAGAGTTTCCACATAGGTGTGGAACCAGAACAGTTCTCCTTTTATTTGCCATCTGCTGCCGGAAAAGTCCCGAGGATACAAACTACTGTACGGAGAAGGACACCAGTGTTTTCCTCTGCTGCGTAAAAGAAGCAGCTTCTCCGGTTTCTCCTTCACTGTTAAACTGCTGCAGTTGATGGTTCATTTATTGGTGAACAGTCTCCGTCTTGTTAGAGTCTTAATTTGATTTTTTTTTCCTCTATTACAGGCTGAAAGCTCTGGTATCAACAGGAGGTCGGAGTGTACAGGCAGCATGTGACTGGTAAGTTTTAAACAACAACTGTGTATAAACTATGTTCACATGTACACACACACACACACACACACACACACACACACACACCACAGACCAAGGAAAAGAGTGTGTTATACTGCCCTCTGCTGTTAAAGTCCTGTCCAGAAAAAAAACAGGTTGTGCAGCCTTTCATATGACTGAGTACAAACTTTACAAACATTTTAACTAATTATAATAAAAATAATTGTCTTATTTTTTTTATTGAGGTTTAAAACCTCTTTTGAAACCTGCAGAAAAGCATGAAACAGATAAAACAACAATAAATAGATAATAATAAACAGAGTAGTCTTAAATATATACAAATAATCCTCGTGCCTGTGTGGGTTTTCTCCGGTTGCTCTGTCTCAAAATGAACAGTGGGTGTGAATGTTTGTGTAATTCATATGTGGACAATAAAGGTTTCTTCTTCTTCCTCAAATGTGAATGTGAGTGGTTGTTTGTCTCCATGTGTCCATCCTGTAATTAACTGCCAACTGTCCAGGATGTGGCCTAATGTCAGCTGGGATTGGCTTCAGACAGTCAAGGATCAGTGGGTGTTACTAATGGATGGACAATGAGGATTTGCCCCGAATAGCTTTATATATAAAAACAATGCAATGACATTGTATGTTTAATTTTATTTGAGTGCAATTTCTATGTGCTATGATAAACAGAGTCTAACTTTATTGATGCATTCATTTCCAACAAATCAACCAAGAACCAATAAAGATTGTGAGAAGCTTTTATGAACCTCCAAGGTAGTTTTTCTTAAATCATATTTATCAAGCCAAATAAGTAGATATTTAAAACTGATACCAACTCTATTGTCTTCAGTATCCACAATGTCTCCAGGCTTCCTGTTAGCATAATCAAATAAATCCATCCATTATCCTTATGTACGTGCAGGGTCACAGGGAAATGGAGCCAAAACCAGCTGACACTGGGTGAGGGTGGGGTTCACCCTGGACAGGACTCCAGTCTTTTACAGGGCGACATATAGAGACAATCAACCATTCACACCTACAGGCAATTTAGTCACAAATTAACCTAACGTGCTGGTCTTTGGACTGTTGGGAGGAACCAAGAACCTTCATGCTGTGAGGTGCCAGTGCTAAGTCAAAATCAATTTACTTCTATCTATATTCACCACAAGCTTGAGTCCAGACTGTAAAATATTTAAAGCAGACTGTGGTTCATGAAGAGCGACTGCAGAGCAATGAGCACAAGCTCTATACACATTAACCCTTGAAATAAAAGTGGGCTAAACACAGAACCCTGAGGTGCCCCATTAATAATAATTAAGACGTGATGAACTGCGTTTGGCCAAATAAGAAAGTCAGTGTCACTCAGTAAAAGCACAATGTTCATTGTAGCACTGATAACAAAATAAAGCCTGTTTTTGCCCATTAAACCCTTATATTTCTAGGTATTTGAAGGCCAAGGAGTAGATTCATTTAAAGCCACTGTTGTCGTTGCTGCAGGGGAGAACAATGTTACCAGCAAACAGGCGGGCAAGGCGAGAGTTTCGTGTCCCAGAATCTCAGTTCAAGAAAGAAAATGTTCCAATTATAAAGGAGCTGTAGGGCTCAAATGTGCCAGCTGCTGTGAACTGGTCATACGGCTGAAATCATTTGCATTCGAGACTGTGGACTTGCCTGGTTCTTCTTTTGAGGTTTTATTTGTGGCACAAGGGCACAACCACAGACGGTGCATGAAAAAGGGCAGAACTGAGCATTAAACAGAGAATAAAGGCATCATGTCCTTAGACCCGATCTGATACGTTTCCTTTCTTCTATTCACCTCCATCTCCCCCACAGGCTGTTCTCCCATGTGGACGACCCCTTCCTGGACGACCCTCTGCCCAGGGAGTTCGTCCTCTACCTGCGCCCCAGTGGACCTCTGCAGAACCAGCTCTCCCACTTCTGGCAGCAGAGCCGGGTCACCTGTGGCAAAAACAAGGCCCACAACATTTTCCCCCATATCACTCTCTGTCAGTTCTTCATGGTGAGCTGAACTATAATCAAGGCTGATGGTTAAAGGTCGTTAAAGGTTTTAAGGTCGTTGCCTCTATCAGACATGTACCTCGAGGTGATTTGATGGGGTTTTGGTTATGATTTCAACACCAGAAAACAAAAATGAATCACATTATTAAAAGGATTTTCCCTCCTCACCATACAGGGCAAAAGGCCCCTCTTATGTTTTAAATTTTCATTCATACCAGTTTCATGGTTGACATTATATCCTGCAAAACACTTCATATACAGTGTTTTTCCTGACTTAAAGAGGCCCTGTGGACTTTTCTCATAAGCAAACAAAGTTGTGTTTATTCAGCGTTCAGCGTTATTCACCAAAACATGTTGTTTGTAACTCTCCTGCTCCTCGTTGTTTACATCCAGGTTTTTATTTACGAGGCATTTCTGCTGGTTTGCACCTCTGTCCACTGTAAACAGGGAAGAGGCTGAAACCGATGGCAGGAATGTGTATCACATCTCTCATCTGTACGTCCTCATGTCGTGCTCAATACAAACAAAAACCTTTAAAACAGGGCACCTTTAAGATGTTCACTGTCCCCATTCAGGGGCCACATCCTTCAGAGGACGTGGTCTATGGAGGTGTGGCATAGATTGTTTATAAAAGTGGACGTAGACTCTGGAGCTGTAAAGAGCCTTAAACCTGCTTTCCACCGAATAACCGTCAGGGGGCAACTTCACTAGATAGAATTAGATACTAGATTGTATTGAAGTCTATGGGAAAATGTCCCTACTTCTCCCTTGATTTATTAGCTCAGTAAACGTTTTCCTAATGAGTTTATGGTCTCAGTCTCTAGTTTCAAGTCTTCAATACAACATGATGTTCATTTTTTAAATGATGGTCCATTTAGAGGAAAATAGACCAGAAAGCAGGGGATGAATTAGGAGGCGTGGCTACTGTGTGATTGACAGACTTCAAACAGCAGCTCACAAACCAATGGGTGACGTCACGGTGGGTTGACACTTGCGGCGAAGGCTGAATTGAAAAGAAACGTTTTGGTCTACGGAGGATTTTTATTTTGCATCATCAGGGTCACATGGGTCAAGGTGTGAATGGGGGTTAAAGCGCCTGGATGAGATTCCAGCTGCATCAGCTCCAGCATTTAAGATTATCATGACCTTAATGACTGAGAACCTGCAAAGACATGAGCTGAAGAGTTTAATCCTCGGGCTCCCTGTTGGTGTTTTTTGCTGCCATATTGTTTTTATTACCAACGTGCAATGAATCTGGAATATGAATGGGACGTGAATATGTTGGGCCACAAAGGATCCACCCCTTAGAGCCTTTGTTTTCCAGGAAAAGGACACATTGAAGGATGAAGGAGCCTTTGAAATGGGACAGTTTAGTTGCACCGACCGTGACAGATTCAGTCTTTAAATGCAGCCTCTGAAGGATCAGACGCCTGAATTGGGACATAGCTGTTGTGCTTTGTTGAACAATCAAAACTAAATTTGATACCATATAATTAGTTATGAAGCTGATGAGACCAAAACTCATCACTTTAACAGCCAGAGATCAGCAGTGTCGCCTGTTCCATGTCTGCTCAGGTATTATATCCATGCCTTTCTTCACAGTGTGCAGACCACAAAGCAGAAGCTCTGTGTGAGGCCCTCCAGGCCACCGTACAGCAGTGGCGGGGTCGATTCCCCAGCCCGCTGCCCCTGGAGCTCTACACATCCTCCAACTTCATCGGCCTCTTTGTGGAGGAACAGGTGGCCGACATCCTCAAGCAGTTTGCAGCCGACTTTGCCACAGAGGCTGCGAGGAAGGCAGGTATGAACCGCTTACCCACAATGCCCTGGGTTTGGAACACGCTCTGGATCCTAGCTGCATGTCTCCCCCTCTTCACTGCCTTTCTTCATCAGTAGACTCTGTCTCCGTCACTTCATCACTGTTGGTGTAATGTGTGGTGACCAGCGCTCACTCCGTCTGTCACTGTCACTGTTTTTGAACACAGACGAAAATGAGACCGACTGCCAAATGGTCAGGCTGCTCAGTGCCAAATCAGATTAGCGCCTGTGGCGTTAGTGCTAATGCTCTGTCATATTTCTGCTTCATGGTAAAGACACAGATTAGAGCGTGTTATCAAAATCAGATGTGGAAATGTTGAGGGTTGTTGGTTTTACAGTTTAAAGGTAAAGTGTAAAGGAAAATGCTTGTTTCACACAGGACACAGCAAAAATAAGATATTTGTTTCAGTGAAAACGACCATTCAAACTAAAATTGACAACCAAATTGCAATATGATTTTTTTATCATGCTGCACTGATATCGTCCCAATTAAATATGGTGATTAACATAATCCTGACTGGGCAGCAGAAACTGAGATCTCTCCCTCTGTTTCTCATCCAGAGGTCCATGTGGAGCCTCATAAGAAGCAGCTCCATGTAACTCTGGCCTACAACTTCCCCACTGATCACCTCCCATCCCTGGAAAAACTGGCCAAGGGCATCGAAGTGAAGCTGGGCTGTGATTGGCTGGCTGTCCTGTTCTCCCGGGACATCCGTTTTGCTAACCACGAGGTAGCCTTTATTCAAACTAACAAAATCACAGACATGGATTTGTTGTAAATGTCAGTAACTGTACGTGTCTCGTGTGCAGACCCTGCGGGTGATGTACCCCTACATGCCTCAGAATGAGGACGAGCTGGAGCTGGTCCCCGGGGATTTTGTCTTCATGTCTCCGGTGGACCAGAGCAGCACCAGCGAGGGCTGGGTGTACGGGACCTCGCTCGCGTCCGGACTGTCCGGCCTCCTGCCTGAGAACTACGTCAGCCTGGCCGATGAGTCTGACACCTGGGTCTTTCACGGGTGAGCTCAGCACCTCACACTCACTTTAATCACCCTGACAATATTTACTGAGAAGAGTCTTGGTCCCCTGATGATTTTGGTGAGCCCTAAACCTTGAATAATGTCGCCATGGGGTCAAAATGTACATGTCTGTGATTCACTGATCAGATTCATGCTCCACAGAGGTTGCACCCCCTTGACTTTGATTAACCCTGATTCCCGTTCTCCTCGTCCACCACAGCTCCCATTCATTCTTCAGCTGTGGCCCCAGTGACAAGACCAGTAAGGAGAGAGGGATGTTTGACGGACTGCTGGACAGCCGACGCCCCGATAACACGAGTCCTGGAGACACACCCACCCTCAGTCTCATTTGTCATCCAATGCAGGTTGGTTGTGTTCAACATTCACATGGGGCCAGGGATGTTTTTAAATTAAAATGAGATATCTAAGAGGCTGTAACAAAGTCTTCTTATTCCCAGCAGGTCCTGCGGATCAGTGGCGGTCACTCCCGACAGTCCAAGCGAACGCTGTTTGTCTGTAGGCACGGTGAGAGGATGGACGTGGTGTTTGGGAAGCACTGGCTCTCCCTCTGCTCAGACAGTAAAGGTGAGCACATCCACTCTGACGGTTCATAGCCAGCAGGATGGAGACGTGCTGTTGTATCGTAGGGTTGGACTTCCTCACTCGTTTAATCGAAGTGTGTGTTTTCGTTGTCCGGCAGGTAGATATGTTCGCACCAATCTGAACATGCCTCCCAGTTTGCCGATGTGGGGAGGACAGAGAGACTATGACATGGACACTCCTCTCACTGTGTTTGGGTCCACACAGGCTCGACTAGTGGGTAGGTCACCTGTACAGATCTGTCAGATGTGTTAGAGAACTAAAGCTCAGAGTTTACAAACTACACGTGTGTTCACTTTGTGCTTTTCCAGGCGAGGCCCTGTTAGAGAGTAACACAGTGATAGACTTTGTGTACTGTTCTCCGTCTCTGCGGTGCGTTCAGACGGCGCAGAACATCCTGAAAGGTAAGAGGAGATGAGCATTCACTCATTCACTCGCTGACCCTTGATCAGCCAGACAGAGACGATTGCTTGATCAGTTGTGTTTGTGTGATCAGGTCTGCAGCAGGATGGGAAACTGAAGGTGAGAGTGGAACCGGGGCTCTTTGAATGGACCAAGTGGGTTTCTGGGAACTCCCTGCCTGCGTGGATCCCCCCAAGCGACCTGGCTGCTGCCCACTTCAGTGTGGACGCAATGTACAGGTGATTAAAAAAAAAATTCATTTTCATCATCTGCAAAACATCTCATTTTCTTTTACAGACGTTTACATACACAAACAAAAACATTTGAGTGAAATGCATCACAGGCAGATTGTGGTTCCGTGTACTGAACTGAGAGATACCTGATATTTATACTGTATGAATGATAAATTAACCAAACCCCAAATTAAATATCCTATATGGACCTTTAACATCTGCCTTTAGACTGTGTGGACCTTTAGATTCGCACAGTATTTGATGTATACAGAGCCCAAATGTCACTTATATCCATTCTTCATTTTTCATTTTCATTTATTATGTGTGTGAGTGTTGTGTTCATTATATTTGCAGCAGCTAAACATGTGTATACATACTGTATATACAGTATATATTTGTACAGTGGTTAGTTTACATGCTCTACCTGCAGCTGCAGCTGTGTTGTTTATTTGCTCTGTTTGCCCTGAGGAGTTTTCCTCTTTTAAACTTCTGCTGTGCTCGAGTATCTGTAGCTAGTTTTACTTGTCAAATCTGATCATTTTCACTGAAAACAACCACAAACTACAGTGCACGTGCAACCAATGCCTCCACTGTACAGAGGCTAAGTTTGTAACACAGTTTTTATATGTGGCTTTGGTTTTCTGATGACTGGTATTTGTCTCCATATAGACCTCTGATCCCAGTCAGCAAACTCACTGTGTCTGAATCCTATGAGAACTACATTAGTCGGAGCTACCAAGTGACCAAAGATATCCTATCAGACTGCAAAAACACTGGTAAGAGGAACACAGTGAAGCTCCTCGAGCTTTTTGCAACAGGCAGTTGAGTTTGTGTAGGTGAACTTTTACTTTATTGTTTTATATTCTCATGTGTTTGTCCTCTGCTGATGTTGCATCCTGCCTGGGTTTTCACTCTCCGTAGGAAACAACGTGCTGATTGTAGCCCACGCTTCTTCCTTAGAGGCCTGCACACGCCAGCTGCAGGGCCGCAGCCCACAGAGCGCCAAGGACTTCATCCAAGTAGTCCGAAAGGTCTGTTCACCGCATCTCTTTTCAAAAAAAAAACTTTTTCTTCCGTGCATCCCACTCCTCTGTCCATACATCATTACCTCCATCTGGCTCCCTCAGTTCTCCTCTCCACCCTCATTGTGGCTGGAGGTGCAGAAACATGGGTGTGTGCATGTAAAGCTTCAGAGAGTTGAGGCATCTGCTTTCATGAATGAAAGAAAGCAACAAACCACTTAGTTCAAATGTGTCCAAAAGGTCTTATTTTCAGTCAACAGCAGACCGACGGCTTGAGGATTCACTAAAAGGTTTGTAGTGAATCTAAAACAACTTTCAGAAACAGGCTCGGATACTTCAGGCTCATTTGTTTTGTCAGTTAAAGGGAAGAAAAGCTGATTTTTGTATTGAACCGTGCTGAAGGAAATAAATGTCCAATTTCACACTTTACGATACTTTACTAAGTTTCACACAATTCATTTTAACAAACAACACAAATCATTGTATTGTTCTTGTCCATATAGAAAACTTTTTTTATCGTCTATATTTATTATATTTATTGTATTATGTGTGATGACTCATTAAAAAATATTTAAAACATCCTTCAAACATTCACAGTGAATGACTGGAGTCAGTTATCAACCCTGGAGTCCAGATTGGAGGTTCAGGTCAGAGCTAGAAACATCTGATGTGGACGAGGAATGAACATCTTCAAGGTCCAGATGATTTTGATACAGTTTATTTGAACCAAACAGACACTGATCAGGCAGCAAATGAACAGGTAATGAGAAACCACACCCCAGTGCCCAGAGCTGGAAGTGATCATCAAAATATCGACGTGTGCAGCCTAAACAGAATAAACCACACACCTGATGTGAGGACGTAGACTAGTCTCCTGTCCCCTGTCCTCCAGTGTAAGTGTCTACTGTCAATAAGGCCGATCTAAATTACTGGACCTGCTTCTGTCATAGAGTAACAAACAAACCTCATTTGATATTAAATCGTCCTCTGAAGCAGATAAGACGAGCTCTCGGGTCATTTTAAGAGACATGTTGTAGCCATGAAGTTTTCCTGAAGTCCAGGAGCAGAGTTAAATGTTGTAGAGATCTTGTTGGAAAGTATTCAGGCGCCAGCGTCGTCACTTCAACCATCGCTGCTTTAAGTCCTGAAAAAATCTTGCCTGGCTCCAGTTGATGCAGAAACCTTTTAACCTCAGAGGCTTCACTGACTCCGTCTTGTCGCTGTGACTTTGACTTGTTATATTTTGTCTTAAACTCTTGTCCAGTCTGACTCAGGGAGCAGGGAGCACAATGTTTATGGTGCGTGTAGATTCCTACCAGACCAAACTTCCTCTTCAGATAATGGTTCTTTGTTTGGCTTCATTGGGGAGAAAAACTGGGTCACAAGCTTGTGTAACTCAGGTCAGAGGCTTCAGTGCTTGTCCACATGATCTTTAAACAAACTCCTTTCTTTAGCAGTTTCTCTTTCTCAGGTCAGGAAAGTGTGGAGGATTGAAAATACTGAAATACAAACAAACCGAAATAAGAAAACACAAAAACAGCTCTACACTGTGTTGTGTAGTCGCTGTACTTACTCTTGGACCATTGTTACCTTCTCCAATGAGACACCAGAGGAGAAAACAAAAGCACTAATATCACACTGCAGGGAGCAGGACCCTGGTCCACTGACCGGGCTCCGTCCCGTCTTATACCACAACTGATTGTGAGTAGAAGCAGCTGCAAACACCCAACAGGTTGAACCAGAGGAGGAGGGTCATAACAACCATCATCTAAAGTTTCTAAAGTTTCAGTTCTGACATAAATACATATTACTCATGTCCATCCATCCGTTATCTGAGCCTGTTATCCGTGCAGGGTCACACGGGGCGGGAGCCAATCCCAGCTGACACTGGGTGAGGGCGGTGGACAGGTCTCCAGACTGACAGGGCCGACATATACACACAAAGTTGACCAGTTGACCTGCATGACTTTGGACTGTGGGAGGAAGCTGGAGAACCTGGAGGGAACCAGCACAGACTCGAGGAGAACATGTAAACTCCACAGAGAAAGACCCCCAGGCCTGAACCCTGACATTCACTAAAACAAGTGCACCTGGACTCGTGATTTTGTTGTTCACGCCACCAGAGCACAACGTCTGACGAGGCACTGACATCAGGAACCTCACACAGATAATGTCAGAAATGGTTCGAGTCGGGAAAAGTCACCAGGGAAATGAGTCGAAACTATTGAGCCGCTGATGTTGTTGTTGTCGTACTTCAGCTTAAACCACTCACTCAGACTAACCCTCCATCCCTCTTCTCCGTCCTCAGATCCCCTACCTGGGCTTCTGCTCCTGTGAGGAGCAGGGAGACACGGGGGTGTGGCAGTTAGTGGACCCTCCCATCCTCCCCCTCACACATGGACCAAACCACACCTTTGACTGGAGGGAGGCTCTTCTGCAAGAATGATGTCTGCCTGATCTGAACCCCTCCAACCCCCAAAACCTGATCATACTGTACTCCCACAGACTGCAGCAACAAGCTTCAGACCAGTGCACAGCTGGTGGAAGGAGCTTCCTGTGTGAAGACGAGGAACCGAGTCCCAGACGGTGACGCGGCTGGTTTCATCAGTGATTCAGCAAAATGCCCAAAATTCATTGTATGATTTTTTTTTTTTTTTTTTTAATGAAGAGTGAAGGAGAGGCTGCTTTGGGCAGTTTGATTGGATGTTAATGTGCCCATTAAGATATTCTCAGCCCAGTCTCAGGACATTTTGTGAAATTAGCATTAGCATTAGCTCGAAATTCCCCGAACATGAATCTATTGGTTTAAATCAACAGGCCCAAAACAAAGTGACACTGAAGTAAAGCCACTGAAAGTGTGGAAGTGTGAGGGTTTAGCTTTGAGCTCAGGAGATTCAGGCTTATTTGTATTTATCAAAGTTCATTTTACTCAACAAAATAGTTTTAGTTTCCTAGACAGCATATTAAATCCTGTACACGCCCAGTGTCACAGCCCAAGTCTGACCTGATTGTCAGATGCTACTTTCACATCTGGACCAATTCTGGCCCACAGACGGAAAATCTTCCAGCTGTTAGTCAGTACTGGTGGATAAGAGCCAGAATCTGCCCAGATGTGGAGGTGTATGGGCCAGACTCGGGCCGAGGACTCAGGCTTTACTTTGCCATCAGCAAACACTCATTCAGTTTCCTTGTCTAGACTGAAATGTTAATGTGAAACATGAGCTGTGTCTAAAATTATTTTAATGCTGCGCAGCTGTAATATCAGTATCTGTCAAATCTGATGCATCACATTGTGTAATTATCTGCTAAAAGTGTTGTTTGTGTTAGTTTCTTTACTCTTTTGTTTGTTTACATGAATTTCACAGTACAGTCGATTGAATGTTGTGACTTTTGACACAGCTTTGATTAATACTTTTATCCATAATACTTGTAAAAGCAGAGAGACTCTATCGGTCGGGCTGTTGATATGCTAACATGTTTGAGCTAGCATGTCAAAAGTGTGCGCACTGCTAAAGTTAGCATTACCATGATAATCAGGCTAAATGTTGCATGCTAACTAACATAGGGCTCATGCTAAATGTTAGCCTTCGTAACATGCGACATCAGCTCAACATCACAGTTTTTACATCATTAATGTCAAAGATCTCAAAACAAACCATCATTTGTTCATCCAATCTTTTTATTTTCTCGTTTGTAGTTTTTCTTTACAGCCTCGTTGGTTGTTGAATCGGCCACAGACTTGCTGATTTACACCAGTATTTACTGCAGCAACAGTGTGTCCTCAATATTTGATTTTCATTTCAGCTCTGTGCTTTTTCCACAAAATTTAATGAGACTATTGAGTCTTAATAATTTGTAATGAGAGAGTTATATCATAGCAGCCCTGGTTACCTGCTGTTGACCCAGCTCCAGAATGAAAACAGATGGTTTAAGGTTGTTTGAAAATGAGATGTTGTCTTTTGTTTTGTTCGTCCTGCTTCAGCAGCTGAGGGAAGACGCATCAGCCTTGGCTTCAAGTCCCCGTCAGGCACTTTCCTGACGCTCGCCATGTAGTGTATGTACAAAAATCCAACCGCAACTATAACAGCACAACCTGCACTATTGACAATCATACAGTAGCTTCTTGATTCTGGTCCAGCAACATGTTGAGTCTGTGTTTGTGATGTTGTTCAGGGGTTCAGAGTAGCTGTAAATAATCATATTTTGGAGAAGAAAAAAAATAGTCTTCCAATTTTATTTCTATTTATTTACAAACATTTCTTTAAGATGTTACAGGCAAAAATATATGAAAAAAACAAGATCATTGCTTTTAACAGCATGTAAGAATTTATCTCAGGTGTTGACTGCATTTAACACATATGTACATGCAGCGTTGAAAACTGTTCCTTTGATTGAGTGACTGTGTTGTTGCCTCTTGGAATTAAAGTGACGTCTCCTGATGAACTGACTCTGACGCAGAAGACAAGTGAGCGCCATCTGCTGCCTCAGCTGATACTTGATGCACATCGCACATTGAAGCTGCATGTGTCAGGTGCACGGTAACAGCTGATGGTATTTATTAATCCCTCTGTTTGCTTTATTGCTTCATGTCCCGTCTCTGACATAAGGTGATTTCTAAAGGCGTAGATGGTGGGAACTGAGTCACGGTGCTTCAGAGCCGTTTCCCTCCACCACCAACCACATCCAACCACCTCGTTCTTTCACTTTGAGACTCCTGGGGCCAAAAGTATAAATGATGCACACACACAAAAACCATGCGTACGCTGCGATACATGCATTACAAGGTTCCCTAACCACTTGATAACCGAGTTTTAGGTCAAATGATCTGAGACAACGTTTAGATTTTGGTTTATAAAAACCTTTAATATCCTTTACTTAAAACTAAACCTGATCTAACATAAGATATCAAATTTAAAAAAAGGTCCAAAAAGAGTCAGTTGACAGTAAAGGTCAGTTTTAGCCATGTTAGCGGTCTGGACAGTCACACCTCACTTTGTCCAAATACAAACCTAACGATTTTCCCATGAGCCCTAGCTTGACTTTGTGTTTATAACAGTGATGATAATAATAAACCTTATTTCTATGGCAACCTTCAAACAAGAAATGCAGTTTAACAATCAATAAACTGTAAATAAATGACACAAAAAGTGGAGCCAATCCCAGCTGACGTTGGTTGAGGGCGGAGACCTAGAGACACAACCATTCATGTCTCCGTTGAACCTCGTGTTTGGACTGAGGGAGGAAGCCGGAGTAAAGCCACACAGGTAGAAGGGAGAAGTTCAGTCTTATTCAGTTTGTCACATTTGTTTACTATGTTTCTTCGCTGTGTTGCTGGAAGTCGGATCAAACCTCTGTCTGGGTGTCAAGTTTGATGCCCAAAGTTCACAAATATGACGACAAACTCCTAAAAATATTAATTCACGGTTTATTCTGTTTGATTAAAGGTCACTAAGCCTAACGTAGGTAGCTCCCTATAAAACCACAAGTTGTGTTGACGTTTCTCTCTTTATGTACGTTTAATGGTGTAATCAGTGAGTTTTAGAGGCAACAGTAGATTTTTTTTATGCTAAGCTAAGCTATGATTGTCCACCTCCAGCTCTAGTTTTAAAATTTAAAGTTTCCCTATGGAGTTTTTTTTTTTTTACTTACTGTCCTGCAGAGCTTTTTTCACTGAGTTCTTCCTGATTCGCTCGAGGACTCACTGAATGTCTGAAACCTTTTATTTGTTGCCATGAAAACTCCACAGGACACTTTAATATGTAAACAATAGTTTGCTCATCTAACTCTCCGCAAGACTGTGAATGTGCATATTTCTATAAATGTCAAACCTCACATTTAAAGAGCGTCCTGTGTACGTCACAATTGGAAAAATCGAAGCTGTGTGAACAAGCTTTACTCTCATTAGTGTAACAGCTGTTAAAGTTAAAAACGAGTAATGGAAACAATTTTGAAAAAACTCAAATGGTAGAATAAAAATGTATGTTTGCATGTGGTGGTTTTTCAAAACTATTAATTGAAGAAAAATTCAAATGAAAATCTGTTGTGTGAAGCCTCAGTCAGTCACATATAACTGAGACAAATTCATTGTCACGTTTAACTGGAAAAACGAGAGAAAACCCAGGTTTAAGTTTCAATGGACACAAAGATCATTCATAATTAAGTTTTGTCAACTTTCCTAAAAGAAATTGCTTCTATTTTGTAAAACTGCAACAGAAACACCGCGACTGAAGCTTTTTTTTTCTTTTTTCTTGCCATTCTGGAGATTTACTTAATTATTTCCAGAGATATTAAAAAAAAAAAAAAAAAAAAAACTGAGGTCAGTTCATCTTCACATCGTCCTTTTTTTCTTTGACCTGCAAACCAGCAACATCCATTCAGATATGTTGGAATAAACCATGTTTCTATTTATGATAAATTAATTTGACGAGTGAAGAGAAGCCATGTGACAGAAACATAGGAAGAAGCCATGTTGTTCATTTATTGTCTGAACATATCACCAAACCCACAGAAATTAACTTAACGTTTCTTCTGTTGAAATCAAAATATATTTGTTGGTCTATAATTTAAGAAGAGTTGTGTTGGAAGCTTTGTGTTAAATGTGTTTTATCTGTTGTTATCTGTTTGTGAATCAAGTGAGTTATAAAAGGAAGAAGCTGTTCTTTTTAAACAGCTGTAATATTTTCATATTTTGACTAACCTGTGGTCACTGTTTATTTGCAGTTTGTTTTATGGAACATGAAACAAAAGCATCTTTTTTTTTTTCTCCATAGCAATAACATTAAAAACGAAATGTGTGCAGATTTAACTATTTATCCATCTACGCTGCAAAAACTGTAAAGGAGAAAAACTGAATAAAATCCTGCGTCCTTGTTTTTGTTCTGTTTTGTGAATAAATCCAGAACAAACGCACCAGACAATTTTTGTCATCCAGTCAAAACAAAAATTAAATAAACATATTAATGCCAATGGTAATTAAATAAGTAAACAATGATTGTGGTGTGTGACAAAAATTAATTATATGAAAAACATTCATTTATGTTTTAGCCTTTTAATAGAGCAACTCCTTCTTTAAAGGTCCCACATTTATACTCTGAAGGCAGTGACTGCTTTGTTGTGACATCACAAAGTTCCAGAAACACTGACGGCTGGTTTTAAGACTCAGTTTCTGAATAGAGGCTGTGAGAATTTCTCTGTTGACTGAGGCCTTTGATACTTTCAAGAATCAAGAATCACTATTGGGGAACTGCTCTCGGTGACTCCTCACAGGCCTCAGCCTAAAGTTGTTGGTCCGAGACAAGGCTCCTTCTCTTTGTCCAGCCAACAGGATCCTTCAAGTCCCGAGGACAAAACCTGGACTAAGATGTGATCTGCAGGAGGTGACTGCAGCATCAGGAAGCTCCGACTCTGCTGCTGCCGCACAGCTCGCATACATCTACATGTAGAAGGTAAAGGTTACTACCACATTTAATTTTTTAGGCCTACGTGTTTTCAATCTAAGAGAGCTGTTTGAATCTAATCAAACATAGAACTTGAATGTGGCTGTAATGTCAAACACCTCAGCTACACAGAAAAGAAGATACCACTGTCATATAGCACAACCACTAATACTGTGTCAGCCACTGCCAGTTACAAGCTAACAAACACCATAAAAAAATAAAAGATGCTAACGATGCTAACTGTCCTGATACATCCGCTAGTCTCTGATTCTTGAAAGACAAATACAAATCCTTGTTTCTATCCTTGGAACAGTGAACTTGTTTAATTCTATTTTCTCAGTCGTTAAAATTCAAATTTAAACGTTTAAATTTAAAATATAAAATGTGCTGAGGCTGAAGTCTCACCAAGGTCATCATGGTAAGTTAGAAATAAATGCAGATGTCTAACCGTTGACAGGTCGGTGGAACAGAAGTGGCAGATTTCTTTGTGTGTGCAGTTACAGATGCATGATGGGTAAAAGCGGTCTGGAGCCCAAGCTGACGAAGAGGACGAATATCACATCATGTCTCAAACTGTGGATGTGAACACGGAGCCTCTGAAATGGCCCATAGCTCCAGACGGCTACATCCCCAACTCCGTGATCCGGAGCTGGAGGCGAAAAGGGAGGGAACTGAGCCGGACGGACAGCTGGGATGACGTCATCTTCTCCCATCTTCATCAGGACTGCACAACCACTGATGAAGAGGACATGAGCTCCAGAGTCTTCTGGTTCATCATGGATGATGAGGAGGAGGAGGAGGAGATGATATATGATGTGAAAAGGAGGAGGAAAGAAAGGGAAGATGGGATCCGTAAAAAAAAGGAGGATAAAACAGATGTGAAGGGAAAAGAGGATATGAAGACAGAGAAGGACGATGAGAAAAATGAGAAAGAAAATAAGAAAAAAAGTGAAGTGGAGGTGAAGGAAGTGGTGGATGAGAAGAAAGATGAGCTGGACAGAAGTGACTTCCTGAAACACCTTCAGACAAAGACTCATCTGAACCAGTTTAAAACATTGGATGATGGAAAGTCGAAGCCTCAGAGGCAGGAAACAAGACGGACAGTGAACGTCCTGTAAGTATTAAAACTGAATAACAGACTCAAACCTTCTGATGCAAATCCACATAAATAACTGTGACTTAATGTCAACTTCTGTTTTTCTTAGTCCAACCTCTTCTCACGAGAATGGACCCGATCCGTTCAGAGACCAGAGTGAAGACGTGAGGCCTCGTGAACCCGTCGAACCTCCGCCACATCTGTCAAATCCACAGAGCTCATCCAGTTTCCCTCCTGAAGGTACGAGCACGTGATGCTGAACATTTCAGAAAACTTAGCTTTACTTTTTTCATTTTGCAGCATTTTGTCTTCCATTTCTACAGATCGGCCTCCGGTGGAAAGTCCTGTGGTGTCTGCAGTTACTTTCGTCCCAAAACAAGGTTCGTGTCACTGTTAATGTTCATTCACTGCACGAACACACTTGAACACAATTATCCTCAGTGAGTTATTAGTAACATTACCCTGATATCGAACCTGTGCTTGTTTGGAGTTACACTTTTATGTCCTCGTGGGTTAGGGTTAGGGTTATTTTGAATTTTTTATGCTTCACTTCCTTTTCCTGTTTGTCCATCCATATGTTTCATGCAACAAATGCAAAATCGTGAGCTGCACACCCACCAGTTCTGGACCGGCTCCTTCTGATCCAGTAAAGTCCATTTAACCCGATCCTGAAACAGTGCTGTGTGCACACTGAGTGTCAATAGATGTATTTTGAAGCTGTAGAAATTTGTCTAAGCGGCTCGTCTTGAGTCATGGTTGAGGACTAGTGGGAGTCTTCCATGTTGAGGGGCTGAGATATGAACTGTGAAACCCTGTGATACAATAACAAGGGACCAACGACCCCCTCAGGACTGAATGTCTGAATACCACGGACAAAGCCACCTCCTCTGTTCTGTTTCTTTTTATTTGTGTATGTGATATTCGTTTTAAACTTGCGAAGCCATAAATAAAAAGTGTGAAATGAGAGCTTGAGCCATAATCTGTTATTGAACAATCCTCAGGAAAGAAGAAGGATTTAGGATAAAGTTGTGAAAAGTTGTTCTTGCTTGAGGCCCATTACATCTCACTCCATCTAAATCACTTTCCTTGTGTTGTAGGTGTCTTGTCCACAGCTGCAGAGCCCAGGTTCACCACCTTTGTACCAACTACAGAGCCTCAAACCTGGACTCCTCATCCCCAGGAGCCTCCCCCTTCAATCCCAGAGGATCCTCCACCCCAACCAGACTTTGATCCCCCTGAATGTTCACCAGTCAAAGACAAAAGGTTCCTTCTGTCCTCGGCCAAGTACAACAACATCAGAGACCAAGAACATCCGCCACTTGATCGAAGAGTCTTGGTGCTCTATAAGAAGTTCAAAGCTATGAACAAGAACCTGGCGCACTGTGGAAAACGCTCCATCACTCAGACTAATGCTGGGCGTAGCTCTCCTCCTAAGCCCCATGTGTTTATCCAGCCTGAATGTCCAAGCCGCTCAGTGAGTTCAGACCCAGCACAACTCGCCCAAACTATCCACTATATGAATGACCAAAGAGGCAGCGAGCCAACACCCGAGTGGAGGAACACCAACACCAGACGACTGGTGGCATCTGTAGCCTCCATCCAGCCGGGGACGGTAGCAGCACATCAGAGGGTGGTGCAGAAGATTCAGATGAAGGACACCCAGCAGCCGGCCTCCTCCCGCTTCCACCATGTGATCGCATTGGCCTCCCAACACAGTTTCTTTACTCTGCATCCCTGTGGGAAGACTCAGTATGGAAGGCTGCAGTTTGACTGGATGAGGGGACCTGACTAGGACGAGCTGCACGAAGTATCCACAGTTTAGACCAAGGATACTCCTAAAGTCGTAGATGAAAACTGGGCTGTGCACTTTATACATCTGCTTAGCAACTGACAACAATAAAATAAGCCTTTGTGCATCATTTTTGTCAACTTTTTGTTCATATAATTTAGGTCCATAGCACCATCTAGAGGCAGTAACAGGATTTAATGCTTGTTGGTTCATCCTCGATGTAGGAATATCTCACCAAATATGAAGCCACATGAAGTTTCATATAAACATTTAAGGTCATGGTTTAGGTGAAATGTCTCAACAACTAATGGATTGGCTGCAGGTGTTCGTGCTCCCCAGAGGATGGATCCTAATGACTTTGATGACCCCATGATGTTTTTCTACCTTCACCAGCAGGTTGACGTTTATATCTGGTGGATTCTTTGTCATGAAATTTGACAGATGATCATGTTCACCCAGTTTGAGCCTCAACTTTTCATCCAGCACCATCAAATCAAAATTGACCTTTTAGTTTATATGGGACGTCTTTTCAGTCAAATAAATAAATATATACATAAATAAACACATAATGCAAACACTATGAAATAAATAAAGTAGTTAATCAATCTAAATATATATCTGTCTCCATCTGCCTCAGGTTTCTGATCTTGGCTGACAGGAAGTGGAGCTGTTGTAGACGATCGACCTCAAGGTTGAGATGTTTCCTGCACAGTTGTAAAGAGTGAGGGGTTGTTGTCTGATGCTGTCTCAGCTGTGACCTGATGTAGGATTAATAACAACACAAAAACTGGGCGAGTACGACACACATACCTTTATTGACATTTGTTCCTTAACATCTGTGTTTCTAATTTGATGCAACCTTCACATGAGAGGAAAAACATTTTGTTCTGTAACACAGAATCTAAACAGAGAAACACTCTATGTTAATTCATACAGAAATTAAAGCTGAAAAACAAATATGGCAAATGTTACCTCACATTCTCTGAGGTTTAAATTAAGTGTAATACAAACAAAACCTATGAAATAAAAGAAACACACCGGCCGTACAGCGGGTCGACTGAAGATCTACTGACAGTTCTATGTAAGGCAGACGCACGGTTTAATGTACTGACGTGGCACAAAGACTGAATGGCATCAGACATACGTTTATTTCATTAGGCAACTTATTGAAGTTTGAAAAACTATTGCTTTTGAAAACACTTGAGCTGTGATATGTGGAGTCCAGCATCTTTCATTGCAGCAAATGCAAATTTAATTTTTTCTTTACACAGAAAAATCTGCTAAAAGTCTGAATCACTGGATGAACTGGATTCACCTAAACATACAATGTCATAATTATCACTTCTACATGTTGTAATTATGACTTCACGTCTCATAATTACTGGATAAAGATGTTGTCGTGGTGAAGATACAGATTCAATATTTGAGTTTTATGATGATAATTAATTAGGAGATAATTAAGTCAAATGACAGGATTGTAGGAGTCATAATTAGGATGTGTTTGGTGAATACAATGTGAATCTGTAGAACTACATCACAGCATGGTACCATCAGCATGAATGAGTCTATAATGTCCATTTAATCGAGCTGTGAGCCAGTGTGACAATGCAACTGTAAAATACTGTTGGTGGTTTAAAGTGTTAACCTCCATTATTTCCAGTTAAATAAGGTCTGTTCTGCTGCTTTCTACCTCTAAATCAACAGTAATTTGCCCCATTGCCAGGACATCAACGCCACATCTGTGCCCTCTACCTAAAAAGCCAATCAAATGACTGTGCGACCACAACTGCAGCATTTAAACCTCAACCTAAACGGTTGATGCCTGATTTGGTGCTGCAAGGCACATCAGCAAAGCACAAACATGACAAACTGTTGCTGCTACACAACAGCCCAGTGCAGGTTTAAAATCAGAGCAGAAAGCTGACAACTGATGCTGTGGTCCAGTGTTAAACACATATTCTCCAGTCATGTAGTGAAACTGAACATATCACACACTCTCAGTGCAAAGCTGTGCCACAGGTGGAGTAAAACAAAATGCTCCCGACAGCTTATGATCCTGCATATTAAATAAATTCTCTGTGTGTAGCAGAGGTAGCTGTTCTTCAAACATGTTACATTCAACATGAACTGAATAAAGATTCTGCAGAAAATAAACCAACACAGTAAAACTCAAGGTCTGATTACTTGTGATCATGAAGGTCAATGAGGGCTGATGAATGAAGTTACACTAATATTTACATTTGATCAATGTTCACATCTACATGAGCCTCATTTCACTGCAGAGTCACCTGCACCGAAGTGTTTGGAAACTCGTCTTTGGTACCATCAAAAAAATCAGCTTTTCCAATTGAGAAAGCAGCTAAAAGCTAAAAGAGGAAGAGGTACAACTTCTCTTTTCTACCTGCTTGTGACAATGTTGAAACATCCTTGGAGGAAAATATTTGCTGAATTTTAGCGGCAAACCATTTACAGAGACACTGCTATGCTTTAAAAATCATATAAGGACGATATCCTTCACCACGAGAATATCAGCTGACGACAGTGTTTGAAGGCCATATTGTGTTTCCCACTGATAATCACAGTGAGGCGGTTTCTACGCGGCTCAGGAGATGGTTCCATGAGGTACTGTATGTGAGAACGGGCTGGAACCAAGACCAGGAGTCCTGCAGACTGCAGCGGTTCTGACGGAGCTGATGATCTCAGTGGACCGAGCAGCATTGTACCAGACTGAGCACAACATTGGTCCAAGTAGAGTTTGAAATCCTCAACTGAGCTCAGCTGGTGCAGAAGCCAGGAAATGCACCAACTGTGTAACATTTAAAAAGAATAATTCAAATTTTCTACTTGAGACAAGGCTGTGACAGACTGTAGCCCCGCCCCCTCCCGGCGGAGCAGGATTATCTGGCGTCGTTGAGCTGCCTGGCCACCGTCAGGATCTCCTTGGCTCCTTTGCTCAGCAGTAAATTGGCCAGGTCGACCCCCAGCCGCTCAGCTCTGTCCTGGGCTTCACCCGAGATCTTGCTGGCAGTGACTCCGACTCGCGGGACCAGCTCATCCACCTCCTCTGAGCTCTGTCACACGTAAACACATTATCAACACTGACACAAACGGACGACAAGGACGATTTCTCACTTTTTACTTGTTCCATCCAGGCTCTTTGTTACCTTGTCATCAGCAGCGACGCTGGTCTGCATAGTCTCCTTCAGACTGTCTGACCCGTCCAGGCTGTAAACTGCCCCCGTCAGGTAGAGCTGAGGAAACACAACAACAAACTGCCCTTCAACTTTTATACTCCTCCTCTGAATCACTGCCAACCTCTCAGATTAATTCAGCTCATTAACATCTAGAAGAATCTGAGCCATCAGAGCTCCCTTCTTCCTTGCCTACATTACCCACAATGCAACATGGCCATTCAGTCAGAGTGTGTTAAACTAGCAGCAGCTAACGCAGCCTTGAGCCGTTGGCCTCAATCAGAGATGAGGGGTTGGCTACAGAGATCAGGTGACCTCACTGACTCGAGTGACATCACTTGAGGAGTTAAACAGATCTGGACAGAGCCGAGAAATGACGATGCAGTAAACAAACAGAAGTCAGTGGAGCTAACCTTTAACATTCAAAGAGAAAACTGGCCATAAACAGATGATGAGACTGACACAAAAAAAAACATTATCTCCACAATGAGAGACTTCACGAAACATAAATAAGTGTAATGGTGGTTTAACACTTCCTCTGATGAAAAGAAGGTCACACTCAAAAAGCCTGTACATAGGAGGGGCAACAGGGTATTGGAGGCAGAGCATTTATGAGTCGTGTTCATGAACCAGCCTCTTGTTTACATCGATCTTTCCAACTTTACCTGACAAAATAATTGCATTATGATTTTTTTTTTTTTTTTGCTGCAGTCCTAGTCTCCACCTGTCATTCTTACCTGGGAGTCTTTCACTTCAGTGTGAACAGCCACTGGGACGCTGCAGCCCCCCTCCTGCAAAAGACGCAGGGTTCAGCTGAATGAACTCTATGTTCACATCATAGGGAAATGAGTTGAGGAGTGTGGGTTGTACCAGTTGTTTGAGGAAGGCTCTCTCAGCTATGCAGCGCAGAACAGTGTCAGAGTCATGGAGGACGGACACCATCTCCAGGATGTCTGCATCTCTGGCCCGAACCTCCACCGCCAGAGCCCCCTGAAAAAGACACACACTTAATGATGTAGTGTTTTATCATTAGTATAATCAATTATCAACTGTCCATCCATTATCATCTTCCTCTCTGTAGGAGTCATAGTTTGTATCCCACTGTTATTACCTGTCCAACAGCGTACATGCAGTCTTCAGGGTCCAGGATCTACCAGAGGAAAAAACAAAGATGTCAGATGAGACATGTCCTTCAGAGACAGGTCAACACAGAGGACTCGACATGATCAGAGCTGTACCTGACTGATCCGGTTCTCCCAGCCCATTCTCCTGAGGCCGGCAGCAGCCAGGATGATGGCAGCGAAGTCGGTCTTCTCATCCAGCTTCTTCAGACGTGTGTTCAGGTTCCCTCGCTGCAAACGACAGTTAAGGACAGAAACAAATTTCCTCTCTGGTTTGACAACAGCCCCCTGCAGCTATTATCACGCCCCCCTGCTAAAAGGATACGATGTCTTTGAACTCCAGGTGGGGGAACCTCTTCTTCAGCTGTGCAGCGCGGCGCAACGAACTGGTGCCGATCACACTGTACAAACACACAGTGTGAAGTCAGGTTTGATACAACTGAGAACAAAAACAACTAGCTACATGAGCCCGTGAACTGTACCTGTTTTTGGGCAGAGTATCGAGAGTTTTCCCTGCATTTTTTGGGTGTAACACCACTGCATCATGGGGATTTTCTCTCCTAAAGGCAACAAGGACAGTTAGTCAGAAGACAACAAGTAAGATTACATAACAAATGGACAATGAGCAACATTTATTTGTCTATGGACCAATAGGAACTGTTCCAACAAAGGAAGAGCTTATGTCCCAAACACAGCCTCACTATCTCCTCTACTCCGCTGCAGTGACAGTGGCCTCATGATATGGTTTAACACTATGTTCTCAATCAGGCTGGGACTTTGTCAAACAACATCCTCCCTTTCCCGGTCCCTGAAACACCCCCACCCCCACGATGACTTTAAAAAAACTCAATTTAAGATGAAGACAACTACAACTTTACCACTGCTGTATGTTTGTTTCTAGTATTTCTCACCAAAAACACTGTGTCTGGTCTTGAGGTTTTATTTTGTTGGAAGCGTTTCATCTTTCATGTTTTGCTAATTGGATTTGTTTTAATAAATCACTGGGTGCTCAGGGTGTAAGTCTACCTAATATTAGTTGTGGTTTTTTACAGTGAACCCATAAACACAACTGGACTCATAGAAAGACCCTTAACACGGCCCTCCACTTTTTTCCACTGATCAAAAAACCTGCTAACATCTGGCTTTTGTTGTCAATGGAAAAGGCTACGATCTGCATTCAGACCCAGGTCACGTGATTCTGCAGTAGACACAGGTTTTTATCGGCTCCGGCTCTGTTACCATTTAGCAGGTGCTAATTTTGATGTAGGAGAAGTGTTAGCTTGTTAGAGCAGCTTACTAA
This sequence comes from Rachycentron canadum, assembly GCA_038496675.1. NCBI lineage: Eukaryota > Metazoa > Chordata > Actinopteri > Carangiformes > Rachycentridae > Rachycentron > Rachycentron canadum. Next base: position 23,126,842 of record CM076657.1, read on the forward strand.
CTGTGTACTTGTTGAACCAACACCCTCAGATGTCAGTCATCCACTGCCATGGAAAAGCATAAGGAGAACTAAATGTTTGACTTGTGGAAATATATAGAAATATTAGCCTGGGAGCTAAAGCTAAAGATCAACATGTTGGTCTGTCTGCCAGTGGAAATGTTCACTGTTTAATTAATTCTACCAATTCTCAATAAACATGTAAACATGTGCTGACGCCCTACAGATGTGAGTGCTCTTACTTCAGCACGGCTCCAATGGTGAATCCTGGAGGCAGAGTGGTGGGAAGATCTTTCAGTGAGTGGACGACCAGATCGACCCTGCAGGACACAGAGGGACACAGTCATGTATACATGGCTCCTTTTATGTTTCATGGCACAAAACGGCCATTCAGTGTGTGACATATTTTATATCTTCAAGGCAGCGACAGAACAGAGACACCTGCAGCATCTGAGGCTGCAGGAGAAATCAAAGGGTTTCCCTCTGCAGGGATTCAGTCTGAAGCCTCAGGTTATAAACAGAATAAATGGCCTCTATTCTAATCTAAGTCATGCAGCCATAAAAGCCAGTGGTGTCTGGTCATTTTAGCCATTTTAACTATAGAATAACTGCAGTTAGCAGCTAAAGCCCCTTTGGTTGAACAGTTCATGTCTGCTGATGAGACAATGTTGTGGAGACAGTGTGGTGTCAGCCACAGATGACACCGGTCACACTCACTCGTTCCTCTCCAGAGCATTCTCCAACTCTTTGGTGAACAAGCTCTTCTCTCCGATCTGCATTAAGAGAAAAACACCCCCCAAAAAAAGGGATTAATATTAGAAAGCTTCTGTATGTTTGTCTGTTACAGTGAAAATTCAACTTTTTGAATCAGGATGAATGTGTCATATGAACATATCATCAACATCAGGTATCAAATCAAATTGAATTAGAACTGAAACCATAAATAAATACATAAGTTGATTAAAGGTCCCATGTTCTAACTTCTCCTGTGTTTTATTTTGAAGTGTTTTTATCCATAAGAAGATGTGTTTGTGGTTTTAAGAACCAAAAATTATTTTAGTGTAGTTGTGGCCATGGATGTGTAAAGAAGCTTCACCTTTGATAAAGCTGTGTCAAGGATTTTGTCTCCTGTTGTTGTCATGCCAACTGAAAGACAGGAGATAACATGATTAATTCAGTGATGACTGAGCACAAAATAACAGTGAAAACACCAAGAACAACTCAGAAATGGACGTTAAGATTAAATAATCTCTACAAAACCTTAACTGCTTGTTCATTAGTGTGTGTTAAAGACAAAAAAAAAACATAAATGCCTTAACTGTGAGCTCCACAATGAATGTTTTAACGGAGCAGAAATTACTAAACTAATTTTACACAGATTTTGGAAACTTGGAGTTAATAATTAACCAACTAATCAAAGTAAAAAGGCCTCTGTGCATTACATGTACAGAACTTTTTTTCATTATGAAAGTTTGGGATGATTCTCACTTATTTCCAAGTGGAGGTCAGGGTACAGTTCTTTCAGCTTCTCCGCCACACTGTCAGTCTGGATACAGGCCAACTGGGATAGAAGAACACACAGGAACTGACTTTAGCTACATTATATTATTCATACTTGTAAAGAAAAATATTCAACACCCATCCACAGAGTCAATGAAAATCAAATCAGTATGACAGACTGTAGGAGGAACAGTTATCTTAAAATGACATTGTCGAGCCAGAACTATCTTATCTCTGCAAGAGGAGCTGCAGACGACCTTCCCTGCTGTATCTAAACCAGCATGGAGGAACGGTGCATGAGATAACTCACAATTAACTGACACTTTGAGACTCTGCATCGGCTATCTTCACATTGGAATTATAGTTAAAGCCTAAATCAAAGCCAAAAATATAAATGATCCAAATGACATCTGCTCTGAAAAGCTTATGAAGTTAACTGAATGTCAGAATTGAATAGGTGTCGTACTTTACCTGGCTTTTGCGGGTTCCGATCCGGATGACCCGACTAACCTTGCCATTCCCATCCTGCAGGAACAAAAGAGAAGCCAGCTGAAAGATTTAAATTCACTTTCTCGCTTTCTCCCTGATATTTTAACTGAGTAACCACATCCAAAGATGTGATCATTGTCTGCTCGCCTCACCCTGATGTACTTGTAAGGTCCATCCTCCATAATTCTGAGTCCGTGCTGAGTGTCTGCACTGTAGAGCCTATTGTGTCTGCTGTATGGCTGAGACTGTCTGCTGTGTCTTGGTAAGGAGCTGTGCTGAGGTCATATAGCCTCTAGATACTGAACAGTGGTCTTTTTTACTGGACTCCCCCCCTTCTCCTCCTTCAGGACCTCCACCCAAAGATATCTCTGGTTCCAAAAGATAAGTGTGCCAATTCATTGAGTCCGTTATAAAAGGCAGGGAGGGGCAGCTAAGGAGGGTCCTGGGTATAAGGTGTGGTCATAAAACAGACTATGTGTGGAAACCTTCCTCCTCTGGCAGTGAACAGTATAGCTGGCACTGGTGAGAACAGAACAATGACGATAACTGAAAATAATGAAATTTGAATCACTATTTTCTACATCTGCTTTTGGAAGGTTTACATTGAAATATTCCTGTGTTTATAAAGATGACACAGGTAACACATCTTTAATACCATGCACATTTTCTTTTGAAAGACTGCACGTCTCATTCCCACATTAAAAACTGGTGATGAAAGATTTTACTTAAAATGTCAGTGGACACTTTTTTGTTGTCTAAGCTGGTGAGAAAAGATGGAGGCATATGATTGTCAGGAGCTTGAATTTATTATTATAGATAAGTATTATTCTTCTTCCTCTTATTATTATTATTATTGTTGTTGCTGTTGTATTGTATTGTTGTTGTATTATTATCATTGTTATTACCATCGTTGTGGTTATTATTATATATGAAATAATAAATCTATTGAATTTTTCCAGGATAAATAGTATATAACTAAAAGTTTAGCTGATGTTCCTTGATGTGTTGGGTTTCCACAGACATAGTCGTCCTGCCATTGAAGCCTTTTGAAGCTGCGTTTTTAATTATTTTTCACTCTTGCTTGTCAAGAAACTACACTCAAAAATCTACTACTTTAACATTACCTGGCCAAGCACCAGGTTACTCCATTATAAATGTAAGTGACTATGTTTTTGCAGGACCTAATAATGTGCACACGCCCATTCGGCATCATTGATCTAGAGCAGAATAGCACTTTATTTGGTAAACTAGACAACCTAAAAAGGTACTTGCCGCGTTATAAGCATTAAAAAACGTTGACGTGAGTTCGTGAAACTGAATTAAATGATGTAACAGAAGCTAAAATACCAAGTGTATCTAGTTAATTACTTAGCCGAATGACAACGTGACTTCATTTCTACAAATGCCGTCATTAGGTAACATATCTGTCATCTACAAGAGCAAATAAAATTGTTTAAAAAAAAAAAAAATCAAAGCGCTTTAGCCTGTTCATTTGCCCTTTCTAGCTGTCAACGTTGAACAGACCCGCCCACTTCACCCTGCCCAATGACAAACAGAATACCAAAACAGACGTAAATATTAGCCAATCAGCGCGCTCCAAATGCCGGCGCATACGGAAATGGCGCCCTCCACCAGCAGAGAGAGAGAGAGAGGGCACCGACGGCTTCAAGAAAGGAGCAAACCACGGCGTCAGTCTGAGTAAAACCTACCGAAGAGTTCTGCTCCTCCGACATGTCGATGATCCGCTTCCCTGTGCCGGTGTGGTTGGACTCAACAGCGCAGTTTCCCGGGCAGTAAATCCATTAAAAACCATGAAACCCGAGGAGACAGTCGGAGCTCCCCTCTCGTGCGGCTCCCACATGAATGAACGCGGAACCTCGTGATGTCATTGGGCTGGTTAGAGGTCATTTCCTGGTTCCGTCTACCTGTTTCCTCTTGGGAGAGTTTGTGTTAAGTTCGTGAATGAAGGAGACACGACCAAATAAAAAACATCAGTGTCGTGTTGGTCTCCCACACGGGTCAATTCTCTGTGTTATCTGTTGTCTTTCTTTTTTCGGTTGTGCATCAAACTACTGACTCTCTAGATCTGAGCTGCTGTTATAAACCAACCAGAGGGAACATTTGAAAACTTCCTCGGTGTAAAACCCGATGATGTGGCCATGGTAAACACTACCGGTATTTCAACTTTGTAAATCAAGCGCCACACCTAACCGATAATAATGAGAATTTAATCCCATAATGAGGGATTGAGACAATATGTAAGTGACAGCAACAGTGAGCACCGTTTATTCACACGGTTGTAGCTTTGTTGAATATTTTAGGGTGAAGACCGATGGGCCTGTGGTAAAGCCTCCACCTCTCTGTGAATGGAGTCGACAGTGTGGCTCTGCAGTTTCCTTACACAGTTTACACGATGACATCTGGTGACCAAAATAAATTACTACAACACCATGGATTCTGGTGTGTTATGGTGGAACAGTGGTCTTTCCACGTGTAGCACTGTCAAATTAGACCAGTCATAGTTTTCAGTATTATAAGGCCCATGGTTAGATTAAGCAGCTGTGGCCCCCATGGGTTCCAGGGAGCCATGACTGTGGCAGTTTTTATATGCACTCTCTATTAGAATATTATCTAATTTAATATAAACACACATGATGAGGGTCAACTACCATATTAGTTGTTATTTTAATGGTACAAACCAGCCATAACACTGGCATTTTAAATAAAAGAAATAACATCTGGTATGAATGGATCTTATCAGGTTTTGATTTTCTTTTACTTCATGTGTGATATGTTAATCTGGTTTTATGTAAATCTGTGTATTTATTGTTTTGTATGTTAGTGATTTTATCAACAGCACTGACACAATTAAATATATTTCAGTACAAAACTGCATATAATTAACCCCAAATTAAAAATATATACATTTCATTTTCATGTGGCTGACACTTCTGTAAAAAAAAAGGAACAAAGTCATTTTTAAATTGCATAATGTGAAATATTATGTGAACACTGACTTAAAGATATAAAATAAAATATTCTTAAATAAATAAATAATCGTTAGATTTTAAGATATTTTTGATGGGACTGTAGCTTTTACAACAAATTTTACTTGTATGGCACTTTTCATACAGGTTAGTGAAATTCAAAGAGCCTCACAGATGACTGATAAGATATTACATCAGCAAAAACATCAACAACTCTACAATCATAAGAGAACAGAATAAAATGGAGTAAATTCTAAGTTAAAAGTCTAGATATTTGACTAGTCTGATTAAAATAAAAGTGCAAGATATTACATAGATATTAAGTAAATCGATGTGATGAGGTTATTAGAGTACAAATGGATTAAAAACACTCCGACCTTAGGGCACATTGTGTGTGTGTTTTTTTTTTTTTAATCTTACCTAATGGCATTTAAAAGAAAAATGTTTAAAAGTGTGAATGATTTCCTTCATAACAATCACATCGTGTAGACCTTTAAAACAAACTGTGATACACGGCTTGTTCGGTGCATATGGACGAGATTATAGGTGAATAGAGTCCGTGAGCTGTTGGCACCACCGGGGACATTAATCCTGGAGGAAGAGGCGCCTGTGGAAGCAGCTGTAGTAACTTATTTATGCAACAAGGCCAACATTTTGGGGCCCACGTCACTGGTTTCCACGGTGGGCTGATCTGGCGCTGCTCTTCCGGTGGAGACGTGGCTCTGTGCTGCTGCCATATTGACGCTAGCAGGCTAACAATCATACAACTTGGAGTCAGCTGCACATTCGCACCTTGTTGTTCCAGAGTGATTCCAAATCCCCCCCAAAGCAGGAAACACGAGACACTGAAGACCGTGGTACCATAGAGAGAGACCAAAAATGGTGAGTGACAGTCGAAAATCGTGATATTTTCATACCTTTTTATCGGGCCTTGCAATTATCATAACATTGGCTAACCTGGCAAGTAGCTAAAGCTAGCAAGGCACCAGTTAGCTAGCTTCTCCAGGAGCGAAAGAAGAGCAAATACAAACGATCCTCTCCGTTGGGAAGACGGCGTCATCGATATAGCTGCTTGCTAAAATCGAGCAAATATGCCGTTGTTTCATCACACGGAGCTAAATTTCAGGTGAATTCGCGGCACTCGGTGTCCGGTGACTGCTGACGTTAACTAGCTTTAAAAGCTAGCGCCGGGGTTAGCTCCTGTCACTAGCCGAATCCGAGCTAACGTTACCTGCTGTCAGCTCGTCCGCAGCCAGACACCACTGGTTACCGCGCTTGAACGAACCATAACCGTATGTACATTTGTATTATAGATAGGATTCACATGGCAGCGTGATCATTTCTGCTCCGATCAATCAACGGTCACGGTTGTTGCTTCGTATCAAGTTGGGATACATTGCACCCAAGAGTCTTTTCGTTTCTAGCTTCAGCCATTGTCAACGTGGAATGAATGCAGTTCCTCCATTCATTTACAGGCCTCAAATAAACAGTTATTAATAGTGACCTCACTCAAATAAAAGCAAAATTGACAATACTGTTTAAAGAAATGTACGGCCATGGAAGCGCATTGTCCCCGTCCACGATCTCTGCCGTTGTCGCTGCCATGATGAGAAGGTTTCACCAAACTCCGTAAAAGATTTTAATGATTCGAAGTTGCTTGTGCTTCTTATCAGACATAAACACAACACTACAATAAGGGACGTCTGCTGAATCGTTACTCATTACCGTTAAATTCGGCGTAGATGTTGTCTCCGCTGCAGGAAGTATTCAAGTAAAATGTCAACCTTTATAACGAGTTTGACAGCCGTTCTTATAAGCTTAATTACATAGAACTAAGTATAGTAAGAGGCTTTACTACTACACAGGTAGTTCTGAGTTAGTGATGTGCAGGCCGAATGTACAACCTGACTGGTGACCAGACATTGCCACCTTTTTTTTTTTTTTTTTTTTTTTTTTTTTGTACATTATCAAGTTCCCGTTGGCCCTTAATCTATTTTTGCCTTTTGGAAATATTGTGTATTCAAATTGTGAAAGTCCATTGTGTTAAACTAAATGTTTGTAGGTACAATAGCATTTATGATGCGCTTCCTCCTCACCTGCAGGTGCTGTTGGCAGCGGCGGTGTGCACCAAGGCCGGCAAGGCCATTGTATCGCGGCAGTTTGTGGAGATGACCCGGACGCGCATTGAGGGTCTCCTGGCTGCTTTCCCTAAACTGATGAACACGGGCAAGCAGCACACTTTTGTGGAAACAGACAGTGTTCGCTACGTGTACCAGCCACTGGAGAAACTCTACATGGTGCTCATCACCACCAAGAACAGCAACATCCTGGAGGACCTTGAGACACTCAGACTCTTCTCCCGTGTGGTAAGAAATGGAGGAGCTTTGTGTTTCTGTCTATACCTGTACATTACGTCACGTCCATCATTACATGACATTTAAAGTTAATGTTATCACAAGGTAATATGATGAAGAAAAAACATCAGGAAACAACTGCAGATGCTGATAAAAGGTAGCTCAAAACAAAAGCAAAGATCTCGAGGGTTTCTATCAGTTTCTATGACTGATTTTATTTCAGAGAGGCCATGTATGAGATGAGGGAGGGGCCCTACAGTTTTGCTACACAAGGTGTAGGCCCTGCATATGATCTCATAGTGGGTGTCGATGTTTGTTTATCATTTCAATGAGAGGATGAAGTGGAACTATCCTGGTCACGAAAACTTGATGTCACCAAATAACAGTAACGTTCAGATGATGTGCATCTGTCTCTAGTCTGTCTCCCTGCTTCGCTAACTGAGCGATGCATCTCTGTTTCTGACAAACGTGAGAGTGAATTTAAATTAATTTTATAATAACAGCGTTTATAAACTGTAAATTTGTTTCCCAGCAGCAACGTCTGTGAGAACCAGTTTAGACAATATATAGTGAACATACTTTTCAAACAAGACAACATTTTGTTTTTCAGTTAAGATTCAGTTACATCGCTGGACTAATACAAGGAAAGCCATTGGTCGACATTGACTATTGATTAAGTGTTGAATTTAGACATCTCTCAGTAAATAACCATGATGCATTCAACTAAGTCATAGCATAAATAGTATTTATTTGGAAATGGTTTACATCGCTCACAGGTGGAGTAGAATTTTGATAAGGGCCCTAGGGATGTCAGGACCAGCTCTGGTATTACAAGATGTAGCAGCTGTGCTACCAGGTAATTCAGGTTAGCTAATCTGATGTGTCGGAGTTCGAGTAATCAGTCAAAAATAAATTCTGTGTGTGGCGATACTCAAATCTCATTATTTTATTTGCTACGCAGGCGTCGAGGGCTGATGGCGCGTAGAGAGCGTTTGTGTTTGCTTTAATCCCTGAGATCTGTACTTTTCACACATTGCACACAGCCACTGTGACCTGTCACCAGATGCAGATGTCTCTCTTTGAATTACTGTAACATGCAGGGAGGCAAAGTCCAGCACCTCTCTGGGTATTAATGGTATATCTTTCCTGATCTTAATTTCATATGTGGCTTTGATGGTGACTCTCACATTGTCCTGTAGTGTGTTACAAATATCAGACAACTAAACCCTGTAAAGTCATTAAATTAATAAAATTAAATTGGCTCACTTGGCAAGATAATAAATCCATCAATTAAATCTGACAAACTGAATTAATCTCTTCCATGTAACAGCAAACTATTGTGCACTTGATTTCAGACTATTTGTTTGGTTGATTTAAATTTGAGGTATGAAGAAAATTTCAATTATGTGTAGTTTGTATGTTGCTGTTTTGGTTACTTAACTATTTACACCTTTAGCTAACACACTGTTAATAGTTAAATGGGTTAGGGTTGATGTTTGATGATCATTTCAATATGTTCTCACTTTTTCTTTAAAACAGAAGAACTAAAATTACAATCCTGTGCCAATCCGAAAATTATCTTTGTTACTTAAATGTAGATTAAATAATATGTGGATTTAAAACATTTTATTTTTCTGTTGGCTTTTTGATCTAAATACTGAAAAGCCCAAAAATCTAGTTTTTAAATTTAAATGATTAATTATAGATTATATGAATAAAAGCTGAATGAAAGTGAGGTGATGTCTCACTCTGTTGGATTTATTGGAACTGAAGAAACAGTCTGTTCACTTGTGGTTGTTCAGGTTCTTCCCTCTAAAATGATTCTGCCATGAAGTCACTCAGAGAATCAACATTAATTAATTATTTTAACCAGCGAATGTGACACCGACTCAAAATGAACTTGTTTTCTACGCTCATTTACTCGTGATTTGGTCAAATTCAGCGTCTGAACTCAGTCGCTGAATGACTGAGTGATCACTGACCAATGGACACAGCTGATTGGTGAATCACAGCTTTGTCTAGCATCCCTGTATATCAGACAGCTGGCTCCATTTTAAATGACACTTCAGACCTTTTGAACAAAGAATTTCAGCTTCTTCCTTCTGGACGAAGGTTCGTGGTCCCAAAGAACCAAGTAAAGTAGTATAGTATAAAGAGAGTTTTGTTCCAGCAGCCTCAGATGAACAAGTTGTAACTACAATGCATAGAAAGCAAATGTGTAATTTATTGATGTTGTTATTTTATTCTATTACCCATTTATTGAGTTTTATGTGTCTATTGATATAATTTTCGACCTAAGTGTTTGTTGAATGTGGAAACTAAATTTACCTGCAGGTACAAATAAAGTAACCTCACCCACAACATTCACACAAGCTAATTCACACTAGAGCCTGTAGAGAAGCCTCGACGCCATCGGGCTGAGCTGAACGAAACAGCAGGGCACAGTAATGGTCTTATTTTAGCCTGCAACAATCCATTAAAATATGTTTTGATAAGCCCAGAGACTGATCTTTACATTCAGCTCAGGGCGTCTCAAATGAAGAGATTACAATAGGTTACCTCGTGTTATTTAATGTACGTGTTGACTGGTTGATAAAAGGATCTTCGTTACAGTGGCTCAAAGTCTGACATCTGTATTAGTACAAAGAGCTTCAAGCTTCAGTCTCAGCTATTAATACTGAGCAGCAGCTGCTGTTTCTTTAACAGGTTTAAAGTTACAAGCAAATGACTTTTCAGAAATGGGTGAAAGGTGCATTCAAACCCAAAAAATAATAGGAAATTAATGTTGTTTAACCTGGAGGAATCTTTGGGTATTTCAGCTGTTTATGAATACTTTTGATTTTGCCTTTAATATATCATGTTAAATATTTTTTGTACAATGCTTTTTTTTTTTTTTAGCTAAACAATGTATATACACAATAAAACAAAGGCTACATGTGAGAGGTTCCTAAACATCTCCAACTCTTTCCCTGTCTCTCACCTGCTTTTTTCTGTTTCTTTACATGACAAGAAATTACTAAGATCTAAATGCAACTCTTGGCCCATTATTATTATTATTATTATTATTATTATTATTATTATAACTATTTTTTTTTATGTCAAATTTGATTTAATCTCTGTTTTTACTTGGTCATTCAACATCAAACAAAAACCAACAGATGGTTTCACCTCAACATTTCCAATCGAAGTTTTACAGCAACGCTACACTGTGACATTTTGAACCAGCCACGATCGGAGTTAAGTTCAAAATAGATTTACCTGATGTTGAGACATTAGCTCTGGTTCAGTTGGTTAACATTCATTTCTTTTCTCTGCCGGTTCAGATCCCAGAATACTGTCGTGTGCTGGAGGAGAGCGAGATCTCGGAGCACTGCTTCGACCTGATCTTTGCCTTCGACGAGATTGTGGCATTAGGCTACAGAGAGAACGTCAACCTCGCTCAGATCCGCACCTTCACAGAGATGGATTCCCACGAGGAGAAGGTTTTCCGTGCTGTCAGAGAGGTGAGGTCACACTGTTATAACTGAAAAGGTTATAAGATAAAATAAGATTCATCTGTACAAGGAAACGAAACAACGTGCGTTTGCAGACATGAATATAGAGACTAGTTTCCTACTGTTTGACTGGTTTATGTCTTTGTTAGGTAGAGATTATCATCATATATTTAAATTTTTTTTATTTTTTTAAAAATTACTCAGACTCAGGAAAGGGAGGCCAAGGCAGAGATGAGGAGGAAAGCCAAGGAGCTGCAGCAGGCTAGAAGGGACGCTGAGCGCTCTGGAAAGAAGGTGCCAGCTTTTGGCGGCTTCGGCAGCGCCGGCATGACCAGCATCTCCTCAGGGTCCATCATCACAGACACCATCGTGGAGCCAGAGAAACCCAAGATCACACCCGCTGCAGTCAGGTACAGCTCAGAGAAACACACCAATCAGCTGCTTCTTGGTTTGTTTGTTTTTGTTGCTGTTATATTGGATTGTATTTAAATGCAGTGTATTAACCTAACAAGCTTTTTCTTTTCCTTTTCAGACCCAGTGGACCCAGTAAGGCTCTGAAACTGGGAGCTAAAGGGAAAGAGGTGGACAACTTTGTTGACAAGCTGAAGTCTGAGGGTGAAACCATCATGCCCACCTCAGGAAAGAGAGGCTCAGATGTATCAAAGGCTCTGCCACCACCTGTCAATGTGGAGAGGTACGAACACAACACACAGCCTCACGTCTCATAGCCAGAGATAATATCTTCAACAAACAGCTCAGATCAATGTGCAGGTCTGTGTCTCGTAGCTGCAACCGTCTCTAGAGTCGCTCAGCAGAGTCAGCTGAACATCCTGAGTCACGATTGTCCTTTTAACTAGGGATTTATGTAACAGTTGTCTGAACTGTCGTGAGCGAGGCGGCTAATGTAGCTAGCTATCATCTGCACCGCTTTTTAACCTAAAATAATCTTTTGTGTGAGACGTTTCCACAAAGAACACATTTAATACTTTAACCTCTGACTATACACCACATTATATACACACATACAAAGTGTTGGATGTTTCCTCCCCAGTGTACATCTGCGTGTGGAGGAGAAGATCTCGCTGACCTGCGGTCGTGACGGCGGCCTACAGAACATGGAGGTGCTTGGCATGGTGACGCTCCGAGTCACGGACGACAAGAATGGACGCATTCGCCTCGTTATCAACAATAATGACAACAAAGGACTGCAGCTGCAAGTAGGTCAAGACAAACCGCACGGTGACACTCGCTCGTGAACTGTAAATGTATTAACACACCTGTAAAAGAAGCTGCTTCATGTTTGTGTGTCGTCTCTCCTCAGACACATCCCAACGTGGACAAGAAGTTGTTTACAGCAGATTCTGTGATTGGCCTGAAGAATCCAGAGAAGTCGTTCCCCCTCAACAACGATGTTGGTGTGCTGAAGTGGAGACTACAGACCACAGACGAGTCCCTCATACCTCTAACCAGTACGTTCTCATACATGCCTTTTATCTGGGGTCTCTCCTATTTTTTAGTGCATTAGCAAATATCGACAGAAAAGACCTGTTGACAACAATATAACACCCAAGGCTGAATCTGATACACGTGACAGACATGAAAAAATATAAATATACAGCTGCATGTGGGCACAAACATACTAGAGACACTTTCTGTAAAATAATAAATCAGAAATTGAATCAAAATGAAGAGACATTAAGCTCAGGGATCTGTGTTAGAGCCACGTCAGAGAGAGGCAGCTTCTGTTTCTGAACTGTGTTATACAGTTAATGTCTGGTCCAGCACAGAGGCTCTGATGCCGCCATAAGAAATGCAGTAAGACGGTACATTGTCCATGTCCTGCTGCAGTCTCAGCCCCCCTCTCTCTGCCCCCCCCCTCAGTTAACTGCTGGCCTTCAGAGAGCGGCACTGGCTGCGATGTCAACATCGAGTATGAGCTGCAGGAGGAGAGCCTCGAGCTCAACGACGTGGTCATCAGCATCCCTGTACCGTGAGTACATCCACTGAACCAATGTCCACGCTTCGGCTTTTAAAAAGTGACAGTTTGTAATTGAAATTGATATATTTTTATTTATTTATTTTGTGGTCAAGCTTTTATTGTATAAATTAGGAAACAGCAAACGCACAATATTTAGTTTATCATGTATGATCATATATAAGGGGCCCCCACAGTCCCACCCACAAGACAACAGCACAAAACGACCCATTATTAATAATAATGATGATGATAAAAAATAATTATGAAGACAAGAATAATCAATACAACATTAACAACATTAACACTATTAAGCCCACAGAAGTGTATACGCGTCCAAAAACCATGTTGTCTTTAGAGCGTTATTGCTCCAAAGTGCTGTTTATTTTTCTCCTTTCTCTTTAGTGAATCGATGCTTTCTAACAAGCCTTTATTTGTCTTACTTCCATCAATACTCACAAACAAAGTTAGATGAGATTTGGATCAGTCTGACTGATATTAGACATTAGAGCATTAGAGGCTCTGGAGCTGATTTTTCATCATTACTGCTCCAAAGAATGAGCAGAACTCTTCTCGTTTACAATGTTTTTATCTAGAAAATAAGGAGAAATTCACTGTGTATCTTTAGTTTAGAGTCTTTATTGAGTCACATATATAATTAGCTGAGTTTGAGCTGATTCTGAAGATGTGGAGACATTTTTAAAAATCACAGCTTTATAAGAAAAAAACATAAAGGGCTGAAAAGATGGAAAAGCCTTAATGTGGCTCTAAAATGGTTAAAACAATTATAATATAGGATGAAACGCATCATATTTTGCATTTTCAGTTTTAAGATCTGGTCTCTTCAATGAGCTTCAGACACTGGTGAATATTCTAGTTTTAATTCAAAATCACTTCTATACATATTCTTGAATTTGAAATGTAGAAAAGGAAGCTGTCAGTGGTTTTATAAACTGAGGACGTGATGAACAAGGCCACAAAATACACATCTCGAATCTGCAGTTTTCGAGGTTTTGAGGAGCCTCGTGTCTTATTAACGTGCAGCTGGTTAAAACCTCTGCACTGATACGTCTCCCTGCTGCTGTGCAGATCTGGGGTGGGAGCTCCTGTGATTGGTGACCTGGACGGAGAGTACAAACACGACAGCAGGCGAAACATGCTGGAGTGGTGCCTACCTGTCATCGACGCCAACAACAAGACCGGGAGCCTGGAGTTCAGCGTCGCCGGACAGCCCAATGACTTCTTCCCCATCAGTGTGTCCTTTGTGTCCAAGCGCAACTACTGCGACATCCAGGTGTGTGACTGAGCAGCAACAAGGCTGAGCTGAGATCACATTACTAATAATCCTGCATCAGTTGCATTTGACTGATAAAAAACAACTCACTTCTCCATCTCTCCATAATTATTTATAGTCGCAATGATTAATGTAACGACATATTGTCCAATGTTTTTGTGATGGATCCAAACATGTTAAGGATAAAACATAAGTGGGAAATCAAACAAAAACATCAGCAGTTCACACTTGAAAAGGAGGAAGAAGATGGAAACTCCTCTAGTCCTGATGGATAGATAGATGGATGGATGGATGGATGCAGGTATAAATATAATAATAGTGAGTAAATAATGTAAGTTAATGAGCCACTTTCTTTGGTTGAGGTGTCTTAGAAACACCACACATCCATCTCATGTCTGTTCAATATTAGAAGAGGAAAGTAGTAACTGAGCTTTTTTCTCCGTCGTAGACAAAATGATGAATGAAGAAAATGATCTTTAGTCGCAGCCACACTGAGAAAAGTCCATCAGCACCTACATGTTTAATGATGATCCACTTCTTTGTGGTTGGGAGGGACTACACTCGTCTGTTGCTTCCTGTTTTGTTTTTATTTTCACAGCAGTGAACTGTGGCTCTTTCAGGTCTGAATTCATTCATTCATTCGTTCATGTTCCCACTTACATTTTTTTCTTCTCTTTCTCCCAGGTTACCAAAGTGACTCACGTAGACGGCGACAGCTCCGTTAGATTCTCTTCAGAAACCTCCTTCGTTGTCGACAAATACGAAATCCTGTAAAAATAATCGAAAAAACGTCAATTTAAAAAAAATCACCAACAAAAAAAAAGTCCAAATCTATGCTACAGAGAAAGATTGAAGATTTCTTGCCTGCCCACCCTGTATACTACTTCAGAGACTGTGTACATCGACAGGACTGCGTCAAGCCTCTTCCTGTGGTGGAGCAGAGCAGCGGTGGTGTATTTATATGTTTGTATGAGAGAGGATCATCTATATATAGAGTTAATTGAACAGGTAAAAACCGACAAACCCACACAAAAAGAAAAACTACGCTGATGCTGTTGTGTTCGCCGAGCAGAGCTGTAAAGACAACTCCAGACACAGTACAGGATGACTGCGGGGCGGCGGCCGCGAGAGGCCGGCATCCATCTCTTCATCAGTACAACCCTGCCAGGTGGTAGAGAGGGAGCGCAGGGGCCCGAGGGCCACTAGCGTGAGCGCTGGTAGTTTAGGATCCTCTACAAACTGTCTCCTTATCACTCACATTGATCACATGGTTCGTCGATTCTTGGATGGGGTTCTTGCTTTCTTTCTCTTTCAGATTTTCTTATCCATAATAACTGCAGCATCGTAGCTGTCTCAATCATTATAAGCCTGTCGCTCTTTAATCGTTAAACTCTTGTGATTTTTTGCTCTATTGATATCTCACTTCAGATGATTGTTTTGTTTTTTTTCTTCTCTTTCTTGTGAGAACTGATTTTTCCAGTTTTTGTAGAGAGGTAACACATTGGCAAAAAACAAAATATGGCTCCGTGCTAAACATATTGTCCGTACTGTCATCAGCAAAATGGTCCTTTTTATTTTTAACTTTTTTACTGTTCTGTGCATATAATTTGTCTTTGTTTACCACTAATCTGGATATTGAAATTTGACAGTGAAGAGCAGGACTTTGTAGGTGATTCTCAGCTGCAGGGACAAAGTTCACTACCAGTAAATACATCTGACTTTTGCATCTGTTGAATTTTCTTACAACTTTTTTTTTTTTTTTTTGGTAAGTTTCAGCCACTCCACTTTGTTCAGCCTGGTCCAACGATCAGCCCCCTTTAATACGAGAGAATTAAAACGGTGCTTTGAACGCAGCCCAGAAACAACACACAAGCCTCTAATCTAACATCCCACAAGACGTTTTTAGATCCAAGTGTGTTTGTGTGTGTCTTGTTTTGATGGTGGAAATCCATCCACGGCAGTAGAGCAGGGATCGGAGGCTGCCAGCCTGACGTTCAAACCCAGTCCCCCCCTCACATCCAAGCTGAGCAGAGCAGCTGCTGGAGCCGTCAGTTCACTCTGCTGCTCATCCACCCAGTCATCCTTTACTTCCATTCTCACAGTACATTATTCTAAATACTACATTTATCTTTCATGTTCCTGTTTTTTTTTTTTCATTTGTACTCCCTGAATTTCAATTTAGCAGTGGATGTGTGGATGTGGGGTTGAAAATGGCTGTTTTGACCATTTTTAACTAAATTACTGAAGGGGAATCTTAACATTCCAGTGTACAATTAGAAAAAGACTCTTTAATGGAATAAAATGTATTATGGAAAATTTAAGTCTGACTTTGGTTTGTTCACTTAGCTCATGCTAATTAGCACGGAGAGTCTCTGCTGTGATGTAGTGAAGTGTTGGAGTATTTTTATTTTACTGTCATTTAGCATTAGCATCGATGACAGAAGGAAACAGAGGAGAGGAATACCAGGGAAGTGTTTGGGGGGCCCCTGAAGGGGAAAAGGGGCCCCTGATGGCTCCTCATTGGCACTTTTTGCATTGACAACTATAAACCCCCTTAAATCACCCTTTAAAAACACAATGCAGTGCTCTCTTCCTGCTCCCCACCCCCCAGGTCGGGGGTCCTGTAGCTAGCTTCTGCTGACAGCCTGTATGTGAGGCATTCAGGGAACATCTGTAAATTGCAGCATCTGCCTATGCTTTTCAAGCAAGGCGCAGTTAACTTGGGTGACACTTGCATTGTCATTTTTTTGACACGTAAATTGTAGTGTCTACTAATAGTTTGTGTTTGTGGGAGGGTCTCAGAGTGAACTGAGACCCCGGACAATATAAAAGAGAGAGATGTTCCAGACCAAATGATCGTCCCTGTTATTTCTTTAGCTGTGCAGAACACACATTTTCCCTGCTTTAACTTGATTTGAAATGTTTCATTTTGTTGTGTCTCATGTCGTGTGATGACTAATCCGTCACCTTTAAACCCTCAGGATGATTCACTGAGCTCAGACCAAACATGGAGCTGTGAGCCACAGGTTGTTCTCCACCTCCATGACTCATGTCTGTTCTTTATTGTACATTTATTAAAGTGCAGCAGTGGCAGCTTCGAGCCGTATGAAGTGAAATCTCCCCAACACATGATTCAGACACAGCCAAGCCAGCAGCTCCGTGAGGTGAGACACAGTTAGAGTTAAGCATAAAGCTTTATGCTAAAGGCTAATGACAGCATGACTTCACACATTTACATTTAGTTTAGCATATTAGCATGCTAACAAGTGAGGCTGACGGAAGTTTTGAACAATGATTCACCCACATTATTACACTTCATCCTCATGGGAGCATGAAGCTCCTCCAGTAGCTGCGTCTTCCTTCTGCATGGTGACGCTGTTAAAATGACTAAAAATCTATGGTAAAGTTTGAGAAATTCACATTATTTTGTTTAGTAAATTTTGTTCCTGCTTTTCTGTTGATCATCTTACAACCTGAGGCCCAAACAGACTTTATCAAGGGCGAAAACGACTCTGGAGTAACAATAACGATAATAAGTCATTCATGTGTTGTGACCTATTGCAGCTTGTTTAAATCACGTGCTTTGTGTCATGCATTGCAAGAGTCGTGAAGGGACCAAACAACAACCTGTGCCATCAACTGCAGTTCCTGTAATAACCACTAGAGTCAGTCCCCATAGACCCGTGTTAAAATAATCAACTTTGCAGCAGAAATAAACATGTTTACAGTCTGGCACCAAAACAGTTTTGATCTCTGTAGCTAATTTCCTCCTCCATGATGACTGTACGGGGGAGGATTTTTATGTAACTAACGTTAATGTTTACATTTTATTAAGGATTAAAGTTCTGTATAATTAAAGGGAGTGACCATATATTTTCCACAAACCAGCATGCACTGAAATCTCTGATCTGTCTGTTTTTGAATTAGCTGGGAGTTTGGCAGAGTCAGACACTGCCAAGGTGGCAACGACGGAGCAGCCCTCTCTGAGCTTCAAAACTGCTCTTCAGAAGCGTGGGTGGCATCACGGAGGCTACATCCATCTTTTTTTAGTCTATAGAGGAGACACACAAACTGGTCAACACAGGAGGCTAAAAACTACAGATGAACACGTTAAATTTATATTAGGGGCTTTTGAAGGGGCTTTTGAAGGGATAATCATTTTGAGTCACTGACTGAAGGGGTTTTTATGGGGGATAGACATGTTTTATGTGTTTGTGTTTTCAGCAGTTTGGGGTCAAAGGTCGAACAAACAGGTCAGATGTCAGAACAGCCGCTCTCTTGTTTCTTTAGTCACATTGGGTCTTGTTGATTTAACCTTGTGGATAAAAACATTTTGGCCTCCAGTAAAAAGGACTTCAGACGAGTGTAGAAGCAGAAACTATAGATTTGTAATCACAGAATTGGAGGACGAGGAGGAGGAGGAGGAGGAGGAGGAGGAGGAAGGCTGGGCTTGTGGAGGCTGACTTGGTTTGTGCACACAGGTGGATTATGAGACAGGGGAAGCTGAGGATGAGGAGCTGAGTCAGATGCCGAGCGGCGACGCTGCAACCCAACAGATGGGTGAACGCTGGGAGTCGAGGTGGGTGAGGGGCGGGTGGGAGGGAGGGTGAGTCTGGGAGGCGGGAGTTGGGCTTTAAAAGGGTCAGACGTGGGCGAGTTCAAGAGAGCTTACCGGCACCCATATTTGGACTGTGGGGTGTTGTTGGAGGAGGAGGGGGGGGTGTTAATAGCAGCCCTCCAGTCATAAAAAGAGGGTGTGTCTGTTTTCCGAATGAATGAGCAGGCTGATAAGCTTTGTGAAGGGTCTCAGAGGAGGGAGAGGGGAGAGGGGAGACCAGGGCGACGCTGCAGACACTGTTGTCTCTGGCATGTTGAACACAGGCTCAGTCTGAGCAACACATGGTGACACACTGTGGATGTTGTGACTGGATCTGGAATCAGGGGAGTCGACCAGTTGGAGTTTTTCTTTGCGGAAGCTGTTTCTGTTTCTCCTGGATGGAGGGAAAACTTGGAAAAGTTTGCTAACTTTTCGTCTTTTTGTTGCCGTCTCCTCAGCTGGATTCAAGGATGATGCTCAAGAAAGTGAGATTCAAGGTAGGAAAACTCACTCTGTGTCACAGTCAAACTCCTCGTGTTTTGGAGCATTAAAGTTGAATTAGGCTCCTGCAGCTGGAGGATTAGTCTCTATAGAAATCCTCTTACAAGAGTTAAAAGACTAAACCTGTGACTTCACCACTGTTTTTCCTCCTGAGATGTGATATTTCCACAGAGAAAACAAAGATCTCATTTCTCTCAGTCCTGAGATAACTCTGTATCATCTCTTCCTGTGGTAACTTTAATGGCTCCTTCCTGAGGAAACTCATCTATCTCAAAGGAAGTGATGTGAAAAAGGGAGGAATTCACCAGAGAAATAAAAGATTATCTCTCTGACTTGTGATCTGTTTTAAGTATAGACAAGTCATAACGACATATATGAAACTGATAGATTACTGATCCAATCTATCTCTATCCACTTTGAATATCTCTTAATCCACAACAAGCTTTGGGTCTCATCCCTTTTTTACAAAAACCTTCAATGTGTGACTGAACAAAAGCTGCTCTGGGCCTGTGCTTGGTCTTCACCGTCAGCTCTGTCTGCAGTTCAAAGGGAAAAGCTGCTGTGTGGCGACACTGAGGCGATAATTACAGCAGCCAGAGGAGCTGAAGCTGCTGGTTCTCACCAACTGTAAATACTATTATAAAAGATTTACTTACTGTTGTCACCTATGTGGGTATGAAACAAGGGAAGAGGCAGCAGCTGTTGTCATCTCATTATCTGATGTGGTGCATTAGTTTATTTTTATTTCTTTATGGCAAATATGACAGGGTCACATAATGTTTATAAGTTTATAAGTGTTAAAGGTCCCTTCAGTCTAAAGGTAGATGTTAAAGGTCCATACGGTCTAAAGGTAGATGTTAAAGGTCCATACAGTCTAAAGGTCGACCTCCATGTGGTCTTTGATTATAAAGCAGGTCTAGGTTCAATATTAATACAGTAAAAGTATCAAAGGTCTCAGTCCACAGAGAAATGCTCACAGCCTGTATTCAGAAACTGAGCCTTAAAACCAGCCGTCAGGACTTTGGTAACTTTGTGATGTCACAACAAAGCAGACACCACCTTCAGCAACGCTCCCAAGCCCCATCCACCTCGACCCACCATCCAACCTTGTTTTACCTGAAATCCACTCTATTTTTACTGGATCATTCAGAAAACAGTCAGCCAATCAGAAGAGAGAATCAGATCCTCTCCTCTGATTGGCTGACTGACCTGTTGTTACTCAAACTCCAGAGCTCAGCCTGAGAGAGGAGATGTTAAACTACACTGAGGTGGTTTTTGGTTCTTAAAACCACAAATATATCTTCTTATGGATATTAACCCTTCAAAGTAAAACACAGAAGATTAAAATATAGAACCTTCAAGAGCAACAGGAAATAACATAGACAAAATAAACACATTTTCTTAAGATATTTTTAATCTGTTTCTTTACATGCACAACATGCTTTACATTGTTGTTGTTCCTTTATTCTATTATGCGTGAACAACACTGCGTCTCTTATTCATGTGCAGTCAGTGAATTTAATCTGGAGACTAAAGACTAAAGTAGAACAGAGTCCAGCCCTGAGTTGGGTTTTACATTGATGGGTTAGTTATTGCCCCTGCAGAGGGTAAACAGCCTGCAGAGTAGAGGGTGGGGGGACTAACTGTAGGTCAGTGCTGTTACTGCATCAGCCGCCTTGATCATGTGACACTGATGTTACTGTCACGACGTCCGTCCGTAATGTTCAGATGATCCTGGAGAACGTGGATGAGAGAATCACAGAACGCGTTGTTTTTTGTCCCTGACGCTCACCTGTCACCGCCAGCTGTTCTTCTTCTCTTCTTCAGAGGTGACACTTTTCCCGGGGTAATGAGTCAAAGAGCGTGTGAGGCAGAGTCTTAAGGTCTGAAAGAGAGAGAGTGAGAAAAGTAAACAAAAACAATGAGGGAAAGGAAGAAGTGGTGGCTCAAATAAGTCGAGTTTGTTTATGTAGCAGCTTTCACAGATAGAAAAATCACAAAGTGCTTCATATCATTCAGAAAGTTCAAGAAAAAACAAACAATAAGATAAAAAAAGAGCATTAAAATAGATGGACTTGAGTCTTTGAGTCTTGCAGGATCAAGAGACGACCAGTCAGTTCTGTTCAGTAGATCTAAGAACCTGTTTGGGTCAAAAGCTCCAGCATTTTTATTTAGCTGTCAACCAGTGGAAGAAACACTCTTGTAATTTCTGGTTAAAACCACTGAAGTTTGAAAGTTTTAAAAATGGACGTTGACTCTGCGTCTGTAAAGTGAAGCCAGTGCTGAAGAGCCTTAAAACTTCATTCTCTCTAATGACCATCAGGGGACGACTCCACTGGTTGTTAAAGAAGTCAGATTGTATTGAAGTCTATGGGAAAATGTTCAAAGCAGCAGCTCACAGACCAGTGGGTTGACACCTGTTGAAACCTCGTGACGACTACGTCTCGAAGCACGCCGAAAGTGGGACGCAGTCTTCATTGCGTTCTAGCAGATTAGATGACCACCAATGTATAAAGCTCGACTCTGGTGGGACTCGAACCCACAACCTTTGAATGGCCTCATCTTTATTTATCTAGAAGTCCAATGCGCTGTCCATTGCGCCACAGAGCCTCTGCCTCTTGCTGGCAATGGTGGAGAGCTGCTCATTTCAAGTGATGATGGTCCACTTAGAGGAAAATAGACCACAGATATGTCCTGATCATTGTGTATAAGAAACCCTGGACCATGTTGTTTCAGAGATGTCTCATTGGTTTTTGATGGGTCTTGTCTAAACCTTTAGTTTAGACCGTTTGGAGATGCCTCCAAAAAACTTGGTTTCTGAAGTTGTTGAATGTTGAATATACAGTAGTTTCCCCCTGTAACAGCAGAGACTGAGCTTTCTCTACTGAACTGGTTCTGGTTCTGGTTCATGTGCAGCATTTGTTTTATTTCTCCACAGAGATTTTGCTGCTCTGTGGAACCACATTGTTCTACGTCTTAGGGAACAATGTTTGCATTAAGAGTAAAGGACGAGAAGAACGGCAGGATATTGGATGAATTCCCTGTGTGTGTGGAATTTCCCTTGTGATTGTTCACAGCAGCAGCTCGTCCTCACACTGCTCTGCTACATTCAGTCTGCCACCCTGTCCTGAACAGAGGCATCTCTTTGACTTTGGCGTGTTCCTGACGTCCATCTCTCCAGCAACTCTGATGTGACAGGAGTTGGGACAGAGAAGGGGAACAACATGCTCAGAGCATTCGTGTCCAAACCACTCGATAGGAAACAAAAAGTTTTAGTTTTAGGACAAATGATCTGTATTTAGATTCTTTTTATTATCATTTTAAAATGAAAACCAATCTAGCAGCAGGTTTTGTAAATAAAACAGACCTGCAGGGCACAAATAGGTAAATATGTCAAATTTTAAAAAGGTGCACAAGCTGAAGACCCAGAGTCAGGTGACAGCAAAGGTCAGTTTTAGCCACGTTAGCGTCTGGACAGTCACACCTCACTTAGTCACAAAACTAATTTCCCATGAGCCTCAGCTTGACAATAACAATAATGAATTTTATTTGGGTAACACCTTTTATACAAGTGTTTTACAATGAACAAATGACATGAAAGACACAAAAAGACAACCATCCATCCACTGTCTATGCTAAATTAAAAAGAGTAGATGTGTTGGTATTAGCATTTACCCCAAAGAGACACTGTGGCTACACAGAGGTCACTGTTGCTTTAGTGCTTTTAGATGCTTCAGACTTTTAGTCTTGTTAAATTTTATTCTTCAATAGTAAAACTGTGAATTATTATTTTTTTAAATGTAAAAGTACCAGAAGTAAACATAAAGAGTAGCTATCAATTCACAATCCTGTCTTTGCTGGAGATAAATTGTCTTTTTACAAACTGAAACAGTGTCGGCATCAAAACTTTATTCATGATCAACTTGTTTGCTGAGACCCTGCAGGAGGAGCGACAGGAAGCAGCACTGACAGATTTACCCTCGGCTGCTGCCCCTGATGAAGCAGTTCACTTCCTGGGCACTAGGTGGCAGTAGTGTTCTGCTTTTCCCTGCTCTCTGCCTCAGACATCATCATCATCATCATCAAAAAAAAACGATGCCTGGAGCGAAACTCTGTAATCCTTCAGAGCACCAGGGCTCCCAGACATCGGGCCACATTAAACCACTGGTGCCTATTGTCAAGAACAGGAACGACATCTCGGCTCTGAAAGACGGAGCATGACATGAAGACTGACGTGGGCCTGATTGTAGAAATACTCAGTCACTCAGCAGTTGTGTTGCTCCATGCAGCTTCCCTCAGCATGGCCCCGGGCTGCGGGGGCAACACGTGGGAGTCTGATCCACCACCCATCAACTGCAAACACATCCTGGCAAAAAAATGATGACCCATTTCCTTCAAATCTTTACAGTACATTCCTCCCCCTCCGCCGGGCCCTGAATCGCTTGATAATTGAATTTCCACCCCGGCCGACAGTATCAGAGGCGTGCAGAGACGTCCAAGCTTTTTGTTCGCTGAGTGAAATACTCCAATCATCTCAAAGGATCAAGTCAGCGCCCATCGAGGCCTTTGATGTTCATAATGAGCGCTTCCCTCAGCTCAGCCCTGCAGCAGTGCACTGTATGTTTCTATAAAGGCGTTAGGATTTGAATGGGTGCGTGGGTGCTGTTGTGGTGCAGGGGAGGAGGGGAGCCGAACCAAATGTGCTTTTCATTAAAGATGAAAGGGGAGAGAGCTTTTTACTGTCTCAGACGTCTTTTTATGCTAAGTGTGAGGGTGTGTGTGTGTGTGTGTGTGTGTGTATACATACACATAAAAAGGGAAATTTACCTTTGACCCCCAGTGATTTGTTGGTTACCTGCGGGCACTGCATAGATGAGGCTCGGTGCCATATTGGCTGGCATTTCTCTACCCAGACAAAAGGGAAATATGAAAGAAAATTTAAGGTCTTCATTGCACTTGTCGCCTCTTTTTGTATATTCACTGCATGAATATTAAAGCTGCTCAAGGCAATCTCGCACATCCTCAGCTCAGAGAGAGAAGTTTTCATCCCGAGCTTCTGTCGGCTCAAATCCCATAAAATATGATGTGATGTCTGTACATTGTTCACCAGGTCTGCAGGTATAAATGTTTCCTATATCACCAACACATCAAACGTCTACATGTGACGTGAAAGATGTCGCTCGTAGTGGTTACAGGTATCAACGAGTTTGTGGGCCGCTGCTTTGTTTGTGTAGGAGGATGAGGAGGATGAGGAGGATGATGAGGATGAGGAGGATGAGGAGGATGATGAGGATGAGGAGGATGAGGAGGATGATGAGGATGAGGAGGTCCTGTCACTGGTGTGATGCTATACTGCTAATCGACAGATGGCGGCAGTGACATGCAAAGGAGCTTTAAAAAATACGTCCATAAAACAGAGAAGAAGAAGAAGAAGAAGAAGAAGAAGCAGAAGAAGAAGAAGAAATGTTTTACCAGGGATTTAATGCTCTCAACACGTTTATACATGATGCACTTTTGTAAGAAATTAACTAAATTTCAACTTAAACATTGTTCAACTGGAAAAACAATGTCTAACCCATTTGTCAGCCATCTTGGTTTTTAGACCCAGAAGAAAAGGCTCTGTGGTGCAATGGACAGCGCGTTGGACTTCTAGTTGAACAACAAAGAGGTAATTCAAAGGTTGTGGGTTCGAGTCCCACCAGAGTCGATTGCATGTTCTGCAATGAAAACTGTGTCCCACTGTTTGTTTGTTTAGAGACATAGTCATCACAAGGTTTCTGAAGCTGAGACCATCAATAAACGGATAAGTCATTTTCACATAGATTTCAATACGATCTGATTTCTTTTTACAGTGACGTCGCCCCCTGATGCTCATTAGATAGAAGCAGGTTTGAGGCGCTTCAGCACTGGCTTCACGTTACAGACCCACAGTCTACGTCCACTTTGATATTTTATATTTTGGCTAAAATATAATGAAATAGAAAATAGAAACTTGAATGAGAGCACACGCTTTATACACTGTGACGCCCTTGTTCTGCTCTTACTGGCTCTCCTGTCAACCTTATCCAAGCAAAATCGGTCCAATGATCTAATTGTGCACCATGTCTCGAGCACCAAACAACAGACACAGACAATGAGTGGAGAATAGTTTGTGCAGCATCTGGATAAAATACTGATTTTCAGGAGCTGAGACAAGTAAATATTACAGTCATGTTCATGAGCTGCTGACCTGTATCTACCTGCTGCATTCATTATGCATTTCACTGCTGCTAACAAAGTGCTCGCTGAGCGTATAAAGCCAATGGGGAGATGCAGCTGGGCAAGAACAGACACTCATTTGCCGCTGGCAGAGAAAACTGAGGTGAGGAAGCGTCTGCACGACTTGAAAAAATGTTTATCCTCCTGATCCTGGAGCTTTATGAATCTAGAAGGAGACGTGGGATTGTAGTGCAATAACAGCAGAACCACACAAACATGGTCTGAATCATATCATCATGAATCATGAAAACGGTCCAGTCATCTGAGAGGTTGAGAAAATTCAGGTGTTGCATTCAGTCCCATTGTCACAGGTGTATAAAATCAAGCACCTCGCCGTGTCTGACTTTACAAGAACAGGCCGTTCTCACTGAATTCGAGTCCTGTGGTAGGAGGACAACAGTCAACAAATCAGTTCCCTCCTGGATATTCCACCATCAACTGTAAGTGGTGTTATTACAGAGTGGAGGACGTTTAGGAACCACAGGAACTCAGCCCAGCTAAAGTTACCTGCACAGTGTTTTTCTGGGGTCGGCCTCAGCCCCTTAGCTCCAGTGAAGGGAAATCTTTATGCTTCAGCTTATCAAGACATTTCAGACAATTCTCTGCTTCCGACTTTGTGGGAACAGTTTGGGGGAAGGTCCTTTTCTGTGCCCCAGTGCACAAAGCTTGGTTGGGTGAGTTTGTTGTGCGCCTGACTGGCCTCCACAGAGCCCAGACCTCAACCTCATCCAACACCTTTGGGATGAACTAGAGCGGAGTTTGTGCACCAGACGTTTCGTCCAACATCAGTGTCTGACCTCACAGATGCTCTTCTGCACGAGATCTTTGCAGAAGAGGCTGTTATAGCTGCAAAGGCTGGACCAACTCCATATTAATGCCTATGGACGTCGTAAAAGCTCCAGTAGGTGTCATGTGTAGGTGGCCCGGTACTTTTGTCCATATAGTGTATAATATTATAAATACAGTGGTGTGAGCTGCACAAAACCATGCTACTGGAACAAGTAGCGCAAGTCTTGCATTGTTGTTTCTTTGCTGAGCAGTTGAGAATGTGAGTAGGTGGTCACGGTGGGAGGTAGAGCCTGTTTCCAAAGTGGAGAGTGAGGAAGAAAGGGAGTCTTGAAAGCCAGACATCTCAGCAGTGATTAACACTCCTGTCAAGATATTACAGCGGTTACACTCTTTAAGTGTCTGCAGAGACAATTTCCCACCAGCTGCTATAACCACATCACAATTTAATTTGGATAAACAGGCTGAATACAGTGAGTTTCACCACGTTTTTCTCTGTAACAGCTGCGTGATTCAGACTGACAGATGAGTCCGACTTCATATAAATCAGGACAAATCCCACCCAGCCTTGTAGGAATGTTAGGTATGTGCAGCTTGGTTTATAAATTCAAATGAAGCGTTTCCAGATCAGGACGTAAAGTGTATATATGCACATAAACCCGTGCAGCGGTTTCAGCAGGAGTGTTATCACAGTGGAGAAGCCTGTTGGATCCAAATAACCAGTTTGGTCAGAGAGGAAACACCAGCGATGTCATGTTGATGTTAGTCTGCGGTGGTTCTGCTCTCCACAGCTGCTGACATGACTATAGAAACACAACATTACCTTTACTCTCTTTAAGCTGTGTGACTCCGTCTCACACTGTTTCAGAATACAGTGTTATTTAACTACTGTGCAGACAAACACAGTTCAGACACCAGTGTACCTTCCACAGCACGTTGTGGGTTAAACGTCCAGATTTGTGTGACCGCCGGCTCGTTTGTGTTCTATTCATGTCCATCCTCTCTAGAAAAGAGCCCAAATGTCCTCGGCCCGAGTTTGGCCCGTGTACTTCCACATCCTGGCAGATCCCGGCTGTTGATCCTCACGCGCCCCATAGTTGGTCCAGATGTGGAAGTTGACGATCTTCATATGCTCCAGTTTCAGGCCGGTTGTAAACTGGGTGTGGCCCAAATATGATGTGACCTGGGAGAGCGGTCAGTGTAAAGTCTGTAAACTGATTTATTGGTCTGACATGATGTTTTATTTAAAGAAACCTTCATCTACAGAAACTGTTGTGAGAACAAACTAAGTCTAATAGCAAGTGATAGTGCATATTGCTTTAGTCTTAAATTGATTACTGTTGATTTTGAACTCTGATTATTAATTAAATCAATAATTACAACCAAAACCACCACATCAGCTGTAAAGTTGAAGGATGGACGTTCTGCTGAGAAGACGTTGGAAATATTCTTCTTTGTGCAACATTGACAGATATATTTAAAGACATTTATTTACAAAAAGTGAAACCACAATCTTTAACTTAGTGAGTATATAAGTACTAAGATGGATTCAAAATGAATCTCAACAAAATATACACAATAGTCCTCACTCAAACTTAAGGATCCAGTTATATTCAATTATATGTATATACACATATATATAAAACACAACTTCTCATAAACTAAAGAAATTGATTTCCCCTTCAGATAAAGTCTCAGACTCATTATATAATATTCTATAATATATAATAAATAATTCTATAATATATAATATGATGTACACACATACTTAAACTTGACTAAACGTTTTTTAATTTGTTCCATTTTCTAATAGGTTTCATATATAACCTTTATAAACATATATTTATATATATATGTCTGTGTATAAAGGTTATATATGAAATCTATACCTAAATATATACCTAAAGTTATATAGTATATATGTGTATTATGTATATTATATATATAATACATAAATATATATCCATCCCAAATCCCAACAACATATATTAATATTAATATTATGGACAGTGGATAATATAAGTCTAAGACTTTTTATTAAATGGGAAGTTTGACATGGTTTAGTTACTGAGAGTTTGTGTATAATATACATCAGTGTAACAGTATATATATATATATATATATATATAATATATCAGCTCCTCCAGGGACGTCATTAACTGTACTGTACTGTAAAGGGACAATAAGCTGCCAGAGACACTGTCACCATGAGCAGGTAACACGTTGGGTCAGGTCTCCACCCACTGATCCCCAACATAGGTACAATGTTTTAATGAATTTAAATATGAAATTAAACATGTGTCATTTACGTGTATGGTCTCAATCTGTTAAACACATAGAGACATATCATCATATATGCAGAGGATGTGATAATAATATATTCCTCTATAGTTAATATATATGTCATCATCACGTTTGATATAGATTTATAGGGTCACTTATGTCATATATTACAGCTGTGTACGTGCAGCACCTTGTTTATCTGTGAGTGGGTTTATATTTATATAAGATTTATATTTCAGCCGGTTTTTACGAACAACACAGGATTTCTTTATCCTGAAGAATGAATGCCTTGTGTACCGTGTTGGGGCGAGGCTGGCCGGACAGGAAAACTGGGAGTGTGTGTGTGTGTGAGAGGAGAGAGAGAGGGAGAGAGAGAGAGAGCATGAAAGACCATGCATGTGAGCGAGAGAGTGAGAGGGAGGGGACCAGCAGCAGCCAGACAGTGTGTGTCAGCAGTGTCGGCCACATGGCTTCAGCGGCCAAGAGTGTGTGTTATGATCGTGAGCGACAGTAAAGTGTGTGAATCCAGAGGAGACAGTGAGTGAGAGACCTTGACAACAGGAGAGAGAGAGAGAGAGAGAGAGGACAGAGGGAGCCACCTCTTTGGATGCCAGTCAGACTTTTGTGTCTTTCTTTGTGTTGCTGGATTGTGACAGCAGCACCAGCAGAGCCGTCCCGTCCTGTGTGAGCAGCAGTGGTGTGTTTGTGTAGTGCTGTGGTGTTACCATCCCACCACACACACACACACACACACACACTCACACACACTCACACACACCCACAGACAGACACACAACTACCACCATCCAGTCAGGTAAAGTTGAAGCTTCACATTTTTTAAGATTGAAGGATGATTGTTGTTTTCAAGACGCTGAGGTTAAGGTTGTGTGTGTATGTGTGTGTGTGTGTGTGCGCGCGCGCGCGCTCATGTATGTGTGTTTTGTCTTTGCTTTTTTTGTGGTAAACAAAGTGCAATCAGGTTTAAAATATGTAAAGATTTGCCTTTTATCTCAGGATTATAATGATATCCATCACTCACAGTGTAGAAGCTCCTGTACATGTAAGAAAAATCAACCGTGAACAAACCGGATCATGGACCTGCTGCTCACTGCCTCCACCCTGTTCACTGTCTTTCTCCTGTGTGGGACCCTGGAGGTGTTTTTATCTCCGGAGGCTGAGTGTGTCCCTGGTTTATCAGCAGCACAGACACAACAGCTCAGGTTGAGTTTGTCAGGTGGACTCGGCCTCAGACTGGCGTCATATGTAGCTGAATAAGCTGAAGCTTTAAAGCCGCACTCGTCTTTTTTCCACTGAAGTGACCATGTGTGATGTGAAAGATTAGCACTAAAGAGCGTTTTATTGTCTTTCAGCTCATTGTTTTGGTTCCACAGCTTTGAAGTTGTGATTCGCTGCGTTTGCAGAGTGTGAGAGTTGGCAGCAAGCAAACTGTTAGCATGTAGCATGTGAACATAATGGAGTGTTTAGCAGCTGAGGAAGCGTATTTTTTCAGGAGGTGGTGTCGACCAAAACAGAGCTAAAAGCGCCAGAGGTAGTGGACTTAAACTCCCTTTTTTTCACCAAAATGAGCATGAAAGTTGATTGACATCTTTTTCCACTGCCGAGTCGAGTTTTTGTTTGTGTTCAGACTGAGGACACACAACTCAGGACTAGTATCATCACATGCTGTTAGCCACAGTGCGAATTGATAAAATGGATTTGTCGCGTTTCATCCACGGGTTGTTGCTCCTGTGAAAGTGTTAGAGTCTCTGTGTGAGACGCTCTGTGATTGTGTGTTTTATTTTGGGTCAGTGTGTGTGTTTGTGTTTGTGCTCGGTAAATAAAATACCCGTGTCTAGTCATTTGATTTGAGTGAGATGTTAGCAGGTAAACGAGGCTGTAGATTCATCCGATGGGCAGAAACATGACGTGAATGCTAATGTTGCTCTGTGCTGAATGTGGAGTTAAGCAGCTGTTTGCTAACACAACTTAACTAAGTGATGACATGTCGATGTTTTGCTTTCAGTTGGTTCTGATTTCCTCCAAATTACACATAATTTTATCCAAATATATTTAATTATTTTGTCTTAAACACTTCCACCTGCTGTGGACGTTGGTCATTGTAAACTTGAACATCTAAAATTGGCTAACAGCAGCATTAGCCACTGATAGCTACTGGTTAGCCTATACCGAACAAGAAAGGTATTGAATTAAACAAGGATGTGTTTTATTTCATATTTCAGTTTTCATTTTTAAAGTAATACAGAATATTTTGGACCCTGGCACAAGAATTTCCTTCAGGATGAATAAAGGTCTATTTTATCTTAAACTAATCTAATTTTTCTTCACAAAAGGTGCACAGTCTTTTATTTGTTGCAGTTATTTTGGTAACACCAGTCAGGATAGACAGACGGACAGTGTTGCTGTACCTGGAGGAAAATACACTCTTGGTGGTGAGGGAGGCAGCTTTCTCACTGCCACGTTAGTTTCTCGGTCTTCCCACCCTCCTGAAACACAGGCTGCTTTATGGGCCAAGGGAGAGAGAGGGAGAGAGAGAGAGAGAGAGAGACCCAAACAGGGTTTGCTGTTGTTTGAACCTCCCGACCGAAGCAGAGCTGGGCCACATTTTTCGGGCGCCTGGCAGAGAAAACGCCTGTGCAGAGTTCCCAGACTGCAGCAACTCTCCAGCTCCTGATAATAAATCCTTTGTTATGTGAGCTCATTCTGTTAAGAGCATAATCAGGCCAGCACAGAGGCACTTTATCTACCCCCCTACCACCCCCTACTACCCTCACCCCATCACCCAACATCTATCCAGTCCCATTCTCTTACTGGCTCCCCTGTGCTGGGCCTTAATGCCTCCTCTGGGTGCTTCACTTCTGCTGTTGACCTTGACTGAGATCAGGCCATTTACTTTTGTTTCCTGTAGCGAGCCTTGTTGTGTATTCACTGTAATATGCGTATAATTTTCAGTGTATCATGGCTGCTCAGCGTCAGACCCGTGGGAAATGAATGAATTTATGGAGGAAAAATGGCGAATGCTGGCTGCTGTTACTGGTTGTAAATTCATTACATGCAGCCAATTTGCTCCAGAGCCACATGGTGACAACATCAGGGTGTTGGTGGTGATTATTGGAGGAGTAATTGACCTGTAAACCTGAGTGGGCTACAGATTCTGTTGTGTTCATTTGTTTTACATGACACTAATTGACTGTGTTTGATTAAAAAACACTGAGAGTTTAATGAAGGTTCATCTTTGCACCGAGCAGCAGAATTTAAAATAATTGAACTGACAGGGAGGCTGATTTTATATTCAGAGGAAACTTTTGATGATAACACACTGTAATTTAAACAGCACACAGTGAGGGGGGAGGAGAAACTGATTAGAAGGGTTTTAAGATTTAATTTAAAATGGTAAACTAATGAATCAAATATTTATATTTCTGTATGTTGCACACATCTTTACATGCAGTGATTTGGAATAATTACTATAATTAAAAACCAGATTCCTGTTGAAATTTCACAGATTTTCATGAAAAAAGGTCCAGGTCAGTGTAGTTTTCCATCCCCTCTCTCAGGCTGAGCTCTGGAGCGCCGGTAACGACAGGTCAGTCAGCCAATCAGAAGAGAGGATCTGAGAAAGGCTGTTCTACGTGAATGCTAACGTTGCTAACACCCCAGTCGTCATAAACCAGAGTCAGTGACTCAATCAGAGTCTTTAAAGCGAAGCTCTCTGATTTTGATCGAATTCAGAGGGAAACTGGTTTGAATCTGCATCTTTAACAGGGGAAGAAGAAGAAGTGAGGAGTGAGAAGAAGGTCAGGTTAGGGTTGTGATACTTCTCCCTCCACCTTCTTACTCACACAAACAGCTGTGTAATCTACTGTAACAGCTGCAGCATGTTGAAGCTCCACACACACACAAACACACACACACACAGACGCACACACAAACAGCCAATCAGAACTCTCCTCATCCTCAGACTGGGATGTGACCTCTGCAGACTGAAGTTTTATTCCTTCCCCATCATTTCCTCCTTTTCATTATCTTCATTATCTGCAGCGAGCAGGTCGACGTCAGGCCGCTCGTCTTCACCTCGTTCTCCGACGACCTTCGACCTCTCTCACGCTCACGGACTCAGATTTACAGACTGAGACACTGTCGACATATCATACGATTATTTACACCACCTGACCAACTGTGAGGAGTACGCACACAGACACGCACGCAAACACACACGCACACACATACGCATGCACACAAAAACAAATACACACATCACTGTGTTTGTCCTAAAAGGCGTCGCCATGGTAACACAGGCGTTTGGCAGAGGCCGCAGTCTGGTAAAGGGATGATCTCATGGTGTTTGGCCGCTCCTCGGCTTCACCTGGCCTAGTTGGAAACAGACACACACACACACACACACACACAGTAAACAGGATGGTTCCTGCAGCCTTTGTAATAATTTAAATGTAATAAGAATAAAATACGACATAAAGGGCAAATATAATATAATAATTGGGCAAATATTACATTCAAGAACATATTACTGTGAATATATATAAGTTTATTAGTGCATTTAAAGTGAATGTATCGGGACAGTTCCTGTAGCAAATGAGTTTAATTTCCATTATAAGTCTGTGAAGGTTCTCAGCTCTCAGGTCGTAATTCTCCAGGAAAGTTGAATCCAGGGAAACTGGACTTGGTGGTAGATCCCTGAAGACGTTTCACCTCTGAAAAGTGAAAGAGAATCAAGTGAAAGTGTTTTACTACAATGATGTTACCATGATGGAGACTTGTGGTGCATTCAGTGACATCTGGACAGTGTTGAAATGTATGAAGACCTGAAGTAAATAACGGTGGAGAGATAACTGAACGATTGAGGAACATTTGATATTTTTCCATGTAAGTTCAACCGAGATTTAACTTTCCCATCTAAAGGATTAAAAACAGAAGATTGCACATTTTTCTGATTTTCTTTTTGTGGTACATTCACAAAAGAGTCCTGGATTTCACCTCATCTGCTCGCTTTTCCTCATCAAGGAACAAAACGAGGCGCCGAGTGTTTAATTAAAAATGGTCTTTTTCGACGTCTGTGGAGCTGAGTGGAGCAAATATCATCAGATTTAATAACTTTGTGTCGAAGTGTTGAGCAGCTTGTGTGAAGTTCAGGTGGTGGTTGAGCTTGAGTGAGAAGCAGCTCCTGTATTTTGAAGGATGTGGTCGTCGAATGGATTTTCTTTAATGATCCATCACTCAGAGCCGACACTGACTGACTGCTGCTCTGACTGTGAGTGTTGGGCAATGTGTGTTAGCAACAGTAGAAAACATGACAGAGTGTGTGTGTGTGTGTGTGTGTGTGTGTGTGTGTGTGTGTGTGTGTGTTCACGCCTGATGCTGTACATGTTTTCCAGAGATTGACCCTTGAGGAAGTTCAGTAAGTGTTTCCAGAAGCTGCTGAATGTCCTCACTGTGTAACGAGACAGGACAATACAAAGAGATACACAGGCCTGTAAGCAAGTCTGCTGTTTCCATGACTCAAAGGGATATCCCACGCTGCCCCCTGCCTCCCTGCATTTCCCCTCCCCACCCCTGCCTCCACCTACTCCTCCCTGTCACTCCCTTCTTTTCATCATTTACCGCCAACAACGTTCATTGTCGTTGCTGAGTTTGGATGCATGAGGCGTGAAAATATGAAGCCAGGGTGGATTTTAAAGTTCACGTCTGAATGAGCTGAAGGTTTGAGAAGGAGAGCGTCAAACTGCAGAGGAGAGAGAGAGAGAGAGAGAGAGAGGGTGAGTGACACTGTGAATATATGCGTGTGTCTGAAGCTGCTGCAGGAGGGAAACACGCTGCTGTGTTTGGACGATGTCGACTCATTAGTGAACCTGTTCTACTAACACACACAGTGATGAACTGACGTAAAGTGAAGGACAGGAAACTTTCTTATATAAACCTACATTCTCTGGCCACTTTATTAGGTACGCCTCGCTCGTACCAGGTTGGACGCCCTCCAGCATAGATTCAACAACGTGCTGGAAACATTCCTCAGAGATTTTGGTCCATGTTGACATGTTAGAGTCAGATTTGTCAGCTTCACATCCATGATGCAAATCTCCTGCTTTTTTATTTGAACCTGTCTCATTTGATTATAGTTACAGCATGTTATGATATAATTATAGCTTATTACTAGTTTCAAACATTTAAATTGTGCCTTTCGAGCCATTACATGTAAAAGTGTTATTGTTCCCTGATGGTTACACATGTGTGTAACTTTCTGTGTTATTATGGTTTACAGTGTTTTTATCTAGAAAATAAGGAGAAATTCACTGTCTGTTTAGAGACTTGGGGATATTTTTAAAAATGACAACTTTATAAGGAAAAACACAAAGAGATGAATGAATGGAAAAGACCTAACGTGGTTCTAAAAGGGTTCATTTAAAAAAAGTTCATTGTCTCTAGATTTATATTTGAAACAGGGTTTAAATTTTGACTATAAAACAAACACACACACCTTTAACTGAATTATCTGTTATATTAACTCATATCCACTGTGAGAAAAGCCCGAACACGTGTTCCTGTCCCGTCTGGTGTGTTGTGGCCCTGCATGTAGCCTCAGTGTGGGTCCTGTAGTCCAGTACGCAGCAGCAGAGCAGCAGCGTTCCCGCTCCTCCTCCTCCTCCTCCTCCTCCTCCTCCTCCAGAGGATTACTGCTGTTGAAAGAGTCTCTTTGTACCCACAGGCTGGAATGCCTGTCCAGCTCCACGTCTTTGGGAAACACTGAGCCAAAAGTCAACGGAACCACTGAGCAATGGAATACCGAAGGAATACCACGTTCCCAATGCCCCCCACCCCGCTCAGGAGCTATTGTGGACTTGACAGCCAACATTTACTCTTATTCCAGATGTTTTTAACCTTCATTACAGAGCCTCTGGGGGTTGATGACTGGTCACTGGGCTGATCATGTTTCTATATTTCATATTTCATTGGAGCAACCAAACACCACAGCTGATTGTGAAAGACTGAGACGCCTGTTGATGAAGCAACCAGACCCCAAAACGAACGCATGTTAAAGCCTAATAGATCAATTACAGCCAACAAAGCACAGATCAGCTGTTGAGACATTAAAGCTGCACCAATCGGGATTTTTGCTGCTAAGAGTTGCCTGTTTACACATCCAGCAGACAATAAACAACGTATAGAGTCCATTAGTCAGTGTCCTTTTAGCTTCGCTTTGGTCTTCAGCCACATATGAGAGAAATATCTGGCTCATTAGCCAGTAAATGCACTGCGATCTTCACCAGGTCGTCACTAACTTTGGGAATCAGCTGTTTAAAACTAATGATGAGCCTGTGGCTAAGAGGAGCTGAGGCAGCTGATTGTAATGACTTTCTAGACTAGTGCAGCTTTAAAATATAACTTATGACACTCAGGGTCTAAACTAAACAAAACAATAACATAGTGAGTTTGAATCTCTTCGGTGTCAGTGGTTCAGGAGGTTTTTACCTGAAGCCGAATTATCCATGAAGGTCTCGTTCTCTCTCAAACCAACAGGCCAGGAGATTGAAACTGGTAGAAATGCCAAGTAAATTAGTTTCACATTAAAAATCTGTGTTTTTCGGATGCTGTTTGGTGGACACAGGATGTCAGGGAGGAGGGGATGGTGGAACTGAGCTGCCACTAACCTTTGATTTTTCTCTGATAACTTAAAATCCAGATGTCCGGACATCAGCTGTGGCCACATCCTTCAGAGGCTGCAGCGCAACTAGACTGTCCCAGTTTAAAGGCGCCTTCATATGTGGCCAAAATGTGTCTAGTTTTTCCTGGGAAACAGATCCAACAGGTCCATCCTTTGTATCCCAAGATTCATTTTGCGCCAGTGAGAATAATACGTTAGCATAAAACTCCAACAGCCCAAGGATCACACTGTTAAATGTAAGTAATCGGTTTTCGCTAATGGCTATTGTTAAAACCAAGGGCCTTAAAACCTCAGGTTTTTGTGGAAAATAAAGTTGTCAGGAGCCATGTTTTCCAAACAGCTGGTGACGCAAAGCAAAAGTCCTCCGTTGACCAGACCCTTTCATTTCAATTCAGCCATCGTGGTCTAACGAGGCCAGGAGACCTGGTCCTCCAAAGGATTTGGCCCCTGAACTGGGACACAGCTATAGTTGAAACTGAAAAAAGTGTGTCACAAAAACTGGAGAGAAAGTTAATTTTGACAGAAAAACAACAAGTGAAGTCGTTTTTAGACATTTTGAAGAGGAAAACTTTGAGAGGTTGGAGCGGAGACTTTGTATTTTGGTTGCAGGGGAGGATTCAATAACTCAGGACTTCCTGGAAGGCCTTGAATCCCAGTCTGTTCATTATTTACCAGCTTTTAGAGGATGGGTTCATTCCGCCTGATAGTTTGTGACCTGCTGCGATGAATCGTCCTCTGTAGTTGCTCGTGTTTGTCATCGCCTCCGTTCTTATCACTTTATCATTAGTCCTGAACTCAGAACACACTCACCGTCATTGTTCATCTTGGACTGTAGCTGAGATTAGTCTCTGTGGATTGATCAACTCCAACAGATGAACTGAAGAGACATGCCACTGAAAATGCATGCTTTTATTTTGAAATATTCTGAAAAATTGAAAATGCATGTAGTAGTTTGCCCCTTGTATCTGTATTTGAAACACAAAAGATGGCTTTTGTGTGGCGTAAATCTTTCACAACTTCCTAACAATTGGAAGTTTTGGTGGGGGGTGTGTTTATATGTGGTTTGTTCTTTTCAAAAAGTAAAAAAATTATATTTTATAGCTCTTTCCACTCCTTCCCTTGAGTAATGAGGCACTGTGAGAAACACTGAGTCATCTCTGCCTGTGGCTCCAGCTCGGTGAAGCTGCTGGATAACAGTGGTTTGGATGATGACAACAAGTCTCCCCTCGTGAGGGGCTTTGAGGTGTAATTTCTAGTGTCACTGGAGACAATAATCTGATAATGACAACCCCTCTGATCCCCAGAACAGCCGAGCTGCAGTTTCACACGTCTGTGCCGACGGTAATTTCACCTCTTTGAGGAAAAACACACACTCCAGCAGGTTGTCAGTCGGCTTTTCATGTCCTGCTATTTGCTCTGTTTACATACAGTATGTTTATATATTATAACCTGTGTTCATAACCTGCCATTTGTCGGCCTCTGAAACACTCATCCTGCTGAAGGGCATCTCAACACTAGTCATTGAAGACTCACCTATTTTCTCCCATTTAACCTCCCATTTCCTGCCCCTCCAGTGTGTTCAGTGTGTCTATATGAGTGTGCAGAGCCGTGTGTGTGTGTGTTCATACCACTGTGTGTCTGTGCGGGATGAGGCAGCTGGTGTGTTTAGCTTCCTGCTGATAATGGCGTCCCTCCAACGCTCAGTGTTTCATGCCAAAATAATGGATCTGTGTTTACTCACGCTGTTGGTGCTGTGAGGGACACGCTGGCATCTCAACGTGCATAGATTTGCATTTTAAATGTGTAGTTCTTATCTGTGGAAAAATACTGTATTGCACTGAGGTAATCACTCATAACAGTAAATGTGTCAATGTCAAGTATTAATATCAAACCCTGGAGTGTAAAGTTGGTGTCAGTATATAAGTAACTGATTGGACCAGGAGAGAGTGAAGGATTATAGATGTGTGTGTTTATATATATATTTATAAAGGCGGACTTAGACTCCGGGTCTGTGAAGTGAAGCCAATGCTGAAGAGCCTTAAACCTTAATTCTATCTAATGACCACCAGGGGGCGACTCCACTGGTTGTTAAAGAAGTCAGACT
This sequence comes from Rachycentron canadum, assembly GCA_038496675.1. Lineage (NCBI taxonomy): Eukaryota > Metazoa > Chordata > Actinopteri > Carangiformes > Rachycentridae > Rachycentron > Rachycentron canadum. Next base: position 23,165,157 of record CM076657.1, read on the forward strand.
TTATTAAAGTCAATGGGAAAATGTCCCATCTTCTTACTTGAGTTTATGGCCTTAGTCTCAGGAAACCTTGTGACAATAGTAGGACACACTGAACTGTCACATTCGCTGTAGATTTGATTGACTCTGGTGGGACTCGAACCCACAACCTTTGAATTGCCTCTTTGTTATTCAACTAGAAGTCCAACGCGCTGTCCATTGCGCCACAGAGCCTCTGACTCCTGCTGTGAATCCTGAGTCTGTGATGGTAAAGAGCTGCTCATGTCATTTTCTTCAATACAACATGATGTTCATTTTTTAAATGATGGTCCAGTTAAGGCCAGAGAGTCAAACCCACCAGTTAATCAATGACTGCCTTTCACCAAGCCAGGGGTCATCAAACACAGATGCCCATACCAGAGGAAGACATGGGACAGGTTTAAAAAAAAAAAAAAAGACTACACTGGGAAGAGGAGGAGGAGGAGGAGGAAGAGGAAGGAGGAGGGATGGTCTAACCCTGCATTCCCATCATGTTGGGAAAACCATCTGAGCAAATAAAGGCTTAGAAGAAATTATTTGGAAGAAGCAGTCACATGTTCAAAGCACTGACGCCAGTGAAAATGTAAGATATCCTGTAAACCTGGGCGACCATGTTGGTCATTAGTCCCAAACCTCCTGATACGACCTTAGACTTTATAAACGTGAACGTGGACTCCCAAAGGACCTCCTAAAGTGAGGCCAGTGCTAAAGTGCCCAAACCTTCATTCTATCTAATGACCATCAGGGGGCGACTCTACTGGTTGTAAAAAGAAGTCAGATTGTATTGAAGTCTATGGGAAAATGTCCCCACTTCTCCCTTGATGTATTAGCTCAGTAAATGTTTTCTTAGAGACCATAAACTCTAGTTTCATGTCTTCAATACAACACTTTTTAAATGATGGTCCATTTAGAGGAAAATAGACCATAAAGCAGGATGAATTGGGGGTGTGGTTACTGTGTGATTGACAGAGTACAGAGCAGGTCAGCTCCACCCCTCACTCCTCCTCAGCTCCACCTTCTCCTCCAAAGATGGTTTTTGCTGGTTTAAAAAAACCAAGACGGCCGACAAGTTAGAAACTGGAGGCTTCAAAACAGCAGCTGCAGACCAGTGGGTGATGTCTTATCTTACCTTACCTTAACTTATCTTATCTTGGTTTATTTTACCTTACCTTAGATTATCTTATTTTATCTTATCTTACCTTACTTTACCTTATTTTATGTTACCATATCTTAATTTACCTTATCTGACCTAACCTTAGATTATTTCAACTTACTTATTATCTTATTATCTTATCTTATATTGTCTTATCTTACCCTAATTTAGATGATCTTATATTATCCTATCTTACCTTACATTATCATATCTTATCTTATCTCAAACATAAGCAAACATAAACTCAATAACCTTAAAGTTCTTATAAAGGTTCTGTCCTGCACCAACGTCCCGACCTTGGCCTGTGTCACTAACAGGAAATGGTCCCTGGCTCAGTTCTCTGTACAGGAAGTCTACAGACTCTCTCTGTATGTCATCTTCTTCCTCTATCTGTCTCACACTTCCTCTTGTTGCTGACACGCTGTTTTTTGGAGTCTGGGAATCTGTCTGAGAGCAAATGAATTTCTTAAAGAAAAAGTTTAGTTGGAGATATTTAACTGCACTGAAATCTACATTAATGCAAATTTGCTAATGTATTATAATAATCTTTTACTTCCTCTGTGTAATTTGCTTAGTTTGTCTGTTTGCCAACCAAACTTAGTTCATTTTACTCTCCTTTTAGTCTGAAATGAATTCTGTAAATTATTGACACCTTCTGGCATATGATTTATGGCACATAGAAGTGTATTGGCTGTTGTTTTTGTAGCACCCAATCCTATACATGGCATTTACATGATTTATGGGCCGAGCATGAAGACCTCTGGTGAGAGTCGTCCTCAGCTGTGGAAAAATACTATATTACATAGAGGCAAAGATTCATAACAAAAGATTCATTATTCACAGCAGTAAATATGTCATGTGTCTATGCCAAGTATTGATATGAAACGCTGGAGTAGTTTTCAGTATGAGTATCTGATTGGAACATTATTATGGAGACAGTTCACTGACTGTTTGTAAACCTGGACGTAGACCCTGGCTCTGTGAAGCGAGATTAAGGTGGTGGTGCAAATTTTTCAGTTTAGCAGAAGAATAATGTGAAAGAGATGACATGATTAAAATAATGCCAAAAAAAGGTGTGGAAAACATTTAAGGGACAATTCAGTTGTTACAGACCAACAGTATTTTGGCTGGTGCTTGACTTCCATACATGGCAATATTTGCAAAATGAATAAAAGCCATGCATTGGGTTGGAGAGGTTTTTTTTTCTTAATATAACCAAACCACGAGGGTCTGTGGGCGTTCAAGAGGACTGCAGATGCAGGCGATCGTCTGCTGGGTGTTGTCAGACCGTGGTTTCATATATGGTGTGTGTGTGTCAACTATCCTGCCTCACTCCCATAAATCCACATCTATTAAAGCAGACTTGTGTAATTTATGTTAGGTTTTGAAATGTTGTAACGATCTTGACGTTGTTGTTATGATGTTGTATTCAAATCATTTACCTCATCTTTTCCCATTAGTTGACAATACTCAGCTGGGTTGTGTAAATACAGCTGAAAGAAGCACTTATCTCTGAGATGTTGTTCCATCAAGAGCAACATTTTAGACAATTTATTTCTTATGATTTGCAGATTTATATAAGTGCAGGACTTGGTTTGACGTCTTGACTGAGGAGGAACCTGTAGTGGATCCACCCTCCATCCCACGGTGCAAGTTTCTGCTGCATTTCTGTGGTTTTTCTCCAAAAACAGAATGTGTCATTTGACTTTGGCCACATCCAGCCGAGAAAAGCTAAGTAACACTTCAGTGTAAAGATACAAGACTCCCAGAAATAGCATGAATGTATCTGTTAGAGTTTCCAGAGTAGAGGGCTCTGTGGTGCTGCTAGAGAAACCTGACACTTGGCTCTGAGAGGCAGTTTTCAAACAGTACGTTCACCTGAACTGTAGCATAGATCGACCTCTTTAAAAACACACACACAGGAAAAAGCAACACATACAATGAGCATCAATTTACAGATGTTCCCTAAACATCTCAAATGCAGACTAAAGATAGAGGTTACAATTTACAGATGTTTCCTAAAGGTCTCACATGCAGACTATTAATAGGTAGCTACAATTTACAGATGCCCCCTAAACGTCTCACATGCCCCCATAAACACCTCACATGCAGACTATTGACTGTCACTACAATTTCCAGATGTCCCCCAAAAGCCTCACATACAAACTATTAGCTGCTGCAGCTTGGACATCTCTCATAAAGACTATTGGCTGTCGCTATAATTTACAGATGTGCCCTGAATGCCTCACATGCAGACTTTGCCTCTTGCCTCTGTTCTTAGTGTTGCTTCATAACTTCTTGTGAAATTCTGGCAAGATCTGGACTGAAAAAGTGTCACAACGACAAATGGAAAAAACCTCAAGGTCAGAGACGGACAGGAGAAACAAAAACGATAAGAAGGAGGAATTACGAAGACAGAGAAAATGAAGTATGATAAACAGGCAGAGAGAAACTTAGAGGGATAGAAAGATGGATGTCCATGCAGACGGAGGATTATCCAACAGGCTTCATTATCAGAGCTCAGGAGACAAGAGCAGAGCTGTGTGTTGGAAGCTGCCTGGACGAGATAGAAAGTATGAGTTCATCTCCTGTCCTCATACTCCTCCTCCATCATCCTGCCTACTGTCTCTCCTCTGCCCCTTGGCTCTTGGTTGTCTTTAACACTCTTGTGTTGGAGTTTTTGAGGTGAAGGTCCGACCTCCAGCAGCCACGTTGGAGGCCTTCAGCTCTGTTTAAAGCAGCTTGAGAATGTATCACTGTATCACGATGACCAGCTCTGGTTGAGTCAGAGACGTTTTCCCTCTTCAGATAAAGAACATTGCTTCATTCTAGTTTGTTTTCAGATACATAAACTGCTCATGACGTCGTTCAGGAACATTTTTAGTGGCTTTTTGTCATGACTTATTGGGACACTTGAACCCAACATTATTTTCCTACTATGATGAGTCTTTTGTATAAACAGACCTTCAGCTCAGAAACTAATCACCCTCTGTTGTTTTTTACGTTATGCCTGCTGAGCTGAGACGATGGCTGACAGATGTTTTTGGAGCATGATAAAGACCAGAGTTATTTGAGCTATTTCAGGTATTTCTACATCAATTCTCAGGTCAGACTGAAAACAGTATATCAGACTTTACAGTAAAGACATGCTTCATCAATACTGTCAGTAATGTGCTCTATTTACAAAGATGACAGCATGGTATTATACACTGTTTATAAAAATGGACGTAGACTCTGGGTCTGTAAAGTGAAGCCAATGCTGAAGAGCCTTAAACCTGCATCTCATGACCATTAGGGGGCATCAGATTGTATTGAAGTCTATGGGAAAATGTCCCTACTTCTCCCTTGATTTATTAGCTCAGTAAATGTTTCATGTTGCCTCAGTCTCTAGTTTCAAGTCTTCAATACAACAACAATTTAAAGGAAAAGAGACCATAAACCAATGCACAACATCATGGTGGGTTGACACTGGCATGGTATTTGTGATTATGGGTCATTGTTAATGTATAAAAAAAGGGGTTTTATGTTGTAACTCTGCTGCCGTTAGTCTGCTGTGCTGACCAGAGAAAACCCGTTGGTCTCAGGTGCATTTTTAAACAGATCAATGAACAGAAAGAAGACAAGAGCAAGAAATTCAGAAAGGTTCAGGCCTGAGTGTAGTGGTAGAAGCTGAGTGTGTGTTTGTGTTGTGTGTGCGTCGGCGGGTGCTTGTTCTCAACACATCTTGTAAATCACTTGTCGAAACCTGTCTCGAATGCTCGCAGGTGTCAGCGTATCTGTTCTCCACATATCCAAGAAGAAACTTTTAACATCTTAGTTGTGGAAAATCATGACAGACATGATTCTGTAGAATACATCATGTATCAATTTTCCAATCAATTGTAAATATCTATATCCTGAAACATTTCCACCTCAGCCAAGAGGAAGAACTGTTTTTGGAAGATCTAATTTTTTATTTATTTTTTTATGTGAAAATTAAAAAATAATATAAATAAACCCGAACATGTTTTAGTTTAAATGTTTAATGTGGGAAACATGGATAAAATAATGTGATTTTGCGTTGTAATATTAATATACGGTATAGCAGGATATAATTTAACAAGAGATATTTTGTAATTTAAGTTACAGTGAAACAGTAAATAGATTTTAGTCTAATTAAGAAATTATAGGTTTTCAAATTCTGCACTGAATAAGATCATACTTTCAAAACAAGTCCTGTCTGCAGCTGCATTTCATTTCACCTCTGTTTTCTTTCTCTCATCATCCCATCTTGCGTTTTTATCCTCCATCTAGTTGGCAGACTGTCCCACTTCCATCCACACCACATTTTGCATTCCAGTGAAATGGTGAGCCTCCATCGCTTTCATAACCCCATCAAAAAAGAAAAAGGTTCCCTCATGTGTGAGAAGAGATCCATGCCTGCTCAACAGAAAACAATGCCAGCCTTTCTGTCCTGGCATGAGAGGAGGAGAGGGAGGGAAGAAAGAAAGAAAGAAATAGAGATTGAGAGGTCTTTGTGAGTCCAGAGAGAGTTTGCGGATCTGAGAGAAAGAAAAGCCGCTGATGTCCCAACACAGTCTGACAACACTGGGCTTCTTTGATGTGGTGAGAACAAACGCTCAAAGTAACATAAAAAGGCTTGGGCTAAAAAATTAAATTAAAAAGTTAAGAGTGGTTTCTGCCCAAAATATGAGGGAGAGGGAGTATAAAAGACATGAGGTTATTTAACCTCATCTTTACTTTTTACAAACAGGCTAGCTAACTATCTCACTTAGATAATCTATACAGTTGGCTAATGTGGCTAATTTCTGGTTACACAGTCTGCCAGGCTAGCTAAAGAGCTAATGAGTTGGCTAATGTGGCTAGTTTGAGGCTACATGGTCAGCTAGGCTAATTAGCTCACCTTGATTATCTACCTATACAGTTGGCTAATGTGGCCAATTTGACGCTACATGGTCTGCTAGGCTAACTAGCTAATTACATATTGAAGCTATATAATGGGCTAATGATGCTAGTTTGAGGCTACTTGGTCAGCCAGGCTAACTAGTTACGCTGCAGTGCCTCGTTGGTATCTAAACCTACTTTACTGCCACTTTTGCTTCATAAATTTGATGTCAGATTTTGTTTGACTTAAAACATTTATCTTATCAAAATAACAACAACCATGAAGTTATGTTTTTTATTGAGTTTTGTTTTTGAACTCCTGTTTTAACTCATTTCTCTTTATATACCACAGATTATAAATAGATATAAACGGTGGTTGTTCATATTGGAAATATCTGGGGATATTTTATTTTTTGTCCCTTAAAAACACCAAAACTGAATTCATCCAACAAGCAAGAGTCTGATCTGTCTTATTCCTCTGAGCTTTAAAGCTCCACTGATTTTCATGCCACTGTTACACTTGTTGACATATTCTTCATGTGCGCTGTAGTTTATGGGATTGCTGGTCTAAGTACTTATCAGAGTGGTTTCCAACCTGGGGGTCAGAAACCCTGAAGGGGTCACAAGAAGAATCTGAGAGGCCACAAGATGTTTCATGAGAAAGCTTCAAAGAACAAAAGCATAGCAAGCACTCCACAAAATAAACCCTTATCTCTGTTTTCAAGTGGATGGTTTTATCTCTTCAGGTGACTAAAGTGATTGAAATTAAACAATGTGACAAGTTAAAATATGTCTTTGCTCTAAGTGCTCACAGCTCTTTGAAATATGTTTGGTTAGTTAAGGGTGAATTGCTTTAAAGGGTCGGGTCGACGGGTCTACATTTACCTAGTGAGGAAACGGGGCGAGTGGGGTTGATCCAGAAGGTTGTTTTTAATCGGAAAGGGAAGACGTGGCATCTCACTGTTCTCATCCAGGCCCAGATTTGTTTACAGTCCATCTCAGGCTCTTCTCACTTTTCCTTCCACCTTACTCTCCATTCCTCAAAACCCACAGAGGAATAATTTTCATCGCAGAGGTGGAAAGTTTACCACAAGTCGTATGGTCAGACGTCCATCTTGGACACAGGGAACTGCAGAAGAGGACAGAAGGTGTGATGTGGATGAGTAAAAACAAAAGGCACAGCTGAAGTATTTCTATGTATGTAGCTATTCTGTGCACGTGTATAGTATTGTTGTTTATTTTGCATTGCTGGTATTTCACTATTTTGATTTTGTGCACTTACTGTAATTACACAAAAATGGCACAAAACAGCCTTTTAAAGCATATTGCAGTATTTGACCTGCTCTGTATTCTGTCATCAATCCACAACATTTTACCCTTACCCAAAAATAGCTATTCCTATTATTCATCTATTCACTGTGCAGCCTTAGTCTAGTCACTTTCTGATATTGTTAAACATATGGACAGAGTTTTTCTGGTCCTGTCGAACCTTCAGTGCTCGTTCACATAAACATAGATTCTGGGTCTGGTCTAAACCTGGATTGTATCTAATGACCATCAGGAGGCAACTGTACTGGTTGTAAAAAAGAAGTCAGGTTGTATTGAAGTCTATGGGAAAATGTCAGATTGTACCACCCAATCAGGATCTCCACCTTCTCCTCCAAATATATTTTCTTCTGGTTTAAAAAAGCAAGATGGTCGACAGACAAATTACAAAGAGGGTTCGAAGCCGCAGCTCAGAGACCGATGGCTGACGTCTCAGTGGGTCAACCTTGTGACAACTACGTTGCCAAACAAGCCTTCGTTGTGTTAGGTCATAATTTAGATGTCTAATGTCCAATGCGCTGTCCATTGCGCCACAGAGCCTCTGTTGCCTGCCTTGAAACCCTTGGTCAGTTCACCTGTTGCTGTGTCTGTGATGGTGAAGAGCTGCTCATGGTTTATTCATGGAGGCTCCTTCAGTTCAGCATCGTCCTGTATTTACATCGTGTTCAACAGCAGAGCTTCTTCTTCTTCCTGCTTCAACATGTTCACTTTATTTCTGATCAAATCACTTCACTCATCACTCTCTCATCCTTCCTTCCTCTCCTTCTCTCTTTTGATCACAGCTTAAACACACACACACACACACACACACACACACACACACACACACTCTCTGTTATCTGGGACTTAGGTGCTGCCAGTCAGGAATGTAAGTCTTAGTTTAGTGGAGCAAGCAGCAACAGGTCCGGCTGCAGAACGGGAGATTGTGGAGGATACAGCTTGAGACAAAAGATCAAGACAAAGAAACAAGTCAGTGTTTGGTGAGAAAGCGGCAGCAGTGAAAGAAACTGTGTTGCATTGCTGCTGGATTGAGACCCAGGAGCAGCTCTTTGCCATGGAGGCGATGCATTTGCTGGACAACTGGAGAAAGGTAATGATCTAATTCAGAGACAACAGCGAGCTTTGGTCCCCTCGTCCAGCTGGAGGCTCAGATCAGACTTAAAAAGTTCTGCAGATGGTTTATTTCTATTTTCCTGGCTGTTGTGTGATTTGCTGCTGGAGGCGGATTCTGCTGATTTCACGGGTCTGTCAGAGGAGCAAACACCACAATCCTGCAGCAGTGTTGTGTTTTATCCCGAGGGCAGAGCTCATCACAAACGCATTTTCCGTCCCAGCCGCACAACATTTTAGGCGTGCAAACATCTGCGGGGCCACTCTGATTCTCTGTGATCACTGTAACTACGTTGTGTTTTTATTTTTTACCTTTCCATGTGGTTTTCTTTGCTTCCTCACAATCACAAGATGAAGTGTTTTCTCACATACATTCACCTTTAAAAACAGAACTCACTTCACACATGTACTAATATAGACATGGAATATATTTATAGACACGTGTTCTGTGCTGACTTGATGGAAATACCCAAAAATGAGTAAGGAGGGAGGAATTTGGGCACAGTGTGTGTTTTCAGAGCCAAGGTGGCTGATTTCCAGGGAATGTGTCAACTACCAAGAGATTTAAAGGCATTTGTGTGTGTGTTACTTCCTGAGAGTGTGTGAGAGTGCGCTAAATACCATCTGATGTGTGTGAAACTAATGACTCACACCTTGACACATTAATGTCGAGGCTGAGTGTGGAGGGGATTCCCAGTAAATATGGTTCAATATGATTAAATTATTGTGAAAAAACTGAGTTATTTTGAGCGTGATGACATTTTTGTGGTTTGTGCTGATGTCGTCTTGTCCTCCCTCAGGACCTTCATGTGTCGCAGGGAGACGTAGACACTTCAGAGGACATGGACCGTCTGAACAGGAACGTGCCTGAGTGTGGACGGCAAACACACCAGGTGTTACAGGTGAGTGTGTGGATGTGTGTTTGTTGGTGGGTTGGGGGGGTGGGGGAGAAAAAAAGGAGGGATTGAGTCACACAGAGACAGAGAGGGGCTCTATTGTTCTGAACCTGGCAGCCTTCACAGAAAAACCCTGTCATGTTTCATCAGCGTGTCGGTTCTGTTGCATGTTTCCAGTGTGTGATTGTGTCCATTCACACACACACACACACACACACACACACACACACACACACACACACACACACACACACACACACACACACAGTAAATGCTCTCTCCTCCTGATAACTGCACCCATTCATGTTAAATGTCACCACGTTGGCTGCTCTGACAGACTTTTGGCTCTAAAAGTCTGTCAGAGCAGCGAGGAGCCGTCTGAGTGAAGAGGCGGGAGGTCGACTCAGGCAGCGCGGCCTCGACGCGGCCTCGACGCGGCCTCGACGCGGCCTCGACGCGGCCTCGACGCGTCCTGACAGCATCTGTCTGTGTTGTAAAGCAGGAATCTTCAGACAGAGTCAGTAATTAGACAGAGCTGCAGATTGGATGTCTCGCTTCCCACCTGCTGGGGCAGACAATCCTATCAGGCATTAAGGGGTGGGCTGTGTGTGTGTGTGTGTGTGTGTGTGTGCATGTATGGCAAGATGAGATTAAACTTTAATCATTCTGGAAACTGGGACGAAAGGAAAAGAAAAGTTTATGTTAAACCAATAAGAAGTTAAAGAAGAAACTAAATGTGATTGAAACTTAAAAACAAAGACTGCGAAGAAGAAAATTAGGCTAAAACTGAACCGCCTGGACCCGATGGACGCTAAACTGACAAAAATTAGCCCACAGACCCAGTCATGAAGCCTGACGCCAAAAATAATCAGACATTCTGTTATTATTATCGTGAAAATAATTGTTTCCCCTCAAGGACCCTTGTTGGTCCCCAGACCACACTTTGAGGACCATTACAGACACCTTAAACACTGTGGATGGGTTTTTTTCCTTTATTGTGACAGTCACAGTGAGACAGTGAGAGAGAGGAACAGGTAGGGACGGCAGTAAAAAGGGCCACGGCCGTTAAGACCCAGCCTTGACTGTAAGCGTTCGACCAGTTGGAGGCTACAGACGTACCAATGTATTTATAATGTGATGTAGAAGGTAACAACATATACAACGTGTGTGGAGAGGTAGGAAATGGCGTGACTCAAATAGGAATCGAACCAGGGACTCACTCTTTAGGACACCCATGTCCATGTGGTACATACCTGAACCACTGGGCCATTAAATCACCCAAGCTGCTCTTTTCATTTACAGTTTTGTACATGCAAGTACAACATGTGCTCCACTATCAGTTTTGTTGGAAATATTTTATTAGAACAGACTCTGTACATTTTATTTGATGTGTTTTATAATCCTTTATATCAATAAGGGCTCTTTACAGGGTCAGATCTACACTTAACTGTTATAGTTTCTCTCTATAATAAAGAGAAGCACTTAGCAACAGTGAAGAGTAACAGCTGTATATACTGTTGTCTGTTAAATAATAATATTAATACCTATATTTAAAGGTTTTATCAATAATGATAATAATAACAGTAATAAAACTAATAATGAGAGATGTAGTGGCAGATCTGGAAATAACTAATAAATGATAAATGAATAATAAATGATGCTCAGCCTCATGCAAAAAAGTCAAATATATACAATTAAATGATCTAGGTGAGACAGACAGTAAAAACTTACTGCTACAGAATCACTGAACCAGTTTTTCTGTGCATCACATCACAGTTCAGTCTGGAGCTGTTGATGTCTGCACCACATGGGAGCAGCAGCACACAGCAGATGAGCCTGTGTGAATCCTGCAGCGTTGCCCCGCCGGCACCTCCCCTCTGCTCCCATCGCTCCCAGTAAGCCTCCCAGTGCTTCCCAGTCAGTCTCTGTCTCAGCAATCCTCTTAGCGTTGACCCCACTCCACCGACAATCAGATAATCCTATTAGGACACACACACGGACGAGTGGCTGAGTCAACGATCGCGTACAGTTTGTGAATAAGAAAATGTAAGGAATCAGAACTGGGACAAAAAGATGAAGTCTGAGCCAGTGAGTGACCTCAGAGCCAGAGTCCATTCAACATTTAATCATTGAATTAATTGTAATTATTGTAAAACTCTATGTCTATTTGATGAAATCACTGAAGACTTAAAACATGGTCGTCTGGTTTTTCAATCATAAATGATGCCTCAGTGTTAAATCATTACCCACGATGCAAAGTTTCTGGAGCGCACACAGGGTCGCGTGAGACTGATACGTTTATGTTTTTTGATGCTTTCCATCAATCAAGCAGATTTGACTAGAGGTGAACTGAAAGTAGGTGGTTCCAAACCTGAGGATCATGGTCATCTGAGGGGGACGTCAAATCAATCTGAGGGGTCAGGATTTGTCTAAAACAGTGGATCCCAAACTATATATACACATATATATGTATATGTTTGTGTGTGTGTGTGTGTGTCTGTGTGTGTATTATTTATTTATTTTTGAATTAATATATTTATAAATAATGATTTGTGGGCCCACTGACAATGCCTTCATCTGATCAACAAAGCTAGATCAGATAAAACAATAAATGAAACATGTTTTATATATATATATATATATATGCTATAATATATATATATTATAGCAGCTGTGGATTTCTAATCAGGAGGTCGGTGGTTCGATCCCCAGCGACTCTAGTTCACATGTCAAACCTAGAAATGCATATGTAACCGTGTATGATACACCTTTTTAGACCCGTAACAACTATTCAAATAATAAAAATCTATCACACATGACGTCTGTTTGCAACAATAGACTGAAACAGTCAGTGACAAAGGGTCATGAATAATCGGTGCTTCAGTTTAAAGTGTCAAAAAGTTGTTGTGACGCCACAGGAGAAAAATCAGGCGTCTAAACTCAAATGAAGGACGACGGATGTTCAGCTGCCTCAGTTTCAGGGTCCTGGTGTTGTGCAGTTAGAGTAATGGATGTAACGCAGCAGGAGAACTAATTATCTTGATCGTGTGAAAGCAGAAGGTGAAACTCCAGGAAAACGCAGCAGAGACGCATTTTGCTGCAGTTAAACAGTAAGAAGACGACGTTCAGGCACAACTTCGCTCGCTGAAACACCCTCCAGGAGCTTCATGGTGCTTAATTGCAGAGTGCAGTTGCCATGGCGACATCCCCCCCGTTGCTGAGCCAACAGCAGAGGGGGAGGATGGGGGGAGGACGGGACACACACACACACACACACACACACACACACACACACACACACACACACACACACGTTTCCCTCAGTGTGTAGAAGAAAATGCAAACAGAGATGGAAATGGCATCCTGTGCTGAAGATCCTCCACCTCCTCCTCCTCCATTTCCTTCTCCTCCTCCTCCTCCTCTTCCTCCACCTCCTCCTCCTCCCTGCGGTGGAGGATGAACCTCTCTCCTCCTCAGTCACCGGACGGAGATGGAGACATGAAGATGTGACCTATTTGTGTTCAGAGGTGCAGATGCTCCATCAGATTTCACACAGTCGGCTGCAAAGAGACACTGGTGGCTCATTTTACTGCACTTCTGCTATAAATTAGTTACAAATGGGATTTTTATATAGATATTTTGCAAAAACAAAAAAAAAAAACTTTTCAATGCATCAATTTAATATTGTATTATAAGTAAAATTCCATCAATATCTGGTTCTTAAATCCAAGTAGAATCATAAAGACATTTATAAGAATCAAAAATCCCTTCATAAATAAAAAGCACTAATCAGTCTGAACAGGTAAAAGCTCAGGTATAAGTCAGGGTTTGCGTTAGTCTTTTGTGACCTTTGGCCTCCTCTGCAGAGCACCCCACTGGACCTGATCGAGACTGGAAAGGGGCTGAAGTTCCAGGCAGAGCGCCCCCACCTGGTCAGCCTGGGCAGTGGACGCCTGAGCACCGCCATCACCCTACTGCCGCTGCCTGAGGGTGAGACAGCTGCTGCCACAGCAACACAACAGCTGATCACAAAATACACATTCATTCATGAAAACACTATTTATACGTAGAGTGTATGTGTATTATCATATCGTTCCATACTTATTGGCTTTTTATTGTGCTATTGACTTAATTTAATATTATTTTATTGCATTAAAAGGATTTCACCTTCGTCTCTGGTCGTCTGACCCTGTTTTCCCTTCTCTCTCTCTCTATATATATACACATAGGTCTTTGTGTCTTTGTCCAAACGAGGCAGGTTTCATCTTGTAAATCTGTCTGGTGACCTTTGGACCTCTGGTCTGCCTGTTTGTGTGCCTACCTGTGTGTCTGCTGGTCTTCCTGTGTCTGTCTGTGCCTCTGCAGGCTGGTATGCAGGGATTTCCCCCCTGTCGGGGTTTATGTCCTGTCAGGGCAGAGAGAGAGATAGAGAGTGTGTGTGTGTGAGTGTGTGTGTGTGTGTGTGTGTGTGTGTGTGTGTGTGTGTGTGTGTGTGTGTGTGTGTGTGTTTTACACTTGTCTGTGACATTTTATTGGCCCCTGTACAGAATGAACATTGTTGCTGACACAGTCCAGAGAAGAAGAGTGGAGTCATCCTCAGTTATCTCTGTGGAGGACCAGCAGCCTGTGGTTCAACATGTGTTAGTTCTTAACTCTCAGTTTGGATGAATAAGGATATTATCAACATCCTTATCTTAGGTTAAACAACACATTTGATATGTATTTTCATTCAGAGGTAATATTGACCTAAAATATGCGAATGAATCAGTTAACAATAAGATCATTATTGATCTTTGTGCTAAAGTTTGTCGTAAACATTAATTATTGAAAAGTATCAGATGTCAATAAAAACATAAAGTAAAGTGAGGTTTTAATACACAGCTTTGCATGAAATTAATGTTATTTTAGTTAACTTTTTTTAAAACTACACACACACACACACACACATATATATGTGTATATATATATATATATATATATATGGTTTTCATATGGGTTATAAACATATAGAATCATAATCATAATAAATGGTTTATATGACATATAGGCTGCAAATGAAAATTTTCAGTTTTTGATTTTTTTATTAATTTGCAGAAATTTCTAAGAACTGACTTTGTCACAATGGTATTATGGGTAAAGATATCCATTTAAAATCTAGACACAATAAAATGAGCAGAAAGTGTTGGGTGTATGTGAATATTTCCTTGTTTCTTGTTTTTACTTAGTCTGTCTCCTCTTCCTTCTCCCAGGCCGAACCAGTCTGGGTCATGGCCCCATGGACATCAGCATCCAGGGCCCCGGTGTGGCTGCCCAGCACTGCTACATAGAGAACAGGTCAGGGGTCATCACACTGCACCCCTGTGGGAACCTCTGTGCAGTCGATGGGCTCCAGATCACGCAGCCAGTCCGCCTGTCACAAGGTAAAACAATTTTCCCATAATTCACTCTGCTGTGTTTGATAACCAGACAATCAACGATGTCCATGGACTGTTTATAAAAGTGGACGTTGACTCTGTGTCTGTAAAGTGAAGTCAATGCTGAAGAGCCTTAAACCTTCATTCCCTCTAATGACCATCAGGGGGCGACTCCACTGGTTGGTAAAGAAGTCAGATTGTATTGAAGTCTATGGGAGAATGATGGCCCCATTTGGAGGAAAATAGACCGTAAAGCAGGGCTTTAGGGCGCGTGGCTGCTGTGTGATTGACAGACTGCAACCACCCAATCAGGACAGAGTACAGAGCAGGTCAGCTCCACCCCTCACTCCTCCTCAGCTCCACCTTATCCTCCAAATATGGTTTCTACTGGTCTAAAAAAAAAAACAAAACCTGCAGCTCACAAACCAATAGGGAGCATCACAGTGAGTTGACGCTTGGCAACATCAACATTTCAGTTTATTTGGAGATCAGTGTCGCTTCAGCTCCATGTGGATTTCTAGTTTCTCCACTGTAGAACAAACATTACAGGAAACCAGCGACATCACGCTGTAATTTCACCGGCCTGCCGCCACATATGATCCTAGTCAAGCCACAGATCAATCCATTAGCTCCCTGCATGGTCAATGAAAATGGAGCAGAAGAGCCAGCGGGTCTGTTCGATGAAATGCACAGTCTGTGCTTTTTAATAGCCATCGATTGAAGAACAGCCTGAGGTTCCTGTGTTAATGAGTTAACAGAGTGAGGGTTGTGTGCTCAGCCATGATAAGAAACCAGGGAGAGGTGGGGTGATTGATTTTCAGTCTGTCTGCTGCAGCCTTGGTTCATCTTAGATTGGATTCTGTGGAGAATTTTGCCAAAATGATCCCCTGGGGTCGTTGTTACACAGGTAAAGGATTGTTCACATGTAGGAAGGTTAACTAACCTACACAGACTCATCCGTCGGCCAGTGACGCTAAACCCACAGAGCAGAAAGATGTTGGACAATAAAACTGAAAGGACTCTGATTTATGATTAAATAAAAAAATTCAATAAAAATTCTCAGACAGAAATAAGGACATTTAATCAATTTCACAAATACATCAATCTGTAAAAATAAAGGCTCCAACACTCAGATATAAAACCAATAAAAGTGATAAAACTGACACTGCTCATTATCACTGGTGAAGGAATTTCTATTTTATTCTACTTTAAACTTAGATTTTGTACAATATTAAACATATATTAAACACATATAAGACACATTAAACGCATAGTAAACATTCATTAACTACATATTAAACACATAATAAACATATAGCATTGTAGTCATTGGAACAGTGGACCAGTGGCCCAGTGGCCCCATGGATCAGGGGCTCTGTGGCGCAATGGACAGCGCATTGGACTTCTAGATCAACATAGATGAAGTGATTCAAAGGTTGTGGGTTCGAGTCCCACCAGAGTCGTGATTTATATGGTTAAGAACATAAAAACTGTGTGTGCAGGTGAAGTCTGGTGTAAACTCTACTATTAACACTGGGCCACTATAAGGAAGCAGCCCATTAATAAAAACCTTCCTAATTCTTAATACTCTCAAAGGCCTGAGTCATTGTTTGATATTATTGCTGTTAATTTCATGACATATTTTTAATCTATTATTTTCTTATAATTTTTAGATGATTTCTTATATGTTCATTCTGTACTTTTATAATTTTGTGATACTTCAACTTTACTTAGTTGGTGCGTTAATTAAATAAGATAATTGGGCTTCTTCGCCGCTCCCTGCACTGAATGCTGCTTGTTTTGAATTGTACAAAACATAAACTAAAGCTAAAAAACAAAGGTAAAGCTATCAGTTGTAATTTAAAGCATCATCACAGGTGTGTTTTAGCCTCATAATCCTGCTGATAAACGGTTTCAGTTCAGTCGTGGAGATTGTTCACAGTGTGTTTCAGACTCGACTCAGCGTGACTCACAGGAAGTGTGCGTCCCTCTGCTGGTGTGTAATCTCTCACTGTGGCATCATGCAAACAGAACAAAGTCACACACACACACACACACACACACACACACACACACACACACACACACACACACACACACACACACACACACACACACACACACATCCTGTCTCCACACAGCGTCCTGCTCTGGTGTGTGTGTGCAGGAGAGCACTTGTGTGTCCCCTCTGTCTTTTGGTATTCCAACCTGGACTGTGGTGAGGTAACCTGAGAGGGGACACAGGGCTATTTATATTGCCCCCTTTCACCCCCAGACTGATCTGCCTTTAGCCCCAGAGGAGGTTTTTAGGTTGAGGCATCAGTGTGAGGGTAAATCAGAGTTTACTGTACGAGCCGGGAAGAGCTGAGGTAGTTTGATTTGTTTACACGCGGCTTCCTTTGGTGATAACGGAGGCTGATACAGGAAGTAGGTCAGACTTAATTGGTCACTTACCACTCCCATATACAGAATGAGTACAGTACACTGAAATGACACAGGGTGTATTGCAGGATGCATCATAAAGAGTTGTGACTAGACGCCGGTGTGTGTCACAGGTGATGTAACAACGAGTTTTTACACCTCATAAATAAAAATTCCAGATTTTTTAATGTGGTTTTGAACTGTCAGCATTACAATTTATAGAAAATCAAGCAGCAACAAGTTGGTATTGTTACAAAATGAAAATATGCTCAACACGCGTTCAGTGATAATCCTCTTGGATTTACAATATAAATCAGAAGAGCCGGTGGAGGGAAATCCCAGCAATGAAAGGACATGTAAAGACTAAGCCAGTTTGCTCAAAGTGGAATGAGCTGATGTTTTAAAGGGATAATGGTCGGTCACCTTGACACAGCCTGTTGGGAAAAATACAGCTGGAAGAGTTTATTGTGAAAGAAGAAGTTTCAGGCTAAACGTGTCAAATGTGAGCAGAGAAATAACTGATGACGTGATTGAATAATACCATTAATCCATTTAGAGCTTCATCAGAGCTTTTCTGTTTTTTCATCCCTTTGTGTTTTTCCTCATTAAGTTGTTTTATACATTTTTAAAAAATGTCCCCAAATCTCCACAAATTCAGAATCAGCTCAACCTCAGCTCATTATATCTGTGACTCAATAAAGACTCTGTTCACTGTAATAGGGGATAGTAGCTCAGAGAACAAGAGGAAACTAAAAACACACAGTGAATTTCTCCTTATTTTCTGGATAAAAACACTGTAAACCAGAATAACCAAAGAAAACTTCAACACAGAAAGTTACACACGTGTCACACACGACAAATCAGGGCTCGTTAGAAAAAAATTGATTCTCTAGTTTAAGGAGAAAAAACAGCTCAAACCATCAGGGGCAATAAAACTCTCAGACAATGTGATTTTTGTGTTCACTCCCTTGGGCTTAATGTGGTGAAGTGTTTGACTTTGGTCATTAAAATATCTTGTACGTCTCCTAACAAACGTTCTTTCAAGCTGATGTAGCTCTTCTTTACTTATTTCCATTTAATTCTACTTTACATTAAAACACAGTAATTGAATACATTTGATTTTGCCTAAAATCCCTCATTTATATAACTTATACATTCTGAGATCAATATCATTTATTGATTTATTAATTATGTCCAACTCTGTGTCCCGAATTGAGTCTGTTTTGTTTTGGGAACTTAACTGTGTGATAGACGACCTGTCCAACCTCACAGCCAGAAGGTTGTGGGTTCCCTGCATTATAATAGTAACGTTGTGAATGCAGAAGTTTACACATTTAACAGCAGTTTTACTGTTACTGCCTTCATTAAAGATGTAGAATTGCCTTGTTGTTTACAGTGTAATAATAAAAGCAAATAAAAGCCCCTGACTTGATAGAAAATCAGTGGGACAGACACATAAAGTGATTCCACACACTGTCACAGGTTTTACTGCAGAGGCTTCATGTGCTTCAAGGGATCTCTCCTCCCTTTAATGTGTATTTTTATGGCTTTCAAATAAATGTTTGGTAACACTGAAGGCTTCACCTTTGTTCTGCTGCACGGCGGTAAAGAGAGAGAGAGAGAGAGAGAGACACACACCTTGGCTCTCACTCTCTCACTCTGTCTCTCTGTCAAATTTAAATCAGCTTTATTGACAAGGCTGATTAGACTCAGAGAAAGTTGATGAACAAATAAAAAAGAGGCTCGGTTCAGGCCACAGGCTGAGCTGGACATCGTTAATAAATCAATAAATGTTATTGATCTCATGGTGCAGTAGGTCTATCTCTGTGGACCTCTCTCTCTCTCTCTCTCTCTCTCTCTCTGTGTGACTCAGGCTCTCCACCTTCCTCCTCCTCCTCCTCCTCCTCCTCCTCCTCCTCTCTGGTTTCTCTCCCGGTGCCTGCTCCCTCCCTCTCCCCCGGTGACAGCGCGGACTCTGCGGGCGGAGAGGTGACTGTGAGCCAGCTGTTTTCCTACAGGAGCCGCAGCGTCTTTACAGTGTGAGAGGAGACAATGGACAGAGGCGCCAACAATGAAGAGAAACTCCCGCAGCGGTTTGAATGAACTGGGAATCTACCAACCAGCGCGTTTTAACAAGTGGCAGAGAAAGACAGCTCCTTTTGTTGAACATTCAAATATCTGCAGAATATATTAGTCTACGGGTTTGTTTTTTTTTTTTTTTTTTTTTTTTTTGGGGGGGATTATCATAACAAAAGCGCGTCGGGACAAAACCCTGTTGTTCCCCAATAATTCACAGAAACGGAGAAAAACACGTGGCTTTATTTAAAGTAGCAGAGGCGATGAAAACAGCGGAGGGAGAGACGAGTTTCATTCATTGGAGTTAAAGTAAGTCGCTCTGTTGTTTTCTGTTTTTTTGTTTTTTACTGTGGACAAGTTGTGAGGTTTCCGGTGGTTTAAAATCGGTGTTGTTGTTGTTGTTGTTTTTTTGCGGGACTTGTAGTTGGTTAAACCAGTGGCTGAATGTAAAGTGCTTCTTTGAGTTAGCATAATGTGGACACTACTTGCTAACGGGGAGGGAGGATTAGCTTCGCTTTTAGTTTCCCTTTGGAGTTATTTCCAGTCGAAATGCACACTGTTACCAAACTCCGTTCAAAATTCTTCAAATTTAAAGGTTGCGCTTCAATATTGGTTATAATATATATAATAGAGCATTAATCAAGGCATATTATAAATCAACACGAGTGTCTGTTCAATTCGGCATAAACACACCAAACATAGCTTAAGATAGCGGTTTAAAATACTTATATTGCTAAGTTCTTTCACTCATTGGTGGATGCGGTTGCTAGCCGTGTTAGCAAATTACGAAAGTTTTGATTCCGTTCACCCGAAGAGCTGCTTCGGCTTATTTTTAACGCCGATTTTTTCTTAATGATCCGCGTAACATGAATCAGTTGTTAAGTCAAACTGGAACACCAGCATGTTTTGCCAGTGTGAGAAAACTTTAAACTGCGTGATTTTTTTGAACGGAGTTTGGTCTGTCACTCCACAAACGCAACATGAACACCTGCTCTAACTTTGCTGTCTCCTGCCACTCAGTCCTGACTCCCCTCCCCAGCCTTTCTTCCATGTGAGTTCTGTTTATAGACTACAAACATATACAAGTCTGCCAAATCTGCCCCCCCCCATTCCAGTCTGGCATAACCAGACCCCAGTGTGTCTGTCTACTGTTACACTGCTATGCCCTGTTGCCAGTGTGACCTAATCAGGGTTGGTACCTGGAATAGAATAGAGCTTTCCATTCTGTGCATTCTGCTCAATCAGGGGCCTCTGGGTCCATGAGGTCTGATTGCATGAGACTGTTCATACCCGGGGCCTTTTTTCCTTCTTGCAGAGCCCTTGTGCCCTAACCACTGCTTTAAAAATGTAGTCACTCTGTCTCCGCTGCTGCACCTTCTCATCATCTGTCATCTCGGACACATTGCCTTGACCCCATTGTGAGCAGAGGATGTGACGAGTCAAAGAGAAGTCTCCCCCCCACTCTCTCCAAACACTCATCAGGCTGATGTGGGCTCCCAGCGGACCCATCGCACAGGTCAAACGTGTGAGGGACGATGGGGGCATCGCAGCCCGGACAGAGAAGAAAGAGTTTGGCAGCAGCTGGTGTGCATCAGCGTGTGTGTGTGTCTACATGTTGTTGTTGACACAATCTTTGACCGCACATCCTCTGACTTCACCGGAGGTCAAAGCCATGTGAGACGGTGGTTAAATACTACAAATACACACACCAGCCTACTTTCATGCAGGGAACCAGGGCGAGCGTTTGGAGTATCAGTAACAAAACACATCACATTTTTTCACCACTCGTACTTGTCTGAACATATTCTGATTGGAGTGCATGTCCTCGCATCTTACTGAAATAATGCCCCACCCCACAAATACCAGTACACTGTAACTGGCTGCCTTTTTTTTTTTTTTTTTTTTACATGTTTTCTTATTCTCCTTTTAGAGTCAAATGTTAAATTAAACATTCGAAACAGCTTCTGTAGCTCAACGTAATCTGCCATTCATCATCTATTTCTGAGTCTAAATTCCCAAACATTGTCCCAGAATGCAATGTGTTGCATTTTACTGTTGCAAAAATTACTTTGGTGCCACTTTACAGCTAAATGTAAGTGTTAAACGGAGTAAATGGTTGGGACTGAAGAGGAGAATAAAGGGAATTACATCTCACCAAATCTATCCGTTAATAAAACATAGGTAGTAACAGTTTGATTGACTCTGTTGTCATGTAACCAGGGTTTACTTATAGCTACATAAAAATAAAATTAGGCTGCAACTACAGTTGGGAAGCAGGAAATTTGGCTTGAGAGTATAGAGAAACTGTATCTGTGAAAAGGGAGAGTTTTGATGCGAAGCACCAGAGCATCAACATCACACCTGATCAAGTTTAATTAACAAAAGGAAACAGTGAAGTCACACTTTTGACTCAAAGTGATTCTTCTAAAACCTGGGCGTGCTTGAAGCCAGGAAGTGGCAGGTTTGCGTCTATGATTTTCATCAGATTGTTTCAGCGTCTTATAAAGTGAATTGTGACCCTGAATTTGTTGTAGACAATAAACAATCTGAACTCAAGCAGTGCAAAAGAAGCCAGAGTGGGAGGGAAGTAACACACCTTAAAGCACAGATGTTTCCAGCAACAAGAGCACACTTGACATACGATGGTTGTCACATGTGTAGAAAAAAAGAAGTACAAATTAGGCCGCTGTGCGCTACAACCCACCTCTAAACCAGCTCTCTAGTTTGGTTTGATACTGATTGATGCTCCGGCCTGCAGCCATCTGCCTCTGGGAGCATGTTTAACAGCAGGGGCTTGGCTTTAGTGGTTCTGACAAAGGAGGAAGAAGGAGGGGAGGAGGGTGGATGGGGGGTGTGTGGGCAGGGAACATCTGTTCGGACAAGCAGTAACCAGCCTCCGACCGTTATTGTGATGAGCGTCCACTAGAGACAGCAGCTGTTGGCCACTGGATGCTGCATCTGGGAGCTGGGAGCAGCAGTGGGGATATTTTAAAGGGCCACTCTGTTAATTATACACATACAGTTCAGTTGTATAATAGAGTGAGCTTAATGAACAGTACTAAGTAGTTGCATTATGGGAAATGTAGGATTCAATGTTAGGATTTCTCTCTTTTAACCCTAGTAAGCCCATGTACGTGTATACGCTTCCAAAAATCCAATCATATTTAGCGCGTTATTGTTCCGTGATGGTTTGAGTTGGAAACATGATGTTTGTTTCTCCTTAAACTAGAGAATCAGCTCTTTCTAACAAGCCTCTATTTGTTCATGTGCGACACTGACTTCAGTGATAAACTCATGAAGGAAGTTAGTTCAGATCTGGATCAGTCTGAGCCTTTGACTGGAGCATTGCTGCTTTACTTCTGTGTGTTTATCCATCATTCTCATCCTCCATCTTTGATAGAGACGTCTAGAGTCACGTCTCTACATGGGACGCTTCTATTGGCTCCAGTGGGTGATGTCACAGCCAATCAGAGTGTCTCCTTCAGAGGCCTAGCTGTCAGCTGCTTGTAGCCAAAGTCAATGGGATCAATCCTGTATTTTTCTGATCTCAGAGTGAGGAGAAGTTGCTCTGAGTTTATTGTAGTGACAGAATAAAGACAGAGAGACATGGACAATAAGATATTTAGAGCATTAGAGGCTTTGGAGCTGATTTTTCATCATTACTGCTCCAAAGAATGAGCAGAACTCAGATCGGATAAAGAGAGAAAGTTCAAATCAGCTCTAGAACAACACAAACACATGTGTGTAATTTTCTGTGTTGAAGTTTTACTCTTCGTTTTTTATTTTTTCTTGTTTGAGTTTGATGGGCCATTACAGTGAACATATATAATTAGCTGAAGTTGTGCTGATTCTGAATATGTGGAGCACTTGGTGGCATTTTTCATAAAACAAACACAAAGGTATAAAAAAAAAAGGAAAATTGGCCTTAATGTGGGTCTAAATTAATCCCTGCAGAACCACTTTAACCATTAAAGATTCTGGTAATTAGATTTTCAAAGAGTTGATGTTGATGAAGAGAAGCCTTTTCTTTTAAAGGGTGCAGAACACTTCAAACCATTTTAATTAGTCGCCTGCTTTTAAATACAAGTCACATTCTTTTCATGTTAATCACATGCTTTTTAAGGACTTTGCAGTATCTTTAACACTTCTTTGAAACAGTCACGTCAGACACTACACTCTCCGGGATTGTGAATGTGAGCTTCCCAATTGAAAATATCACTGAAGTTCATCAGCTTTGATGTGGTAAATGTTACTTAGGACCTCAGGGATCTGGTTTTCTACTACCATGAGAATGAGATCTCTCTCTTCTCAAACCACCCCAACAAGATGCAAGCGTTTTGCGTCACGTGTGGTTTTCTGCCATAGAAGAACACGACCTACTTAATGGATTTTCACCCACATTAGCTACCCAGGACCAACCACTGTCCGGAGCCCATAGGTCGTCTCTGCAGAAGCTTATCATGACCTGTAGTTATGTTTTTTTGTAAGGCGACATCTAGAGGTCGTAGTCATTTTGACCTGACAAAAGGAGGAAGTTGGTGACAAAATGTTTGGAGGAGGAGGCTGGGGTGGATGTTTGTTTCCCACTTGAAACCAGTAGTCGTTGATTGAACCACCACTGGGCCACAGCCTTAACTGCGTGTTCATTATTGTGACCGTGGTGTTGAAGACCAAACTGTAACTATTCCATAAGTGTATTCATGGATTTGTTATTGTAAAAGTGAGGTCAAAGGTCTGGTGTGTCTGCTCATATGGGTCGTTTCCAAGTGTCTGTGACGTCACCCATCGGTTTGTGAGCTGCTGTTTTGGAGCCTCCAGTTTGTAATTTGTCGGCCATCTTATCTTTTCTTAAACCAGTGGAAATATGGTTTCAACTTACAGACCATATACCTGCTCTGTACTCTATCCTGATTGGGTGGTACAGTTTGTCAATCACACAGTAGCCACGCCCCCAATCCATCCACTGCTTTATGGTCTATTTTCCTCTAAATGGACCATCATTTAAAGCTAATAATTTGAGCTAATACATCAAGGGAGAAGTGGGGAAATTTTCCCATAGACTTCAATAAAATTCGCCCAATGTTGCTGGAAACATCTGTCCAATGATGGTCATTAGATAGAATGAAGGTTTGGGCACTTTAGCACTGGCCTCACTTTAGGAGGTCCTTTAGGAGTCCACGTTCACGTTTATAAAGTCTAAGGTCGTATCAGGAGGTTTGGGACTAATGACCAACATGGTCGCCCAGGTTTACAGGATATCTTACATTTTCACTGGCGTCAGTGCTTTGAACATGTGACTGCTTCTTCCAAATAATTTCTTCTAAGCCTTTATTTGCTCAGATGGTTTTCCCAACATGATGGGAATGCAGGGTTAGACCATCCCTCCTCCTTCCTCTTCCTCCTCCTCCTCCTCCTCTTCCCAGTGTAGTCTTTTTTTTTTTTTTTTTAAACCAGTCCCATGTCTTCCTCTGGTATGTGCATCTGTGTTTGATGGCCCCTGGCTTGGTGAAAGGCAGTCATTGATTAACTGGTGGGTTTGACTCTCTGGCCTTTTGCTGAGGCTGTAAACCATCAGCTTTCCATAGCAACTGTCGGCCATAGTTGTGGGCATCCCTTTGTCTGTGCTTCCTCCGCCACTTTAGTGACGCGGTTTAGTGGCAAGGCCTTTGTTTGTCACGTACGACAACAAAATGACAATGACAATGAAAGTTTTCCCTCAAAGTTGACTGATAGTGAATTAAAGTTGCAGTTACCTCTTGGCAATGCGATGTTAGTGAACCTCTATAAACATATACCATCAGGGTTTTATGGTGATTTTCTGCTATTTTAATTAGAGGCAGGACGTAGAAAGGTCAATTCCCTCTGTAGTGCAGAGGTAATTACTCCCGATAGTCGTCATTCCCCCATTTCTCCCTCTCTCCACTGTCCCTATCAAATAAGAGCAATCTACCTTCTCCGTAGAAAATTATTCCCACCATGAGCAGCACTTGATGACAGAGGTGAAGAAAAACTTCCTTTTAAGAGGCAGAATCAAATTCACATACAGGAATCGTAATAACAGCAACAACAATGGTTTTAATGGTAAATATAATGCATACATCAATATAATATGATAAAATAAATGGTAATTATTGTAACTTTACTATAAAAAAATCTCTTTGCCCTTTAAAGCCCTCAGAACATAGTTGGTCTTCCCTGGAAAAAAAAGCTCTATAACTGGCAGGAACCATCATTGTTGAACTGAAGAGGAAAAGCTACATGTAGAAACTTTATTAAAAGAAATACTAATATAATATTCTTGTGTTCTCTGGTGGTCGGCCATGATCGTGTGAACATGTTTGCATGAGTTAAAAATATGTTTTCACAGCTTCTGACAGACGAGATGGTGCAGAGGGAATAACATGACAGCAGTCATGAGCTGGACTGGAAGCCATGATGTGCTACGCCGCCAGGCCATGCCAGCGTTACTAACACGTATTTATAGAACGTGTCTTTCGGATCGTCGTATCCTGATAAGTGCAGCTCTTTAACAGAAGTCCTCTGACTCTGCATGAACTCATTCTGGGGGAATGCGAAGCGTTCTTGCTCTGACCACCTCTGGATCCTCTGATCTAATCTTCTGGGAAATGTACTTGAGGCCCGGCCGATGCACTGGAAAGATTTAACGTGGTCGTACCGCAAAATGATGGAATATTTGGTGCACAGACTTATTTCAGATAGGTCAGTCCAGGGCTGCCAACCAGTTCTCTTCTTAATGCCACAATCCCCTTGAGGCATGATGCGGCATTAGTGCTGATTGGCCTGAATGGTAGTAAATGAAAACTCACCAGGGTTTAAAATTATTGGTCTTGACAGCTTTGGTATTAAGTTAGTAGTTTTAGTAGCTGTTCCCTTTTCATGATTTACTTGCTTTTTAAAATACATCCTTGTGGACTGACTCGGGATAAGGAAACTGTTCTCTATGTAGTTTAAAGGTCCCATAATGTAGAAAATGAGACGTCCGTGCCTTTTTGATTATGAAGCAGCATTATGTTCTATATTAATACTGTTAACATGCCAACCATGGAGGAAATGCACACAGCTTGTATTTAGAAACTGAGCCTTAAAATGAGCCCTCAGCACTTATGGAACTTTGTGATGTCACAACAAAACACTCACCACCCTCAGCCATGATTGGTTTCTCTGAGTGTTTTACCTGAAATCTGCTATATTTTTATTGGTCAGCCAATCGAAGGAGAGACACAGATGCTCTCTTCTGATTGGCTGACTGTTGTGATCCAGAGAGAAATGGTTTTTGGTTCTTAAAACCACAAATGTATCTTCTTATGGAGATCAAGAAGTTAAAACAGTTGAGAAATGTAACTCCTTTAATTCAAATAAGACAAAGTGTAGTTCAAATACTCTAAACTGGACTGATTGGATCAGTAATTCTACAGTGAGGGGACTCAGACTCTCTTGTACAGTGTAGTTTTGTCTGTAATTTTGGTGAATAGGTTTAGATACTACATTACCCATGAGCCCTTGCTGCCGTAAAAACAATTCCATAGCAGTGATGATGATTCTTTAGTGTTGAAACCCTAAATCAATAAATTGATTGGCCTGTTGACTGATACTTAACCCCAACAGATTGATAATCAATTAAGTGATTACGTGGCTTCTTCCAGTTACTAGAATGCAAAGTTATTCTGGTTTTTCTGATTCATATTGTTAGTATTGATTGCAAATAATGATGATATCTTATCTTCTGTTTATAAACTAATTGTGTAATTGACATGGTTTAATCTTTAGATCACAGTGAATTTATTTAATGACTTAATAATATATAATCATATAATATTAATCTTAGATTGTCTACATCTAGAATATACAGATTAAAAAAAAAATCATTGGTATTTCTTCAATAGTGCATTTCTCTATTTGACACAAAAGAGTCTGTTGAAACCAGAAGAAAGTGTTTCTTTTGTTTGTTTGTTTTTTTTTACATTTTATCTAAATACAGATGTGCACCTTGACTCTGTCAGTCACTGTTTGCACTACAGTATGTGCTCTATAATCCACTCAGTTTTATTAGAGAGTGGGGTTATAGTGTCCTTGTGGGAATGTGTTTCCTTATTCCTGACTCTGTGCCATATGGAAACCTCTATACAGGAAGCGTGGGCCCATATTTAATCATGTTTAATACTGCAATACTTCCCAATAGATTCAATGTTTTATATATATAAAATAATTATTTATTGTGTTGAAAACACATTAAACCTTAAATATAATAACATGGTAATGTATTATACATAAGTGGACTATAGAATACAATAATATAATTAAACTGTGATGATTAAATTTTAGTACAGTGCGATATATTGAGGTACACAAATTTTTGCGGACATTACTGGTAGTTAACTTGTATAGTTTAATATAATTGCTGAAAACCCTTGGTTTCTTTGGTGTAACGTGTTCCTGGTTCGGGTTCAGTTGTTTCTTGGTGAAAGTGGAGCCACTCTGGAGCACAGCGCAGGGCTGAAAGATGCTGTTCTTGCAGTAATTCCCAGAGTGCACTCTCAGTGATGAAGGTTGTGATTAGACGAACAGTTCCTGGAGTGTTGAGGAAGAAATTGCTCTCACACAGGTCAGGGAATCAATCTAACTGATTAAACCTTGGGTGCACACTCAACTCCACTCGTCCTCCTCTCTGTGCATCCAATCCCTCTTACCAACATTGCCGTGTCCTTTTACCATATGACTGCATGTGTCGTAATTATGAAAATGGCGACGTGTCATATTTTCCTGTTTGAAACACAGCCGTTGATTAAACAGATCTCAGTTTCTACCGCAGGTCGTTTTGCTGAGGTCGGCCTTTCAGAAAACTAATCCTGAGACGTTTGTGAACCACTGACTCTTGGAAGAATCCTGGTATGTTTATCCTGGATCAGAGGGTTTTTTATGAAGGAGGAGAAAAGGAGAAGTAGAAGAGATACTGGTGTGTTTTTTTTTTTTTAAAAACTGAAGCCAACACGGTCATTCCAGACGTGGAGCCGATATCTTAAAAAAAATAAAAAATACAACTTGACCATGGATTAACAGAATAAGATGGATGGATGAAAACATAATGAAATATCCGGATAAAAGTGAACCAAACCAGTCATCTCAGTTGGGTTGGAAAATAGATAGTTGTCCCGAACCCTGAGCTTTCACTTCTCCAAGTTAAATAATAATATAACAGCGCTTCCCAACTGATTGTTGTCTTTCGTGGTATCATTGAAAATGGCTACAACGGACAGGGAAGAACATTCAACCTAACTGATGCATTCATATTCACAAGAAGAATGACATCACATCATCTGCATAAAATGAAGCTTTTTGCTCATAAATTTTTAACTAATCTAATGGCGGCTGTTAGGGATTCAATGAACATCGCAAATAAGACTGGATAGAGGGGCCTGTCTGATCATAAATTCAATGTTAGAGACAGCTTCAGTTGTGGAGAGATCATTTAAAGTTTATACCACGAGGAGAAAAAAACAGTTTAAACTGCTTGTTTGGGATTTATATTGATGCCTCCTGGTTCTGCTTGTGGTGAACTTAAGATAGAGAACATATTTCCTTGTAGATCACATTTATTGAGAAATTGTTGTTGTCATAACACCATGGAAAAGTGGCTTATAAAGTGAAAAGGAATGATTTAATTCATTGGGATTTTGAAAACAGTTTAATCGATGTTAATGCCATCCAGATGTGAGCTTTTATGAGACTGTCAATACAGAGCAAGTCATGATATAAACACACTGGATGTAGTAGACATCTTGTGAATCCATTATTTATGCCCCCATCCCACCATAGTCATCAGACTGTCTGTGTGTTGAAGCACTGAGCTGTATACAGGAGTGTATGTGCTCCCAAATATCACATTGTCTTTAGAACGTAATAACCTTCTTGTGGTTACAGCTGCAGGCCAATAAGACTGTATTGGTTCTTAAGGTTGACATGGTTCGGATCGTCTTTGCTGTTTGTCTGGCACATTGCTGCTTTCTCTTTGTGTGTTTATTAATCGAGTCTCATCCTGAATTGAATTGGACTCTGATTGGCTCCAGTTGGTGCTTTCACGGCCGATCAGAGTCTTATTCAGCAGCTTGGCTGTCAGTTGCTTGTATGACCAAACTAAATGGGAACAATACTTGATTCGGGTCTTGACTGATTGACATGTGTAATAACTGAGGTTTTGAACATGTGAAACAATTTGAGGTTTATGGTAAAACACAAAGGTATCAAAAATCTGACAAGTCCTAATGAAAAGTCTCAATAACTACAGCAGATAAGTGTCATCAGTAAAACCAAGAAGCCCTGATAAACCCACAGGAAACCTCCTACAGACAAAGTCAACAAGAGACCAGTCGGACGTTCTTCTTCAGGTTGGCAAAAACACTAACGCTGATGCCTCTCCATGCCTCCTGGATGTGTAAATAATATGTCTGTGTTGTATTATCAGCGTGTCCCTCTGCCCCCAAGTGGCCAAAAAAAATCTATTGTGGAAAGAGGAAAAATCCATGTGTTAAATTTTCATCATACTGATCGGAGGGAGAAAGAAGTCGATGCTTTCAGTAAATCTTCAAGACCAAACTTATCATCTTCAGAAGAAAAAAAAAACCTGAATAGAAACGTCTTAAACATACAGGTTTTAGTCTGCAGACCCATTCCTGTTGTATTCTTCCTCAACCACACAGACACTGAACCTTACTCCAAAAACCCTCTTTAATCAGTTGAACCGAGGTTTACTGCTACAGTAGCTGCAGGTTTTTTTAAACGTCTTTACCAAATGTTGGAGAGACCACCCTCCCTGCTGTGGAGAAAGTTGATCTCCAGAGAGCTCAACCTCCATCTCCGCTGGGTTCACCTTCCCTGTCAGGGCAGCTGATTAGCTCCTACGATGACTGATCACCGAGGGGAATGTGACCTTTGTAGGCGAGGCATCACGGGTTTGAACTCAGGCCACCTAGAGAGACACTTGAAGTGAACTCTATTAGAAACCATGCAGCTTGGTCAGATTTGGTTGTACGGTATTCTGCATCATCACCAAGTAGGTGTACGAAACGTCATCATTGTCCATGGTTCTGATACGATATTTGTCTCATCTAGAACGATATGATACGAGTCAATGACTTGAAATCCATACACACCTTTTTTTGGCCAAGAAATTCAACCAGTGTGACTGTGGGAGAAATACCTGGACACTAGACAGTGCAGGTGAGGATCCCTACAAATTATTCTTGTCAGGGATAAATTAATTATAGATATAAACAAGTAAACACGATTAACGGCAAATACATTCACCTTTTATTAAAAGTGCAACCAACATTTCTTCAGGTTGAATGAAGGTTAACCTTCTACTTCTGTTCTCACACTGTTTAACATGAAAGGACAGTCTGATGCAGATTTGTTTAGTGCTGGAGATAAGGTGAGAAAACCCCCTGTTGTTTGGTGTTTGTGACCAGAAACAGATGCTGTTACATTAACTGACAGTCGAGATAAGACGTCTCCCCATCCATCGGTCGCTCCCAGTTTATTGACTGTGAGTTACCAAGTGAGTTAAATCACCTTTTATTCTTGTAATTATGGAGTGAAAGTCTGCAGTTTCTCTGTGTCAGCGCTGTGTGTGTGCTCCATAATGAATAACTATGATTTATGATCCTGACCGTCCCCACCTCCTCCCCATTGAGTTTGATGCATGGCCTGAGCGTCTCCACGTCCTGAGCCGTTGCAGGGGCCGGGATAAACGCTCCACGTCTCACGCCGTCATAAATTCTGCAGTGGTTTTGTGGAGATGTGTTGTCTGACGCTCCCTGCAGCGTGGCTCCTCGCTGCAGGAGGATCCATCATGATAAGTAGCTGCACGGTGCTGTAATGGTTGAATTGATGAGAGCTAATTGGTATCTAGAGACTGCCAGTAACGGTCTTTACAGACAGCCTTTCACTGCAAGCTTAAAGCAGATGAATTGATCAGGAAAAGCCTGACGCTGCTGTTGCTTTGTGATTCAATCATCAATCTGTTTTTTTAGTGCATAAACTCCTTTTAGTCAAGCTGTGATTGACTGAATGTGAATTTATAGTGTAAACAGAGAAGAGTGAGGCTGGTTTGTTTTTCTGTTATTGTAAATTCAGTATCATATTGTTTTTGGCGGCCGTCATTGTCACTGTTCTTTTCTTTTATTAAAAAAAAAAAAAAAATCAGCACATTAATTCATAATTGCTTTAAGTTTCTAATAAACCAGCAAAATATGTTATGGATGAGATTTTCTGAGGCAATGTCAGTGCATTGAATGTAGATATGAAGAAGTCAACCAATCAATCAATCAAATTTTATTTAATAGCACTTTTCATACATGTTAGTGAAATTCAAAGATGACTGATAAGATATTATATTAGCAAAACCAACAACTATACAATAATATGAGAACAAAATAAAATAAAATACATTTAACAACATAATTACGTTAAAGTAAGTGATTGAAATAAAGTTACTATTGACTTAAAACCATGAAATGGATTGACTGACTGAAGTCTATAATGGAAAAATTCATTACAGTGATATTGATATAAACCACATTTTCCTGCTCAAACCTTCACTCAGTGATTATCTATTAAGGCTGGCAACTACATAAATATTAGGAATAATGAATCTAAAATGGGTTTATAAATAGTTTCATTAAACTTAAGGAGATCATTTTCTTGAATAAAGGAAACACTATATCTAAACATTCGAAACCTCCAAATTTGGAAATATGGAAAAGTTGAAAAGTTGTTGAAGCTTTTGCTTCTGCTACATCCTGTTATTTTCTATTAGAGGACAAACATGTTGGTCCTGTTTCTGAAGCATGTGTGGACAGTATGTGTGTGCCCTCTGTTTTGCTGACTCATCCCTGGTGGGTTTTCTCCATCAGTGGCCACACACTGTGCCCTGTGACTCCCAGCAGAGGAGTCAGTCAGTCAGTCAGTCAGTCAGTCAGTCAGCGTCGGCCGCCTGCAGCAGTTTGTGCTGAGAGAACGAGGGAGGAGGGGGAGAAGTGTCTCCCCTCATCCATCAGCCTGCAGCAGCCTCTGCACCACTGTGGCGTCCATATTTATACACATGATATCACCGCGCTGAACAATGCCGCCTGTGCTCGGTGTGATTTACTCACAGACCCTGTGTGTCTGTAGGAAACACAGCGTCAGAAAGCTTTTACAAAACAAATGTACATCGTTCCCTTTGAAGCTATTTTCTACTTAAACTGAGTTTAAATTAAATCTAAATAAATAAATCTAAGCTAATTTTATGCTTTTTGAATGAAAATAGATTTTTTTTCCATCACAACCATGTTAGCAGTTCTGTGCTACTTTAAGCTAAATGCTAACTCAGTTTACCAACATGCTAACGGTGTCGTTGATGTTTAGCGGCTGTAACGCTTACGATGATGATGTGTTGTGCTTTGAGCCTAATGCTAATGGCAGCTTGCTAACATCCTAACAATGTTCTCATGTTGAGCACGTATAGCATTAGTGCTAACTGCTAACTTGCTTCTTTATTTTTGCAATTTTAGTATCTTTGAGTTTTGGACTTTGTGTCACAATAAAATCATCATTCAGGTTTTGGAAATACCTTTATTTTACCTTTATACAGCTTTGTTAGTGACTGGACGATAAATGAATTATTCAGAAAAAAATGTTTTTGTAGATTGTTCATTGTTTTATTATTCGTCATTAATTATGAAATCAACTGAAACTAGAATGAATTTAAAGGGAAGTCAAATGATACCGTGGAAGAGCCTTATGTATTATCCTTTTTTTCCAATGGAAAATAATGTGATTAAATCAGAATAAGACCATAAGTCAGCTGTCTGCACTGTGGTACTATTGTTCAGCAGGTATAATGTTCCCAATGTTCAGGTTTTATCATGTTAGCATAAAAATATTCTGCTAATTAGCGCAACGATCCCTGATGAGACATGATACATATGTTACTGAGTGCAAGGTTTTGGTAGAAACAACAGTAGACATACAACCAAATTATATCAAACTAAAAACACAGTGCAGTTGTGAACCTTAGTCATCAGTGTTCTCCAAAACCCTGTGTCACTGTTTTAACTGAACTGCCACAGTACAACAGAGCAGGACCAAACCCCTGCAGCTCTGCCATGACCGTGTCAGATACATGACGCTTCAGGCTACGTTCTTTTCTCCAGCATTTTCTTTGGAAGCGTCTGAACTGATCCTCACCACAGAAATCGTGTTAGTACAAGTCAGAGGTAGGAGAGTGTGCACGCTGTGAGCCAGGGAGGTGGAGGGCGACGGGAAACAGGAGCTAGGTGAAGGAGTTGGATGACTGCTGAAGGAGAGACATGGTGGCTGAGCTGACGTGGCTCCTCAGACCACAGTATTAACATCCCCATGACTGCTTTCAGATGCCTGGTTCAGCATCTTTTTGTCCCCCCCCCCCTTTTATGACCAAACTGATGGCGTGCTCATTTTCCTGCTGATGAGACTTCCAAATATCGAGAGAGAAACAATTTCAACTGTGGAAAATACCGACCAAAATTATGTTGAGGATCGTGTTGTGACCACTGAAGGGAACGCTGATGGAAAATTTTAAAAAGGCCTCGGCACCACTTCATCCAGATCCTGAAGACGAAACAGAGACACTAGTGCAAATAAGCAAACCTCTGTGTTTGGTTGGCTCACGCAGCATGTGGCATTTGTTGTACCAATATAAAGTATCAGGTTAAGTGGTATTTAGCACCACCGCTGTTCTAGTCAGCAATTCTTTACAGGCTGATGATCCCAACTTGTGTAAAAGATGAACTACAGTGTGGGCAGAATGTGCAAATGAACTTAGATAACATACAGACATGAAGGGGCTTCAAGGCCTTTGCTTTGTTGCAGAGGAAGTGTTAAAAAATACAGTACAATCCTTTCTAAAAGCTGTTTGTATTGTATATAGTAACTTAACTCTGGTCTTCACAATGAATGACTCTTAAAGGTCCCATATTCTGACTTCTCCAATGCTTTATTTGAAGTGTTGTGGTTTTAAGAACCAAAAACTACTCATCGTTATTACTTAAAGTAGTAGTTTGACATTTAAGGAAATATGTTAATTTACTTTCCTTTCAGAAGTTAGATACGACTCACGTGTCTGAATGCTAAATATCAAGCTAAAGCCAGGAATCAATTAGCTTAACTTTAGCTTCACTTTTTAATTAAGACTCAAAAACTTTAGACTATATGGACCTTTAAACCTTTAGACTGTATGGACCTTTAACCCTTTAGACTGTATGGACCTTTAAACCTTTAGACTGTATGGACCTTTAAACCTTTAGACTGTATGGACCTTTAATATGTTATCCAGTTATTTTTTGCCTCTGATAGCTTGAGCTCATTTATCTTTACTAGTTGGACACCAAACAATTAATGAATGTCCAGATGATTATTTAATTATTTAACTGCCTGTTTCACATCTCAGAGGTATCCAGAGACTGATGATGATTTTTCAGGGAAATGTGACATTTTTTTTTTACCACAATTGAATCAACAGAAAAAATCTGAGTGGAAAAAGTGACCAGCAGCTTTCTGCATCCCATGTTTCCACCACTGAGGTGCCCTTGAGCCCGAGAACTGTAGTTGAGCTACTCAGCGTCTCAGACTGTGGTTGTATGGTCCTAGGAATCAAACAAGCGACAGCCAATGACAGCGAGTGCCATTGTTTTTACACTTTAGCTGTAACGATGACTTGTTTGGAAATCTTCCTCACACACTGCACCGGTGTGATTAAAGCAAGAAGTCCAGGGTTCAAATCCAGCAGCTGGCCAGTGTCTCGGTGGGTTTCCTGTGTGTGCTCTAGTGCCTTCTTACTGTCTAAAGACATAAAGGTTCAATTAACCTTTGACCCTGAACTACCTGTATTCATCATTGTGAGTTGAATGGTTGTCCTGGGCTTCCTCTTAACTAATGTGACCTAGGACCTGCTGAAGCCTCCCATGACCCTGACGAGGATAAGTGGGTATGGAGAGCAGATATTAGAAGAATTAGTATTTTTAGTTGGGTCTGTTTTCAGTCACAGGAGGAACTTCAGGGCTACTGATAACTCCACTTGTCAAAACACATCAAACACTTCTTTTCCATCGTCGTGCCTCAGTTGTGTCATTGCCCACAGCTTGTCATGTAATTAGGTTGTTTCCTCCCAGGCTGTCAGTGTGTGTCTGTCCAGAATAAAAGGCCATCTGGCTTTTTTTATACATCACCTCAGCCTCCTGCGTGATGGAGAAGTTTCCATCCCGTCCTCGGGCCTCGTGTCCCACCCCTGACAACCGGCAGGGATCTTATCTCCATTCGGGCTGGAAGATCTTTTTTCCTCATAATCTGAGCGGGACAATGGAGCTATATTGAGAAAGCAATAAACATGTGATTGCTTATCTGTTATCGGCTGTGTGGCAGATGAAGGGGCTGAATTAGTTATGTGTTTTGACATTTCCAACCAGTGTGGAAAGTGGATATGGGTGATCTCACCATGGAGACCGGGTCTGTTTGTTGGGTCTGAGTTTATGTCATGAAAGTAGATTCAGGCCTGATCAGTGTGAGGATCAGCTCCGTTGGTTCATGGCTAATAACTGATGTAATATTGTTTGCCTGCTGCTTAAGAGTAAAGACAAGTTCAAGCAAAAGAAACATTAGCACTGAAATCATTTATGCAAAAACAAAAAAAAACCAAACAAAATCAAACACTACATCAACTTAAATACTTAAACATAACATTGATTTTTATGGAAGATTTCTGAGTGGTTTAAAATAAAAGCACCATGTGTTCTCTGTGTAAGACATTTCAAAGCAGCACTGACAACTTAAAGGTGCCCTGTGCTGTTTATTGTGTAAACAGAGGTTTGTTTACATTCGGCATCTCTCCTCTGAACCTTTAAAGCTGCAGTAAATCCTATTTTTGGCTGTTTTGGGGTGATTTGGGGCTCTCGTCTAGACTGGTTTTTATATTAACTTTTTAAAAAATTTTTTACAATAAATTCAAGTGCGATGACGCTCTGAGATCTTCATACATCGGGAAACCTGAACTGAGTTACAGGCTGCGTGGATTGAAACATTTGCCACAGTTAATGAAGATCTGACAAACTGAAATCCTTTGATTTGATGTCATTTGATATTTTTTAAACAGAATATTCAGTCTGTGATCAGTGTTCAGTGTGGACTCGACCAAACGGCATCATTTAGAGCATCTTATCTCCTTAATTGGATGTTTTTCCTGTGGAGACAGGATGTTGGCACAAGACTCACAACTGACGGTTTGATTGTGTAAACTGATGGATTTAGTTTAGGGAGAGAAGATTGTGAATTCATGCCACTTAAGAGCCACATTCACCCATTCACACAATTATTCTGAGCTTTTTCTACATATTTACCACTTGTACGAGACATTAATGCAACAGTTTTATTTGGCGTTGGGAGAATTTTACAGATTAAAACTTTAATTTGCAGCTTCCCGTTTTCCAGAAAGGAAAGAATTATTAGGTTCTGAAATGCAAATATAAACATATGTTTTTGTGTAAATTATACATTTCTCCTTTTGATCCAAAGCCCAAACTTGGATACTTGGAGATGTTTACTCCACTCTGTCTTTTACACTTGCTGCAGTTTTCCTCATCTCAGTTCATCAGCTCAAAGCGTCGTCCATCATCACTTTCACACGTTGACAACGGACTCTGGGCCCTCATGCTTTGTTTGTTTTTTCACGTCTGCGGTGATGATGGCGAACACAGTGTCATCTCCGTCAACACGGCCTCTTTGTCTTGTTGGTCCCTGTTTTGCTCTGGTTTCACCCCTCGATGTTGTCAGAACAGCTCTGATGCCTGGTTTTCACCTCACTTACCTCTG
This sequence comes from Rachycentron canadum, assembly GCA_038496675.1. Lineage (NCBI taxonomy): Eukaryota > Metazoa > Chordata > Actinopteri > Carangiformes > Rachycentridae > Rachycentron > Rachycentron canadum. The sequence goes on from CM076657.1 coordinate 23,202,350, forward strand.
GTGGCTGTTACATCATTCCTCTGTGTCCCTGCTGGTCAGAGTCATACACACAGCTGTTGGGTGGTCGCTTTATTTTGAAAGGAATAGTTTAGCATTTTGAGAATTATGCTTATTTGCTTCCTTTTTTTTTTATTATAGACACCACTGTCACATCTTTGAGCTAAATATGAAGCTAGAGCAGGTGATTGGCTTAACTTAGCATAAAGGCTGGAAGCCGGGGAATCGGCGAGCATCTAAAGCTTACTGATTAACATCTCCCGTCTCGTTTGTTTAATCTGTACACAAACAGTGGGGATCTGCTCCCTCTCATGAGTTAAAGGCACAGTGTGGGCTGAAAGATGGAGGAGTCTTATCACATTCAACATATCACATAGTGACGTTCAATTATGTAACTATAATTTTCATTCTCTAAACACTCGGATGCAGTAAAATGAAAGGCTGAGCTTTCAGGCTGAACATCATGGTTATTGAAGAAAAATGATCGTACAGTATCTAATTTATACTGGTAGGGTTGTGGAGTCTTAAAACCACAAATATATCTTCCTATGGATATCAATACTTCAAAATAAAAGACTGGAAGTGTAATGTAAAATATAGGAAATGTTGGCTTCTTTACCCTGTTTTCATTCTTTTAATAATAAATTAATTAAGCTAATCACTTCCTGGCTTTAGTGTTATATTTAGAATAAAGACATGTGAGTCTTTAATGTCGAACTATTCCTTTAATTAATAATGACATTTAGTCACCAAATTATGACTTTATGCTCAGTTAATTACAACATTTCAGCATATTATACCATGTACAGCGTGATGATGGCCCCAATCGTCAATTTTAACTTGACCTTGTGCACTTTGAGTTAATCTCCTTCACGCATGTAGACTTAATTTCTGTGTGCGACAGATTAATATAAATGCTGTCTGTGCTGTTTTCCAGGCTGTATGCTGTGTTTTGGCCAGTCGAACTTCTTCCGCTTCAACCACCCTGAAGAAGCCTTCAGGATGAAGAGCATGATGCCCCAGGCAGGAAGCGTGTCCAGCGGGGACTACAGAATATGTGCAGGTACCATACTGGGCACTCGTTCGTCCTCATATTAAACCCATTCATCTGTGTTTTCACTCCACAGTCCTACCCTCCTTCTCCACTGACACAGGCCCAGTGTGAGAAAAACACAGCGGTTTCAGCTCAGCCTGGATGGATGAATGGGGCAGATTGTTGCAGAGGCCGACAGGCCGGTGGCGAGGTGCCGCAGCAGTGTCGTTTATTTTGCAGGTGGATGTTTGTACAGCAGTAAACGCCCGGCTTTTTTTTTTTTTTTTTTAACAGGCTGCCTGGGGTGGAGGAAGTGCAGCAGGAGAATAGGTTTCAGTGATTTTCCTATTCAGACAAAAGGAATTTTCTGTGGAAAATACAAATATCTCTTCATTTATTTTTAAATTTGGACATATCTGCATTAAATAAAGGCACAAGTGGCCTGTTATTCCTGTTTGCAGCTCCGTTTCAACACCCCTGTTGTCAGTATCGGGCTTTAAAATGCAGCACCCGTTGAACCCTGAAGCCTGAACGGTGCCCAGCTGGGACCTGGTGCTGGAGTTCACACCATGCATGCTTTATGAGCGTCTCATTCCTCTGCGTCTCCAGGCAAAGTTTCTAGCTGCCTGTTTGCATGGGTGTGTGTTATGAATATTCCTCGTCGCAGGGTCACAACTGTAAGTTTATCTTTTCTTGGCCGACTCTACGACCAGGGATCTGTCAGAGCATCTTGTTATTTCCCTCATGGTCCCGTTGATGTTGCTGCTACCAGGGGTATAAGTTTAGCACACGGGCGCGCTGGCTGCTGCTGACTTCCTGATCCAGTAATGAAAGCCTTCCGTTGTTTAGAAACGTACCATTTTCCTCAATTATGCATTCCTGAGTTGCATTTGGATGAAGACTGCTTATACCACTCCTATGATAACGAAGGCATATCTGTCATATCAGCGTGGAACTTGAAAATTACACTCGTTATCTGTATATGAATTCTAGACCAAACCCAGCTAAACCCATTTGACCTGCATTTTTATAAGAATGATACATTCCACAGCTTTTCTGTCCAAAATAACACACTGATATCCATTTATATTATTTGCCCCATACATATATATGATGTTATGGTCAGTTTGTGCTGCAGAGGCAGTGCAGCTTTACTCACTGCCTCTTAAAATACCTGTGAAACACATGGGCCGGCGGCCACATTTTCCCAGCGCGCTCCTCTGTCACGTTGCCAGGTCAGTAACGTTAACCAGCCGTCTGCAGACTGATGCTTCTCACAGCACCAACAGCAGGAGCACGTTTGATTAGCGCAGGGACTTCTCTCTTTATCCTGACTAGCGTCACCTCACAGCAAGAAGGTTGTGGGTTTGAACCCCGGGTCTTTCTGTGTTGAGTTGGCATGGATCCATTACCACTTTGGTTTGTGAGCTGTAGTTTCGAAGCCTCAAGTTTGTCATTTGATGTTTATTTATTTTTTGGAAACCAGTAGAAATCATATTTGGAGGAGAAGGTGGAGCTGAGGAGGAGTGAGGGGTGGAGCTGACCTGCGCTGTACTCTCTCCTGATTGGGTGGTACAGTCTGTCAATCACACAGTAGCCACACCACCTAATGCATAACCTGCTTTATGGTGAACATCATGTTGTATTGAAGACTTGAAACTAGAGACTGAGACCATAAAATCATTAGGAAAAGTTTACTGAGCTAATAAATCAAGGGAGAAGTAGGGACATTTTCCCATAGACTTCAATACAATCTGACTTCTTAAACAACCAGCAGATTAGTAGATAAAATGGAGGTTTAAGGCATTTCTGCATTGTCCACATCCATTTTTATAGACAGTCTGTCGTTGAGTATCTTGCGCAAGGACAGTTTGAAAGCTGAACTGGAGCCAGGAATCAAACCACCGACCTTTTGGTTAGCAAACAACCTGCTCTACCTCCTGAGCCACAAACATACAACATAATGATTTTTTTTCAAGCCAATCACAGTTAGATGGTGAAGTGTGAGAAGGGAAAAACTGCTTGATCATCACCATCTGGACACATGTTGTACAGATGTTGTGAGTTTGTACTCGTGTTGTGTCGATGGGTTTTTATCAGCTGTAAAGATCAGTGGTGTCCTGGCTCACGTTGATACACAGCCCCTCAGATGAACCTGATGTGAAGTATTCCTGTTCGTGCTGCCGTATTTCGGTCACATTCACCTGTCTGTTGTTGGGTTTTGCTGATTTGTGCGAGGTCAGCATCGGTCCACTGACCAGCTGTTCTTCAGCTCCGCCTCTTTGCTGATTGGACGTTTCCTGCGCCACTCTGCCAGGCCAGCAGACGGCTTTGTGGCCCCGAGCTGCTTACTTAAAGAGGCCGACGGCTGTGGTTACGGTATCTTTTTCAGAAACTATTTATAAACCTCCACTTTCATTCTACTGTCCCCCCCCCACCACCCCGGGTTTCCCCTCCTGTCCCCCCCTGCACCCACCCACCTGCCCTGGACGGGTGTTAGCCTTAACAAAGGGCCTTTATCTAACTGTCGTTTGGCTGCTGTCTCTGTCATTGGCTGCAAAAAAAACAAAAAAAAAAACCAAAAAGACAACAGAGCTGAGTCTTTATGAAGCAGCTGATTGTTGTTATTTTTGCAGTGAGGCACCATATGGCTTTTGAATCTCTGATTTTATTTAATTATGCAATAAAAACAAATGTAAATCAGTATAATAGGAGAAACTGAGGAGCTCTGTTCCACCCTTTATTTTCAATTTCCAGGAAAATTCGGAAAATAATTCATTTCATTTCATTCTGTATTTTATGTGAAAACAGTTCAGCCACAGGTCATAACACACATAACCCTGTAATAATTATAGTTTTTACACAACTTCACAAATGCCCTTTGTTCTGATTAACTTTTAGTATTTGTTTGCTGACTCTTCAAGACTGCAGTGTGTTGAGCTGTTTGCCAATAAAGGTGCAGCCCTCCAAACCACTGGTTTCCACGGGTTGAATAAAGGTCAGATTGTATTGAAGTCTATGGGAAAATGTCCCTACTTCTCCCTTGATTTATTAGCTCAGTAAACGTTTTCCTAATGAGTTTATGATCTCAGTCTAGTTTCAAGTCTTCAATACAACATGATGTTCATTTTTTAAATGATGGTCCATTTAGAGGAAAATAGACCATAAAGCAGGGGATGAGTTAGGGGGCGTGGCTACTGTGTGATTGACAGACTGAACCACACGTGGCGTCCTGTCTGATCTGATTACAAACTGGAGGCTTCAAAATGGAAGTTCACGTCAGGTTTAAACAGATTCTTAAACAGTGATACGATAAAATGAACTTAATTTATTCAAGTATTGTACATAAATATCTATTTGAAGTATTTGTTCTGAAGTGTTTCCATTTCATGTTACAAACTATATGAAAAGTTAAAGAATCACTTAAAATTAATAAATATAAAATAAAATTTAGCTTAGTAATGCAGTAATACATCATATATTAGTATTAACAGACACATGTCCAATTTTATGCATCACAAATGCTTTTATTTTTAATACTTTAAAAAGTTCACGGTCAAATGATATATGGTTGTGCTTCAGTTCTTATTGAAGGCTCTATACTGACAACTAGAAATAGACAAACACGGTTTATTTAAGGGAAACTATTTCTTGCATACTCTCAGTGGAAGCTCTTCTTATTCAAGCTGATATGTGGCCTGGGTGATCAGACCTAATTATAAAAGGTGTTATTAAAAGCATTGCGGCCTGTCATTGTGACTGGATGTCAACAGTCTGTATACTCTTTAATGATGGTCCAATACCAGCCCAAATCAACCCAAATCAACCAGTGAAGTGTCAGTAAAGTCAAAGTTCAGGAGGATCTGTTGATGCTTCCTCTCCTGTCTCATCTGAAATCTGCATTAGAGAAACAATGACAGTAACAAGCCATAAAGTCCACCACTGTGACTCTTTAAAAAAGGCTGTTAAAACTCCCAGCAGCCTGGGTGGGCAGAGCTACGTCAAGTTAGCACTGACACCGGAAGTGAGATGATCTTCACCTTCAAAATAAATTATAACATTTAATCATTTCACGGAATCAGCTTATTTAGGACAGATATTCTTCAGATTTGTCTCATTTTATCTTTGAATCCACGTGTCCTTTGAGTGTTGGACCAACGGTATGTTAATACGTTTGAAGACTATGGGGGCATTGTTGCTGGCAAACATAGCCAATGAAGAGTTGGAGTCACGCTGATAAGGACATTGAATGTACCTTAAATTGTTGTATTTTCTTGTCACGAACGAGGACAGAAAATTTAAAGTGTTTTAGAGTGTTTTCCACGTTCACTAAATTGGAAGTTTATTTTGAAGGTTGTAAGCGGAAAGACCGTTACGTTTCGTGTAGCTTGATCCCAGTGTAACCGTTGGCAGCGGCGGTGCCGAGCGCCCCAACCCCCGGCTGAAGCATCACCTCGGCGGTGAATCTCCAGCGCTCCCTCGGTGTGTGTGTGGAGCCAGGCACCGGCGGGGCTCCGTCACACCCGGTCTGGTACCGGTGTCCGGAGGATGTGGGCCTCAATGTGTGTCATATAGCAAGTGAAGCGCACTGACATTGACCGGGTCGCTGTTTTATTCCTTCATGTGAGTAACCCTACCGCTTGATGCCTGAGCTTTGGGCGAGAGAAGTGATAGGAACCGGCCACACGCCAAACCCTGTTCAGAAAAAGATGGTTTAATGTTGATTCGTTTATCTGGGAAGATACACACAGCGCAGGACATCACAAGCTTAATGTTATTGATTGGGACTTCGGTCTGTGTTCTTCTAAAGGTTATCAATCAATATGTCCTTAATTCTATAAATATTTCCCTGCTTTTGTCACATTATCACGGTCTATTCTCCTGAGAGGGAAATGTAGGGGACGGCGGATGAGACTAACGTGTGTTTGTTATTGATGATGCAATTAATGCCGAATTGTAGAGGTCACCGAGTGTGATAAAACCTCTCAAGTCATCTCGTGTCTTAAGCGCAGTTTCGCCGTTAAGTAAGCTAACACTAAATTGACAGATTTTTAAATGAAGTTTGGCACTGTGTACCCGAAGCGATAGCCTGTATCCCATGACATCATTGCATGGGCTTTCCCTCGGCAAACGGATGCATTTATTTTTGTCAACCCCCCCTCCTCTCGTTTTTTTGACCCTGTACGTAAGGGTTTGTTTTCTGAGAGAAACATGTGACATTGACATTCATGCAGAGCTCAACAGATATAATGTGCCATTGTGACTGTCCTGCAGACCGGACTGCTGTGTAATTTGCATGAAAATGTATTCAGACTTAATTGTGGTCAGGCTGTCATGAAGGCAGAGCTTCATTGTATGGCAGAGTCATTATAGGGGAGCAGGCAGGAAGCGGCTCCCATCTCTGCTGAACAAGCACAGCTAATGCATTATTTGTGAAGCTTCTACATTTTAGAGCAGTTTTGCTATTGGGACATCTCTCTCTCTCTCTCTCTCTCTCTCTCTCTCTCTCTCTCTCTCTCTGACATCATCATATGACAGAGCCTAGATTGACTTTTCTATTTAATGCTCCTGTATCTATGTTTGTGTTATCATTTGCTCTGTTCCACAGTCATTTTTCACGATCTCTAATGTTATTACGACACGACTGAACATGACAGCTCTATTCTTCTCTTGTCCCCTCTTACCTCTCAGTGTTGGCACCAATGACTCCTCGCTGCAATTATCCTCATGTTTCCAATGAACCAGACAAGAAGTCCATTTAAACGGATTTCATTTAGCAGTAATAAAACCTGATCTGTGTTCTGATCCTTGCCTTAAGGCCATGCTGGTGAATCTCCCACGTGGCCGTGTGTTTCTGCTGTAATAATCTACTATGCTGACATTAAAGAGAGACAGTTAAGATTAGATTACCCGGCCTGTGTCCTACGTTGCTTTCGGGCCACACAGTAATTGGGTTATGTAGGCACATTTTCTCCTGATCCCTATCCAATGCACAGGCCTGTCTATCCGTTCATCTCCTCGCCTGTGTCCTTCCTTCTTTCCTCACCGCTAATCCTTTCTCTGCCCTCATGCTTGTCCGGTTTCTACACTGGACCGGTGAACATGGATTTGACAGTGATTTTTGAACAGGACGTGACAGGACGTGGAGGTTCTCAGATGTGGAGAAGTTGTGAAATTGTGTGGGATTTGACTGCATTGTATTGCCTGTTTAAACCTTCTATCACTCAGGGAAATATGGGTAAGGTTAGGTCTTCTGGTTGATTTGCATTAGACCTTATAATAGATAACGGGTAAACCATAGATCATGCAGCATTACACTCTCAGAGTAAGAGCCATTGAAGGTACTTGTATTAAGAGCTCAGGCCAGTGGGGAGGAGAAGTGTGCTTAACCTGTTTATTGTGATGAAAGACAGAATGACATTGGCTGTGTTGGTGTGGACCAGAGACCATACATAAAATTGGACGTACACCTCGTGGCTGTTAAGTGAATTCTCTCTAATGACCATCAGGGGGCGACATCACTGGTTGTAAAAAGTCTGATTGTATTGAAGTCTATGTGAAAATGGCCCTACTTTTCAAGGTACTGGTGAGAAGTTGAGCATGTATAATAAAACCATAAGACGGTTTAAGGTAGTACCAGTGGCCAATGCGTCGTCTTGCCAGATGATGTTGCATTACATTGCCAAGTTAAACTTACATGTTGGAGAATCCACTCTCTGCTCACCTCCCCACCAGTGACATACTTTGGACTTTTTATTGACATAGTTAAATGTCGTTCAGAGACCTTGTTGTATTACGTCTTGTTTTTGTTTTCAAAGCCAAAGCCTGATGTTTGTTTTCTGTCTTTTTCCCCATTAGACACTGAGAGCTTGGTCAATGGGAATCACCAGCCGGGTCCAGCCCAGTCTCCCCCAGCTCCTGGAGAGAGAATCCAGTCTGAGCACAGTGCAATTGTCAGCTCCATTGAGAAGGACCTACAGGACATCATGGACTCTCTAGCCATGGATGACCCCCAGCCTTCTTCCTTGGAGGCCAAAAAGCCTCCCGGAGGCCAACCGATTCCCCACTCCCCCCTGTCGCCCATGGTCAATGGAGGGGGCCGGTATCTGTTGTCTCCTCCTACCAGCCCAGGGGCTATGTCCGTGGGGTCCAGCTATGAGAATACGTCCCCTCCCTTCTCCCCCCTGTCCTCGCCCTCAGCGGCCAGCAGTGGGAGCTTTACCAGCCCATCTCCTAGTGGAGGACCCCAGGACCAGAGTTCTTCTCTGCCGCCAGTGCCTGTACGCTCCTCTAGCTACAATTTCACCTCCCAGCCTCCGCCTGTACCCCAGCCACGGACCATACTGCCTAACTTCAGCAGCGGTGGGGCGGGCCAGAAGGTTCAGGAAAGCCCCAGGATGCAGAGGAAGGTCTTGACAGAAACTCCTCCAAGCCCCAAGCCAAGCCGCAGAGGACTAGGCCAAGATGGGTCTGAGAGTCCTCGACAGACTACCCTTCTGTCCTCTAATGAATCTCTCAATAGTAGAAACATTGTGCCAAGTAGTCCCAGACTCGCTCCCAAATTCTCTACCTGTTCATCCCCATCTCCCTCCAGTCCCAGGACCAAGACAACCACAGTGCTTCAGGAAAGGCCTGCCAGCCCCTTCAGAGAGCAGACCACGCTAACTGACCACTCCCTCACTTCTAGCCCATCCAGGCAGCTTTCCCAGCCCACCAGAGCCTTCCAGCCTCCCTTGGACCCCATTGTCCACATCATCCAAGGATCGCCGCTACAGCAGCATCCACGTTCACTGCAACCCCCCGAAAGCCCTCGCATGGCCAGGAGGAACCTTGAGCTGAACGGAGGCAGCGGAGCGAGCAGCACCATGAGAGAGCTGCCACCTCTTAGCCCCTCCATGGTTCGGAGAGGGGTCCCAGTACTCCCAGGAGCGCTACCAGGGACAATCCCCACCTTGAGGACTCCAGATAGTCCCTCAGGTCTAGCCAAGCTTGTTCCAGAGAGTCCCAGGCTCAGACGAAAGACCGGCTCCACATCTGAGGAGCCGATGAGCAGCAGGGGGATGAGAGCCCGCAGTCCTTCCCCTACCTCTGGGATGATGGAGGGCGGCGGCGGCGGTGGAGGTGGTGCAGGAGTACGAAAGGGAAGCTTTGGGAATTCTCTGTCTCCTGCTTATAGCTTGGGCTCCCTGCCTGGCTCATCCCCTGTAGCCAGCCCCAGGACCCACAGGAAGATGTCTGCAGGGAGACCCCACCCTGGGATGAGGGAGAGAAAGAACAGCATCACAGAAATCAGTGACAATGAGGATGAGCTGCTGGAGTACCACCGACGACAGAGAGAGGAGCGGCTTCGAGAGCAGGAGATGGAGAGACTGGTGAGTCTGGAAAACACGTCACCAGGAAACCACTGTGATTCAGCTCACATTTAACACCTCTTTATGCTCTCAAACACCATTTTTACATAAAAGCCACAGCATTATACCTCAACATATCAGAGATCAATGTAATTGTCTCTCTCTCCCTCCACTTTCCAGTGTCTCTCTCTCACTGCTACTAAAATAAAGTCAAAAATGGTCAAATATTAATTAAAAAGTACTTGTTTAACGCTATTAAGCCCACGGAAGCATAGATGCTTCCAAAAATCACGTTGTCTCGAGGGCGTTGTTGCTCCATGATGGTCTGAGCTGAAGACATGTTGACAGACAGACTGAGGACAGGTTTTTTCTCCTTAAACTAGAGAATCAACTGTTTCTAACGAGCTCTGATTTGTCCCCGTGGGACGTTTATTTCTGTCTGTAAAGTCATGAAACGTTAGGTCAGATTTGGATCAGTCTGACCCTTTAACTGGAGCATTGATGCTTTACTTGTGTGTCACGTCTCTACATGGGACGCTCCTATTGGCTCCAGTACGTGAGCCAAGAAAAGTACATTGTGCATTTTCTTTTCTTTGTTTCTTGCTTTTTTGTTTCTGTGCTTCTGTCTTTATTGAGTTACATATATAATTATATAGGTTGAGCTGATTCTGAATATGTGGACACTTGGTGACGTTTTTATAAATTAAATCTTAAACACAAAGCGATGAACAGAAAAACCTCAACGAGGCTTAAACTGTAAAATGTCCAATCAGTCAAAAAAAAAAACCAGTTAATCATCTTAATTGAATTGCAACCTAATCATCTTAAACTTAACCGATTAACCTACAATCAAAGTTCAGTGTGTTTCGGTCATTTGCTGGCACATGGAGGGTTGGTGGGATTTACAGTTGAAGTGCTCACTATATCTGTAATGTAGAGAGGATTATGTAAAGTCAAAGTCCTAATTCAACAGGGTTAAACAAAGCTTCCTATAGTTGTACCCACTTCTTTTGCAGTTAAATTCAACAGCGACCTGTTTTCTCCTCAGATGAAAAGAAAATCAAGAGTCTCACGTACACACTCCCGAACACATTTCAGCTCTTTCTTGTGTGGATTTCTGCTCACAGCTGGCAGGATTTTGAGAAGTTGATTTATGTAGAAATGTCTTGTGATACACATGTTTTGAGGAGTTTTCTGAATATATTGGCACTGACGAGCCTTGGATTACGCCGCACGCGTAGTTTAATATGTTTGCGCACACTCCTCTTGATCTTGTTGAAACGAGTCCGTTGAAAGGGTTTTATTGCAGGATTTTGATCAGCTGTGAAAGCGAGCATACGTAGATATGATTTTATATTGAATTTGACAAGGATAAATCTCTCCAGTGTAATGTGGGAGGGTTTTACTGGGGACCCGCGATCAGAAAACTGCCTGGAGCACCTTCAGACGTATCTGAAAGAATTTCATTGGTGTGATTATCACTGGAGGAGTTCTGGTTTGTGATGAAATGTGCCAAATATTCTTGCAGACACTCGGTCTAACTCTTATCTGTTTGACCTCCTGGAGGGAAAGAGTGTAACACTGGCAGTCTCCCCATTGAGATCATTTACAGGCCTGGTCGTTCCCTCCTTTTCCAAACAAACAGGAACTGTCTGTAACTTGGCAGTCGGCTGTCTAAACCGCTGCTGACATGTGGTCTCAGGGCGCCCAGATGAGCCCATAGCAACCGCATTGTTTGTTGTTTCCTAAACTGTGGTGGGGGGGTTAGTGGAGCGGCGGTGGACATCTTGAACTTGTCTGCCGGTCTGAATGAAACTGCAGAGACAAGATCCTTTTTTGAAAGGCCTCTATATGTGTTTGTGCCTGTGTGAAAAGGCGTCTGTCTGCCCTGCTTCTAATTACTAAGTGTGAGACTGAGTGAAGCCAGCTCAGTTGGGTGGACTGAGGCGACAGGGCCTCTTGTCTCCGTGGACCTGGTCTTGTTCTGGTGCCTCCTATTGAGACACGGCAGTAAAACAGTGAGTTGGCAGAGTCACATCCAGTCACAGAGACTCAGATTAACCCTTAACAGTGAAGTGGGCCGAGTTAGTTGAGGGTTTTATTATCGAGACAGGCTGTCGATTCTGTTGCTGTTTTCTCATTTGGTAGCAGCAGTTAGCATATTGACATGTTGTTAATGATCAGATGCTGGTGAGAGTGTGTTTCTTACCACTGATATAGAGTCATCTGGAGCTGGAGCTGTGATTTTATTATCGATAAAGACAAAATGTGTCACATCAGAGATGCGACAGAAATCTGCAGGGTTTTATACCTGCCACATGATTGGCTCATAACTGCATGAATAAGAAGGTGTTTCCAATAAAGTGCCCATTGAATGTGAATGTAAGAGCTGAACCTTGAAATCATATGGTTAAATTGACCTTTTCTAGTGTTATCGACCTCTCGAGTCACTCATTCACACACATTCATACAGTGCTTTTTACAACTACTCATGTTGCGCTTCTTCCACTCATACCACTCATACACTGATGGATCTACCATCAGAGGCAGTTTAGGGTTCAGGGTCTTGCCCAAGGACACTTCAACATGTGGAGTGGAGGAGCCTGGGATCAAACCACCAACCCTCTAATTAGCAGACGACCTGCTCCACCTCCTGCGCCACAGCAGCCCCAAGACTTTCATTTCAGAATAAGTAATAAAACAAATCACGTTCACATTTTTAATAAAGCAAATGTCTAAAAATCCAGCTCTGTGACATACAACTTTAAATTTGTCTGCAGAGAAATGTTCAATATAAGATATTAATTAAAAATAAATGTAATTAAATTTATCCCATAATACAATTTTAGTTGCTTGTTAAAAACACAATATCCCACAAGCCCATGTTAGACAACACCATATAATATATGTATAATATAATAATAATTGTCAAGTCATAAAGAGGAAGTTGTGCTCAAGACACCAAACATTGGCCTGACAAAGTCAAAAGACAAAGTCAAAAGTATTCAGAAACGGCTGATATCCTCAGGTGAGCGGGGCTCAGGAGCGTGTCACACGTTTGGTTTGTTGTGACATCATAAAGTCCCAGAAGTCCTGTCGGCTGATTTTAAGACTCAGTTTCTGAAAGCAGGCTGTGAGCATTTCTCTGTGGACTGAGACCTTTGATACTTTCACTGTATTAATATAGAACCTTACAGTCTAAAGGTAGACCACATGGAGGTCTACCTTTAGACCGTATGGACCTTTAACATCTACCTTTAGACTGTATGGACCTTTAACTGTATTTGAGACTATATGGACCTTTAACATCTACCTTTAGACCGTATGGCCCTTTAAAGAGAGATTGCATTGAGTTACCATCTTGTCAGGGCTCCACGTGTTTTCTTTGCACATTTAATGAATTCAATTGTTCAGTGGTATTTTTGGTAATTAACAAAGCTTTAATTCACTCCAGAGCAGCCAACTGCTAAATTGCTGTTGTGGGTTACGATGCCAACTAACCGAGAGGAATGTCATCACTATGGGTTCAGAAAAGTGTTTAGAAGCTTTTTCACTCCTACAATTAAAATGCATGAATTCTTGGCATGATACATGTATGATATAGGCCATTAGCATCTTTACTGCCCATGTTAACCTTCACATAAACCTCAGACCCTTTGTTTTCACTATAATTACCCACAACAACCTTTGGACTAGTAAAACAACAGGCACACAAAGAATAATATTTACATTAGAGTTGTGCAAATAGCTCATGGCGTGCAAGGTCAAGAAGACATTTATGTCAAGTAAATAAAGTGCACAGGGACAAGCGAGTTGTGCCTGAGACTCAGAGGGAAGATTCCTCAGCAGCCTGTGATGTTATTGTATTTTCTGAGCACAGAAACTCGCAGCTCTTGGAGAAGGCAGGGCGTGGAGCTGCAGGGCCTGTAATTAGTCACAGTTGACTCACTGTCATGACAGATTTTTCTTGCCCCAGAGCGTCTGCATTTAAAGCATTTCACACACAGCCTGCTACTCATTCACACAACTGATTACCAAAAAACAAAGTTATATGAACAGCGAGTGCGAAGAGTTTATTCGGGAACATTCAGAGTCTTATTGTGAAATCAACAGGAGTACACAGCTCAGAGGCAGCAGGAGGCTGCAGGGAGATACAGCTACACTCCTACACTGGTGCGCTGATTTACCAGCCTCACATTGGACTTTGAATGGGTTTTAGCCTTTGTTGTTATTTAAAGGTCCCATAAATGATAAAAAAAAGTGTTGATATCCATCATATAAGAAGATGTCTGTGGATTTAAGAACCAAAAAACATCTGAGCCTCCTCTGATTGGCTGACTATATTCTGAGTAATAAATAAAAATATAGCAGAATTCAGGTAAACACCAAATCCTGAGTTGAAAGCAGTGACTGTTTTGTTGTGACATCACAAAGTTCCAGAAGTCATGACGGCTGGTTTTAAGGCTCAGTTTCTGAAAACAGGCTGTGAGCATTTTGACCTTTGGTACTTTAATGAGATTCCCCCATAGATGCCTGTGATATTTTGCCTTTTATTATGAGATACAAACAACAGAGAATTGACAGTTTCTTGGTCTGTGTATCTATATTGGTTTTACACATCAGTGCACTCATCATTACGATGACCCTGATGATGTCATCAGTCAAAGACACTTGTTATATACTGGGGGGGTGGAGTTTAAGGACATTTGATGGACAGGAATAGTCTAATAGTTATATTGAGATGCATCATGGGAAATGCAGGAGCTTGAGTATCTGCCTCATCTCATAAGTTTCCTATTTTAATGGAAGTGCTCTACTAAAATGTTGGATTGCACCTTTAATCTGAAAGGATGCACAATTTATTATCATCCTCTGTGTCTGTAGTGTTTCAGTCTCCCATGATGCTTCACAGGAGACTTTTCCACTATGACAAGGAATTAGTAACAGGCAGAACTTTTAATACTTGTAAGTCTTTGTGCTTGAAAGAAAAAGGTTCACATTTGAAAATGTGCATCAGTCTGAAACATGGACATATGGGAAATGTGGGGCAGGATCGTTTATAAACATCAAAACCCGCCCAAAATGTGTTAAATGATACCAGCGACTAACGGCAGGGAAAAGTCCTTAAACAGCATTTAATTCAGCTAAATGATGTTTTCCTTTGGAGCCTGGAGGTTAGCCCTCTCTGTAATGGCCGGTCTGCGGGGAAGTCCATCTGATCCAAGCTGTCTGGCCTGGCACTCCTCTCTCCACTTGGCCATCTGACTGACACTCGGTCTTGGCAAACACACTTGGCACATGAAGCACGAGTCGCAGCATGATTCGTCTGTGGCAGGCAGACCGGCCTCCTGTCCCCTGAAGATGACATCATCTTTCCTGTGACGTTAGTGAAGATTACACCGTTGTTTTTACCAACACACTTAAGACCAATGTGTGTCTGCTTTTACTTTGAAGGGGCATTAAGTGTGTTTTTCATGCAACCACTGTGCAGGACATAAAGCTACAAAGCTACAAATTGACTGAGGAGCTAAAATACCAGATTCATTCATTCATCAATCAGCCACACTGTTTATCCTCATAGGGTCTCAGGTGGACTGGAGCCAACCCCAGGTGATGTTGGGGCACCCGTTCGTTTGTGAGCTGCTGTTTTTAAGCCTCCTGTTTGTAATTTGGCCGTCCACCATCTTGGCTCTTTGAAACCATCTCTGGAGGAGAAGGTGGAGCTGAGGAGGAGTGAGGGGTGGAGCTGACCTGCTCTGTACTCTATCCTGATTGGGTGGTACAGTCTGTCAATCATGTTGTATTGAAGACTTGAAACTAGAGACCATAAACTCATTAGGAAAACGTTTTCTGAGAGACGTAGGGACATTTTCACATAGACTTCAATACAATCCACTTTTATAAACAGTCTATGGACACATGCATCCTCCACAAAGAAAGGCCCCGGCCAGGTTGTAATTTGCTATATTTGAGGATGAAGAATTCCCCATTGACTGGAGTTGATGCTGTGACGGCTGGGAGGGGGCTGGAGTAAAGGTTAAGATCGTTTAATGCATCTTTAATGGAGGCTTTTTCTCAGAAGCACGTCTCTGTTTTTTTGTAGCTCTCCACCTCAAATTTTAGGGATGAAGCTGCAGTTCTGAATATTTTCCCTCAGGCAGAGATTTGATTCGTTGGAAATTCAAAAGGAAGTTCAACTCTGGCATTTATCATCACCACATGGCCACAGATCTGCCCTGTCCCCTCTACCTTTTTTGTTCGTGTCTGCTGGAGCCCAGTGGGATGTCACAAATGTCAAGTGTTTGTGACGCGCTCAAAGAGTCTTTCCTGTGCGGTTGGCATCTTTACCACTGTCCGCGAGGATTAACCAACCAAATATACCCTCACACTTGCCGCACAGCATCTTGTCGAACGCTTCCAAATATATCTGACACCAAACCTGCCCACCTAGGCAGCCAAATATATCCTGCACCTACACTGATGCAAAGAGCTGCACAAACCCACTGAGCAGCAGGTGGACCTTTACCCTGTAATTTAAGGTAGAAGAAGAACAGGAGGGGGTTCCTGTTTGTGTTTAAATCATCAGTGTCAAGAGGCAGATTACTGGGATTTGAATGTTTTGGTTTGAAACTAAACAGGAGAGGAGAGAGAGGCTCGGACAGATAAGACGAGTCGAGTGGACTCTGTGGCTCTTTATCTGGGGCAGCAATAAATCTGTTTCTCTGCCCGTCCAAAGGAAAGCTGCAGTAATCCAGTCTTGAGACAGCACCAACAAATATGCCTCGTGTGGATTTTCTCTGTTGGAAACAAGCGTCAGATCAAGGCGCATCGTGCCACTTGACGCAATGCTGCTTTTATTCTTTCTGTTCTTTTGGTTTTGAATTAATCATCAGTATTTAAATGATGGTGCAGGTTCAGGCGTCTGCTCTCGGTTGTTGGAGGCTTTTTGCTAATTTGTCATGTTTTAAAAATGTGGACACACTGTTGCCTCCTGCTGTTTCATATTCTCGCCACTAGAGGGGGTCATTTAACTGTTGAGCACCACAGTGTCAAACATGTCGCTGCTCACAAACTTCACTTCCTTCAAGCTGTTTTTAAGTAAGTGTGTGTTTGGTTTGATACTGCTCAGATAAAATATTCAATATTTTTTCAACAATCAACATTAAATAAATAGAAATAAGCCAATAAATCTTGGCTTTTGTCTTTAAACAAACATTTAAACATTAAAACAAACAATTAAGTTTTATTGTGAAAATAAGCAGGTTTAAAAAAAAAAAACACTACATAATAAATGAATAAAAAAAAATATAATCACATTATAAAATGTTAACGCATCAAATTTGAGGTTGTTAAATTTCTGTTTAATCTAGAGTAAATCTGTATTTAGGAAGGGAAGTATATCGATTTAAGTCGTGTTTGATCCTTGTTCTTTACACCCAGACGTTCGTTGAATGTAACATCTGAAACTGAAATCTGCCTGGATTAAATTTATCTGCCTATTTCTAGTGAGGAGCAGACAGTGCAGGCAGTATAAAGTTCTTCTTGGTATATGAAGTTAGTCCCTTTGCTTTTCCTAGAACCGGCATCAAAGCCACCTCCCACTTGAGGAAGTCCTGATACATGTCGATCTGTGGCTCCGCCCCCGTTCACACAGACTCCCCACCACCTCTCACAAGACTGGGGCAGGGGGGCAGAGGTGGGGTGGGGTGGGGGTGGGGGTGTAGGCTGTTCTCCATCCGTCCCAAAGTAGCACAACCAGTTGTGAAATCATTTTACAGTGGAGCAGGAGCCGTAAGGAGCCACAGCTCATCCTCCAGGCCTGTTACAGAGCTGTAGAGTACAGACCCTGTGTGTGTGTGTGTGTGTGTGTGTGTGTGTGTGTGTGTGTGTGTGTGTGTGTGTGTGTGTGTGTGTGTTTGTGTGTCATGGACCGGTATCATATGCTGGGAGGCAGCAGGACCGGACCGGCGCTGAGGCGAGCTCAGAGCAGGGAGCAGGCCGTGGTGTATATGCTCGCCGTGGCTAAAGAGAAGCCGGTCTTCCTCAGCCGTTCGGCGGCGCTCATGAAGGTAACCAATGCCGCTGCTAATATTAACAAGGCTCTGCCCGTTGTTGCCCTCGGACTGGATTTTAAATAGACGGTGGATGTTCCTGCGCCCGGGTCTGTGGTTTGGATCTGGATAATACGAGCACTGTTCGGGGCCCGTTGACCACACGTGATGCCGTGTGGTTACAAGCTGAAGAGGAGCTTTCAGGCCCTCAGCTTTAATGAGTTGAGCTTCAGAAGTGAGTTACATGAATTCACATTGTGGCAGGTGACAAAGATAGAAATTGTAGAGTGTGAACACTTCAGTTCTGTAGTAAACCTGAGAGGCAGGTTCAGAAATGGAATAGCCAAGAGTCTGTTAGTCAATAAATAACAAAATATGGATAAATAACCTTTTCAAAGTGTTTGAAGGACCTGGTGTCAGCTGACGTTCTTGAGTTGAAGCTGTTGTGTTTTTGTGCAAAGTTTTTTTTCTGAAAAATCCTCCAAAAGTTTGAAGGAAAAGTTCAGCACTAATTCACTTTCTTGACCAGAATTACATAAGACAATCAGTGGAGAGAGGCAAACCAGAGCAATGCTCGGGGCCCACAAGGGGAAAAGGGGCCCCTGATGGCCCCTTATATGAGTACACTGAAACAACAACTATAAACCCCCTCAAACCTCCCATAAAGACTAAATACAGTGCACTGCTGCTGCCCCAACAATAAAGTTAGGCTAGCTGCTTCCCCGCAATTTCCAGTCTTTATGCTAAGCTAAGCTAACAGCTGCTGGCTTTGACCTCATACTCAAGAGTGGTATCAAACCTCTCGTCCAAGTCTCGTCTCGTAAACGAGCAAATGAATAAACTTCTGGCTGCCTTTACAGTAGAAACATGTAATGTCAGAATGATTTATCAGGCAGCTCATTTAAAGTCTAAGATTATTGCTGACAGGGGTGAAGAGGTGACCGGTTCATGCCGTGGGGCCGACTTCACTTTTACTAGGTGGACATGGAGCAGGAGAGAGGTATGTGGATATAATGATGACGGATACCAGGGATTGTTTGAGAGGAGACCGGGAGGGAATGTGTTGTTTGGGAGAGAGAGGATGACGCTAAAGAGAAAGGGAGAGAGAGCGAGTGTCGTTTCTAAATGCTGCATAACAGTCAAGTAGTGTTGCTCCTCAAACACAAGAGAAAAGTTAAGAAGCCATGAAGTGAGCAGCAAAAAAAAAAAAAAAAAAAGATTTGAAAATAGTCTAAAGAACTTTGTATCAACAAAAGACGTTAAATTTACATTTTCACGTTTACCCTCAATTTCACATTCACATTAGTTTAAGTTTCTTTTAGATTCAAATTCTTATTTATATTCATATTTCTGTTCACGTTCAGATTCATTTACAGTCACATGCACCTTCAATTACACATTCATTTACATTTACACTCAAATTCATGTTTACATCCATAATCGTGTTTACCTTTCAATTCATTTACATTGACACATTTACTGATTTGACTCTTGACTCTTATCCACAGTGACGATTGAAGCTTCAGTGCAGTAGGAGACCTCGGTGTCAGTACTGAGTTGTTTATTAACATTTATGGTCCCCAGAGGATGAATCGTAATGACTTTCCATCTTTGAGCGCAGAGACATCAGAAAAACACTAAATCAAATAATTTTCTCCTGATAAAGACAGTAGATGTAATTTGCGTTGAACTCTTAAATGGAAATCGGGCCATTAAAGCCGTTGGCGCTTTGACAGCTTGGCAGCTGTTGGTTGGTGCTGCTGTTTACTTTGGCTGGTCTGCTCAGTATAAATCTCCTCTGGCCAAACGGTCTCACGTGGATATTCAGTACAGAGGTTCACTACTGTAACAACCATGTGCTGTTGACTTTAAGTAATCTCACAATTTTCGTGTGCGATTAACTTAACAGAACTTTTTCAAACTGGCTGCACATCTTTCAGACTGGATCTGAATCGAGCCATAGGCCTGTTTATTATCCCCAGCAGTGTTTGGTAAATGTCAAAATGAGACTCCAGTCTAGGCTTTAATCGCAGTATCTTGTCTTTGATGTTCTCGTGTCTCTCGCTGAAAGTGTTTGACGTGATAACTGGAACCCGGGCTTCACTTTGGAGAGAGGTGCCTCCAGGGGTTGGATCCCAGTTGAAGAGGAGGCTTCTTCGGCGGTTTAAATGCCAGCCACCCCCACTGGGAGCAACAACTAATTTCATCTGGAGATCAGTACCAGCGACGCCAACATGAAGGACCACCAGTTTATTATCCAGTGAGGTTGGCTGCCGCTGGAGAGCCAATATGTCCTACTCCCTCTGCCTGGCTTTGATGCTGATGAGCTCCTTAAGGGGAGGAGAGAGGAGGGGAGCAAAAATAAACCAGAAATAATATATTTCTTGTTCGGATCATCTGTTTGTTCCTCCTCTGGGACCTGAACATGATGAGCCCTCAGAGGATCAGAGTCTCAACGTGAATGGGGTTTGTTTTACAGCCTGTTAAGGAGAGGCTGAGTTTGAACCTCCCTCCTTCCCGCCGGCAGACGTATGTGGAGAATAAGGCTTTGTTGAACTTTTCACAGTTTACTCTTGAAACGCTGCACACGTGAGATTTCTGTTTACACCTGTGACATCGGTGAACAGCAGCAAAGAAAATTACAGCTGTTCACTTAAAAAGTAACCGCTCTGATCAAAGGTGCACAGACAGGGAAAGTCCCCAGGGACCTCAGAGCTGAGGAGGAAGAGGAGGAGGCAGGAAACATTAAAGGGCTCTTGGGGCGAGAGAGGGAGACACCAGGAGGAGATGCTGGCTGCTGGGAAGATGAAAACATGCAGAGTAAAGTGAGCGCGTCGACTAAATGAGGGAAAACCGTCTAATTTCTGAGATTATTCCAAACTGCTGCTTGTTCAACGTCGAAAAGGTTTAGTTGTGTTAAACAAAACAACATCAATACAACAAAGGGTAAAAAAGCTGTTGAATTCAGGTGCCTCACCTTAAAGAGTCCTGACTGCAGAGGCCTGCGTTCAAATCCGACCTGTGGCCCTTTGTCAACATCTTTCTATCTCCCTGAACTTCCTGTCTCTCTCTCACTGTGACTATCAAAATAAAACCTCTAAAATAATTTTTCAGCAGTTTAAAGGACCCTTGTTCAGTTCAGGGCTGTTCTGGTCTGACCTGTTTTGTTTTTTTTATAGTTTTAAATTATTTATTGAAGGTTTGATGTGATGTGATGCTGTGGTCAATGTCCTGCTGGGAAACCTTGGGTCCATTCATGTGGATGTTCCTTTGACTCGTCCCACCTCCCTAAACATGGTTCAGACCAAGGCCCCACCCTTCATGGAAACAGTCTTTCCTAATGGGAAGACGCTCGCCAGCTGAGACGTGGAGGACAATCCACAATTGTATAAACTTGGGGAACTCGCTCCAGAACCCGACTTGTTTTCCATAAAAACTCCCATGTGTGGGATTGAAACGAGCTGTACTCCAGTCTAACGTTGCACCTTTAACAATCTGTATGTAGGAGGATGTCTGTGTGCCTCAATGGGAACTTTGGGAATTTTATAACACATAAAAGTTCCTTGTTAAAAAGATGGATATGAGGGTTAATTCAGCGAAGGACTAGGCTGGTATTGAGAAAGCGTGTTTGAACTAATCTGTGTGTTTGTGTGTGTCACATTGTAAGTGGTTTCAGACTTGTGACTCTGTGATGACACAGCTCACAGAGGCTGTTTAACTGTTCATACATCAGCTCAGTCAAAGAGTGTATTTGACCAGAAGGTGTCATTTTATCACGCATGGACCAGGAGCTGATGGAGGAGGAGTTTGACTTTGTTTGTAGCTTCAGACATATTTGGTCTTTAATTGGCTGAATGACTGACTGTTGCCGTGGAGTTAACCTCCAATGGGCGGGAACAGGAGGGGGGTTGTTGTTGTGGTGGTGC
The DNA here is from genome assembly GCA_038496675.1 of Rachycentron canadum. Taxonomy (NCBI): domain Eukaryota; kingdom Metazoa; phylum Chordata; class Actinopteri; order Carangiformes; family Rachycentridae; genus Rachycentron; species Rachycentron canadum. The sequence goes on from CM076657.1 coordinate 23,223,708, forward strand.
CAGGGGTTTGTGGGCGTTAGTAGCTTTTCAGAGGACAGTGTTTGTCCATCTGTGTTCTTCAACTCAAGGTTTCAGCTGCTTCTCAGAGTCCATCATCATGAGAGTGAGTAAAACCCAGATTTTCAGTCATTTTTTAATTTTCCAGGATCACAGTGAACTTTCTCCAAGGTTAGTGATTGGGACGCCTCTTTGTAAATGCTCTTGAGGTCGATTTCAATTAGGATTCACCAATTTTCAAACCCGAAATATCTGTTATCAGTCTCCTTGACGACTAATAATCATTATCATTACTGGCCCTGAACAAAACATTGGTCGACTACTAAATTTAAACCTTTTGGGTTTGGACATTTCTCAGTAATCCACCGCGGCAAAATTTAGACGCCTACAACTGCAACGGTTCATTTGTGCAAATATGTGTTATTCAAGCCAGAACTTCCCCTTTTCTTTCCAAGTGGGACACGTGAGGCTGTCATCTGGTTTAAAGGTCCCGATTAACACACTGACCCGCTGTACCAGCTTGTTCCTTCTCAGCCAGCTTCAGGAGCCCGAGGGGCCCGGCTCCTGATATCTGCACAGAGGTTTATAAACTGGAGATTTCTGTAGAGCCTTTGGTGTCAACAGTCGCTGATCATAAAAATTCCTCTGACGTTTTAAAAAGACCCACATGAGAAAACACAGAAATGATGGGATTCACTCACGCTAATCTGTCAACACGCAGCCGGTCAGGAGCATAATTTGAGCACAGTTTACATTTGTCAGGCACCAGATTTGATGCTGGATCAAGTTGATTTATGTTGAGACCAAACACATTTAATTGGTGTGAGATCTGTCTGTGGTCCTGCTGCTCAGCCGCCGTACAGGTTTGGTCGCCCGAAGGCCGTCTGGCAGCGACAATGACGGCGATGGCGTTCAATCTACTTCCCTGACAAAGACGAGACAGGCATCAGAACGCTGAGTGGTCTAATCTGTGTGCACGTTCAAGCAGATGTTGAGTGGGAGGACTCACGAGTAGTCGAAGACTTGCCAGAAAATGTTTTGAAGTTTTGACTTTTTTTCCCACAGCCTAAAGGGGTCTTTTACTCCCACCCACTCATTTAAAAGCTAACTGGTCCCAGATTACAGGTTAAAACTAGCTCTTAATCATGCAGATGCTCCCTCGGTGGGAAAGCTGCGCTCGCTGCTGTCGTCGAAGAGGCACCGGGGGAGTTTATTTGTGGGTGAGAACAGTTTGTCCCCCATACGACAAGAAACAAGAGTGGGCATGAAGTAAACCACAAGAGCAGGTCTAACAAAGTGCTTCTTTGGCTCCACAACAACACAACAAACTCAACGAGGTGTTTTTCCGTGGCGGCTCGCTCCGATACTTTTGGTTTGAATTACCATCATTGTGAACATTCAGTGTCTTTAAATGTGAAGATTTTACACCAGAAAAATTACCTATATTTTTCCCTCGAAGCTCACAGGAGTCTAAACGCTGGACTACAGGAGCCAGTTCTCCCTGAATCCGATGTGTTGGCTCAACAGCTGATATTTAGAGGTCAGAGGTCACTCGGTTGGCCTCGTCTGAGGAGGGCCCCCCCATAGGTGGGCTGACCCCCTCATAGTGACAGCTGGACAACCAGTCGGAGAGTCTGACTCCCAGGAGCGAGGCTGAGTGAGCTGCAGTGTTGTTTCAGGCGTGAGAAGAGTCGTGACAGACTTGATGTCTGCTGAACTGAAACTGAGGCTGAGCGTCACTGTCAGCTCCTGCAGTTCAGTTACACATTAACCAGCGAGGAGGTGAAGCATCCGAGACATTTAGGATCATTTCTTGTCAGTTTTGTGGTGAAATTCAATCATATTTATAACATTAGCCTCTGTTAGCTTCAGTGATAAAATATCAGCAGCAGCATTTACACAGGAAATGAGAGTTGACATTTTCTCTCTCCTTTCTCCCACAGCTGATAATATGGTGTTTATATTATGACTTATAGTTCACACCAACTCTTTGACATTTTAATTGGTTTATGGTAGATTTATTTTGATTGAATTAAAGAAAAGGCCTTAAAGTACAGTATTTTTCTGCACACGCTGGTCCCAAACATCTGTTATCGCTCTCCTTCATTACTAATAATTGGTGTCAGTTAGAGTCTGGTGATGGACATTGTGGTTTCCCACCTGTCCAACTCTGACCTGATGTCCTGCTTTGCCTGTTTGTGTTTTGCCTCAGGAGAGACAGCGACTGGAGACCATCCTCAACCTCTGTGCTGAATACAACAAAGGAGAGAGCGGCGGTCTGGACCCTCTGGGCTCAGGGAGGACGGGTTTCCCCGGGGGGTTGGCAGACGGCTCCGGGCGAAGACCGTCCATGGAGAACGTCCTGGGAGGGACGGCGTCCTCAGCGACGCTACGCCTGGCGCAGAGGCTGAGGGAGAGCGACGACGAGAACCTGAAGGAGGAGTGTAGCAGCACGGAGAGCACTCATCAGGAGGTGAGGTCATCTCCGGCTCCCAGCGCAGCCTCAGCTCTGCACAATGGAGACAGACAGGTCAGAGCGAAAACATGTCTTCTCTCTGCATGACACCCTGGAACCAGCATGTGCAAGAGCTGCGCTCAGCTCTTTCTAAATCAGTGGCTCTTTAAGTGAGGTCTGAGAGTCAGGTACCACTTCACAATAAGACTAAATGGTTTATAAGTGTTTATTAATTAGCTTGTTACCATTTCTGGATCAGTCGGAGCCTTTGACTGGAGCTTTGCTGCTTTACTTCTGTGTGTTTATCCATCCATTCTCATCCTCCATCTTTGATAGTGACGTCTAGAGTCACGTCTCTACATGGGACGCTCCTATTGGCTCCAGTGGGTGATGTCACAGCCAATCAGAGTGTCTCCTTCAGAGGCCTAGCTGTCAGCTGCTTGTAGCCAAAGTCGATGGGATCAATCCTGTATTTTTCTGATCTCAGAGTGAGGAGAAGTTGCTCTGAGTTTATTGTAGTGACAGAATAAAGACAGAGAGACATGGACAATAAGATATTTAGGGCATTAGAGGCTTTGGAGCTGATTTTTCATCATTACTGCTCCAAAGAATGAGCAGAACTCATGAAGTTTTCTTTGGTTATTATGGAGGTTTTAAAAACCAACTTTATAAGGAAAAACACAAAGGTATGAAAAAACAGAAGAATCTGAATGTGGCTCTAAAAGGGTTAATAAATGATTTGTGGGACCCACAGTCAAAGACATGCACTGGGTTAACTGGTGGCTCCAAATTGCCCATCGGCCTGAATGTGAGCGTGAATAGTTGTTTGTCTTCAGTCTCAGTCACAAATAGTAGTAACTCATATGGAAGATTAATGAGTATTAGTTTGCTATTGCCAAATAGTGACTCTGCATCCACTGTGTTACAACTTCTTTATAATTGTTTATTTGTGATTTATAAACTGTTAACAAATAAATTATAAACCATGTATAAATCCTTTATAAGTGTCATCTTATTCTGAAGTGGTACCTGAGGTGAACTTGTCTGTTCACAGCATATCAGGTTTAACCTTTCACCATCTTTTGCTCTTTTAAATCCTGAAAAACAGAAGCCTGAGTTCATGGGTCTGAATGTGAAGAGACTGAAACCCTGAAACAACTGGTGTGGACGGTTGTGAAGCACATTTACACACCAAGACAAGAGGTTTCTTTATGTATCTGCTCCTTCCATAAAACCCTGTCAAACTGGGGGATGTCTGAAGAAGTGAGTCTGGAGCCTCTTCAGCCTCCTCCGAACACCCCCGAGTGTTACGGTGTCCTGGGGGGGTCATGCATATTATATAAGGTCGAACAAATATGTCCTAGATATCAGTGACTCTGCATGAACAGAAAAAAACGACAACAATAACCTGCTCAGTCTGCAGACGTTAACTAGAACATCTAGATGCTCGACTGCACAAGTGTCAGTTTTACTGTAAATATTTTTTTGCATCTGTGAGGAACAGTCTGCAAATTAAAACATCAGCTTCACAAACCAACACTCAGCTGTTTCCTGCACCGCGCTCTCCCTCTCTCTCTCTTTTTTATGGCTTTTTTGGGCTGGAATTACAAGTCACTTTTTAAGTCACCCTTGTTGTCTCCTGCATGAACCTCATCAATCATTAATCCTGTTTCTTCTGCCTCTGTTTGCTGTGAAGTATTATTACATTTAATCAGACAATAGATCTTCTACTGTGTTAGTATCCAACGGGCTTGAATTGATTTGAATGAATAACTCATGACTGAAGAAGAGTTTTCGAACCTGCATTTAGACCAAAGCAGCTTTAAAAATGCTAAAATAGAGAAATAAATTCATGGATACTTGTGTAAACAGATGAAAATGTCTCATTACAATAAGGTTAAAGTCCAGGCTTTTATTTTAGAGGCTGTGCATCCTCACCTGACTTCACCTCCTCTTTTCCCTCCCCCTCCCTGCAGCACGAGGACTCGGCCGGTCCAGGTCGTCTGGAGCTGGGTTACCTGGTGGACGAGCGAGTTCGTGTTCTTGCTCGGATCGATGAGCTCAAAACCCGACTGACTGAGCTGGAGCAGCAGCTTCAGGAGTCGAAACAAGAGGTAGAGTCCTGAAGGTGGAGGCTAGTCTGAAACCAGCCCAGACCCCAGGGTGTGTGGACGTCCTGAGCCTCAGGCTGGTGTTTTGTTTTATCGTTTTGCCGTGCTCTTCCAGGCGGAGATGGAGCGTGCCTTGCTGCAGGGCGAGAGGCAGGCGGAGCTCGACCAGATCGAGGCTGAGACGGACATCGTCACTCAGCTGCAGCACAAGCTGGATGAGCTTGAGAGCGCCATCCAGAGGGAAAAAGACAAGGTAGAGAGAGCGTTTGATCTACTTTACTTGAATCAGGGTTGAATCAGATACAGGATTTAGGTATTTGCTGAGGTTGTGTGCGTTATCTGACACTTAAACGAAAACACACACACACACACACACTCACTGCCTGTTCTTCTTTACGTCCTCCACATGTTGGTCACTGCTGGATTCCCGACATAAGGCTGAGTTCCTGTCTGTTTCCTGGTCTTGGAGAATTGAATTTAATTCACTGCACAGATGATTAGAGGATGATTTAAGATCTGGATTTACCTCTTCGGGTGTTTTTTCTCTCTCTCTCGCACGTTTACAACTTCGTGTTTTGTCAGTTTTCTTCTGTTTCCTCCTCAGCTCGACTGCGCTAACTAACTGACATCCATTAACCTCTAATCCTCTCTCTGCCTCCTCAGCACTTCAGGTCACTGAGTCTCTGACCCATCTTGTCCCCCCTTCTTCTTCTTCACTGTCTGCATGACAGACCCCTGTAGGTCAGGACACCTGCCCCCTGTGGCTGTGTGGGCTCTGTAGTCTTTGGTTCTGTTGTAGTGCACGGGTTCCTGCAGGGTGACGGTGTTTCAGTAGCTGTAGCATGTCCTCTGTAGCAGGTTTAGGGAGTTCCCTTTTTTTCCTTCTACCCAACACATTTTAACACTCACAGGAATGACAGGAAGTGCAGAGAAAGCACATTTACCTGCTTAGTCTTTTGACTTTTTGTTGTTAAAATCAGCTTTTGTAAAAGTTTTTGTCTGCAACAAAAAGTGAAGGAGTCATTTGTCATAACTGTGTGTTTCCTGCCGTCCTACTCTGCAAACCTGTCTTTGAGTTTTGTGCCTAATTATGACCAACAACAATCAGCAGATGAATAGAAACTGAACAGAAATATGAACGTGACACTATTGTCTTTATTCCCATTTTATTTTTAATGAGTTCAAATGAAAGATCTAAAATGTTTTCTACGAACAAAGGGTATATATATAAATTGTTTATTTGTTTATTCTTGGGTTCAGTATATAAATCCTCAGTGAAACAGTGACTACAACTGACAATAAGTGTTTTTGGCAATATGTTATTAAAAAAAACAAGTCACTGGTTTTTCTTTTAACTGCTCCAAACTTCCTCTCAGCTCTGAAAACAACAGAGAATCTACTTTTTTTTTTTTGGAGTGAATCTCCTGTTTGTGCTGCTGGTCCTCGAGGACCTGTCTGTCTTTTCACATCAAAACACAGGGTACGAGGTGGAACTGTGAAGCCACCTTTGTTCCAGTAACAAAGTTAGTAGTTATTGATTCCTGAGTTTGAAACTGGAGCAGAGCCCGAGAGAGAGATGATGTTTCTGTACTTGAACTGGAGAGCTACTGTACTTGAACTGAGACAGTGTCACTGCTGTCACATTAAAATTGCTCAGCTGTGACTTTAAATGTTCTGCGGATGATTAATTTCAAGTGAATTATGAGGCAATTTTCTCGCAGTGTTTTGAAGAGCTACCTGTTTTTAACCTCCAGAGACAGAACGGAGGCTTTGAGCTGCAGGTTGGTGTTGATATAGATAAGACTGGACCAAAAAATGACCCCCTATATTTCCCATGAGCACCAATGTTTCATTAATTAAACCATCCCAAAGGTTTAGTACCCACTTTCTGTGCCCAGCCAAGCTCTAAAAATCAATCACCACGTGTCTGTTGCTAACACCTCGCAGCTTTTTTTATTTGCATGCCGTGGATTTTGAGTGTTTCTCTCTCTCTCTCTCTCTCTCTCTCTCTCTCGCTCTCTCTCTCTCACCCATCCATCCTATGTGTGGGTGTGTGTCATGTCTTTCTAGGAGAGGGCTAATGTTGAGGCCGAGCGCCGGGCCCTGCAGAGCCTCCAGGAGGGCTACGCTGAGCTGAAGAACCAGCTTCATAACTGTCCCGAGTCCCTGCGGGAACAGTTGCAGGAACAGCTCAAAAGGGTGGGTCGTCATTCGAGCAGAAGCACCTAGACCACCACCCCTCACCCACCCACTCTAGTTACCCCCCACACCTCCTCCTGAAATCACCTCCACCGTCCCAACCCCCAGCCTGCAGCCACAGTTACCGTTAAACACCTGATTTAAATTTAGAATTCATAATATCTGATGTTTTAATACTACGTCAATATTATGTCAGTTCATGGTGTTTGCATTCTCATAGAATATGCACTGTAAACTGATTTATAGAAAAAATATAGTGTCATACATGTGCGTAATTTATGTGAAAATAGCCAAAAGGCTAAATTCAGCTAAAGCTAGAGAGCAATATCAAATGAAAGCTAACTTTAGAGATAACAAAAGGCTAGAGAGCAGCATTAAGTGAAAGCTAAATTCAGAGATAGCTAAAAGCTAAAACTTTAGCAAAAGCTAGAGGACAATGTCAAGAGAGTTAAATTAGTAGATAGCCTAATTTCAGCAAAAGAAAGCTAACCTTGGAGATAACAAAAGGCTAGCTTCAGCTAAAGCTAAGACAAAATACAGACTTTATGATAAACATCCTCAGTGATTCAGAAAATGCTCCAATAACAATCAAAATAACTTTGGCAGCTCTAGAAGCTCAGCTTTACATATGTTTAAATGTGTAAATTGATTTATTAGATTATTATAATACACACTGGCGTCTATCGAAACGTAGAAAACTGTGGGTCTGTGGATGTGTCGAGGCTCAGGCTTGTGTTTTATTCATTTATTTTTTCTTCCACTCGTCACACACAGTACCCGCACACATAGTGTTACTCGCACCTTTAACCCTTTAGCAGGCGCCTGCCACATATGTCTGACACACACACACACACACACACACACACACACACACACACACACACACACACACACACACACACACTCAGTGTATTTATGAGAAGCCCCCTCACAGACGTGCAGGAATTCTCCCTCCTCCACGCCACCACTACTCGCCACCAGACCCCCTGGGTTTGACACAGGGGCACAAAAATGGCCCCTGGTCACTTCAGCTGCTAGTGATGCTTTGTGGTTAAAGTGCGAGTCATGTGACACGACCTCCTGCTGCTGCTGCTGCTGCTGCTGCTGCTGCTGCATGTGTGAATCTGATTTGCATCTCTTCTGCGGTGTGTCATGGCTGATAAAATTTGTATAACTCCTCACTAATCAATTAACATAGGCCCTGACTAGATCCATTCTCTGTCTGTCCTCACTCTCATCCTGTGACGCTTGTGTCAGTTAATGATGATGTTTGGTTCAGAGTTAAATATTCTGCATTCTGAAGGTAAACGGCTGAAATTATTAATGTTGACTGTGTTTATTTGTTGTCACTTGATGCTGTGTCAAGTTCAATGTAAAACAGGAGTCAGATTTATTTTGGTTTATTGCTTCGTAGGTTTTTAACTAGGAATTTGTTTACGTAGAAAAAAGAAGGTAGAAGGTAAGGAAGTACTGAAGGTATCAACTTATATATAGATATATATATATATATTAATAGAAAAATTTAACAACAAAAATGGAATTTATTAGGGTTATATTCAGAGAGTAGAGCAGGCAGCAGGAATGAAAAGGTTTGAAATGAATCTGTGTATTTTTCACTCAGGTGTTGGACATTTTGTTTTGCTGAGTCATGGTTGGTTCACACACAGGCCCAGTTCAGAACTGGTGTTAACATCTGCTCTGAGTTCACAGTCAGCGGTGATCTGGGCCACGTGTGACCAATACATTTAGCTGTGTGAATGTAAATGTGTCCTGGGTTACACTGACCCGACTGCCCACTCACCTGACGTCCTCTGCCACAGTTTCATCATGAACAGAATATTTTACAGTTTCAAATGGATAAAACTTTCACTGTGAAAGCAACCATTCACTCATTCTCCTTGTCCTGCTCTCTCTGACACACACAACATAGACTATCTATCAAAGTGGACGTAGACTCCTTAAACCTTCATTCTCTCCAATGACCATCAGGGGGCGACTCCACTGGCTGTAAAAAGAAGTCAGATTGTATTGAAGTCTATGGGAAAATGTTCCTACTTCTCCCTTGATTTATTATCTCAGTAAACGTTTTCCTGATGAGTTTATGGTCTCAGTCTCTAGTTTCAAGTCTTCAATACAACATGATGTTCATTTTTTAAATGATGGTCCATTTAGAGGAAAATAGACCAGAAAGCAGGGGATGAGTTAGGGGGTGTGGCTACTGTGTGATTGACAGACTGTGCCACCCAATCAGGATAGAGTACAGAGCAGGTCAGATCCGCCCCTCACTCCTCCTCAGCTCCACCTTCTCCTTCAAATATGGTTTCTACTGGTCTCAAAATACCAACATGGCCGACTGAAGGCTTCGAAACAGCAGCTCACAAACCGATGGTGGGTTGACACGTTACACAGCTCAGACAAAAGACCCACTGGACTGGCTAAAAACAACCAGGCATCCATGTTTATTTTATTTGCATTAAGTGAGGACACGAGATCCAATCAGAAGTGGTCACTGTTTCATACCAGGTGTGAACTGATGAACTCATCTCCCTGCTGCCAACAGAAGCTGTAAAACAGTATAACAACTGATAACAACAGATAATACATTGCACATATATTAACAATAGATACACATTGTAATTGAGCTTTTATTAAGGTTCAGTTGTTGGTGATTATTCTGTAGCAGTTAAAGTAGAAGAGAGGAGTTAAAGTGATCAAATCAGATTTTTAACTTAAATGTTCCATATGTTATTTGTCATCTTCCCTTTCCTCCTCTACTCTACAGTACCTCTGACCACACATCAGTGGCTTTGCAGCAGTAGGAGCATGCTCTTTGTGGCTGTCTGCTTCACCGAGCACGTCGTGCTTTTATTTAGTTTTGGGAAAACGCCACGGTGTTTCCGCTTTGCTGTTAGCAACCATGCTAGTCTGGGGACAGCGGATGGCTTTAAAATGAGCAGGGAAACTACGATGTAACCTCTGATCACGTGTGTGGGTCCTCCCATCAGGACGGAGAGGCGTTGGAAGCAGGAACCAAAAAGTTCGAGGATCTGGAGTTTCAGCAGCTGGAGAGAGAGAGCAGCCTGGAGGAGGAGAGAGAGACCATCAGCCAGCAGCTGCTCCAGGAGAGAGCGGAGTATCACAGCAGCGTGGCCAAGAGGAAGGTGAGGAGACGCCCGACACCGTGGACCAACAGGAACACGCCAATATCCCCATCGTGGTTTGAACAGTAGAGTCGGCGCCTCCATTAGCTGTTACAGTTTTTTGTTTACAATTGTTGTCTTTTTGTCTCCCGCAGGATAAAGTATCTGCTCTGGAGAACCAGGCAACTCAGCTCAGCCTGCAGGCGTCTCAGGAGTGTGAACGGCTGACGAAGGACAGGACCCTCACACTGCAAATGCTCCAAAAGGTGCACAATTACCCGTTCACACTGCTCAAACAGTCTGCAGAGAAAGGCAATTAATTAGCAATCACACATGATATTTATTACGACTTTATGTTCCAGGAGAAGGAGAGACTGTTGACCCTGGAGAAGAGATACCACAGCCTGACGGGAGGGAAGAGCTTCCCCAAGTCCTCCACTGCAATGAGAGAGGTGAGAGAACATCTGAACTGAAAACAAACGACATCCACGACTGGAAAACAGAATGCACGTTTGATGCCTCACAGCTGATTCTTCACCACATTTACCTCCTTAACTGGCAGTGATTTGTCGGTGTGATCAGACTAACCCAAGGATCTGTGAGTCAACATGTATTTGATGTGTTTAACTTGGACCAAGCTGCCTGATGCTGCAGCAGAGGGAAGGCCAGTGACAGAAAACTTGTGTCACACGTTGACTTTAACTTTACAAAATTGTGTCTAGTGTCCTGTAAGTTTTCTGCAGGTATGAAAAATTCTTATCCCCGACTGTTGAAACAGGAAATGCTCCATATCAGCGAGGCTGACCTGTTGTTGGAGGCTGTCCACTCCTCCCAGCATTCCCTCTGTCAAGCCTCTCCTTCCTACTTACATCCCTCCCCTCCCTGTCAGTTGTACCCCAGCAGCCCCACGGAGGTAATCAGACTAACGATCCCTGCATGAAGCCCGCTACTTCCTCTCTGCTTCCTGTCTCTGTGCAACTCACCCCAAAGGCCGCTCATTGTTGCACTGTCAGTGTCCCAGTCGCTCTAACTGTGCCTGTGATGTACTGAGCTGTGCTGTGGTGGTTTTTCCTCTAGACCTTAAAGGTAGGAAGTGTTCACCTCCATAAGAAGACAAATTTATGGTTTTAAGAACCAAAATCCATCTCACTGTAGTTTCCCATCTCCTCTCTCAGGCTGAGCTCTGAGCTCTAGTAACAACAGGTCACTCAGCCAATCAGAGGAGAGGATCTGAGGCCTCTCCCTGGTTGGCTGACTGTTTTCTTAGAGATCCAATAAAGACAGATTTCAGGTGAAACACTCAGAGAAACCAAATCCTGCAAAGATTTGACAGTGGGTCCAAGTGGGCGTGGCTTGAGGCTTAGGGCGGGAACTGTAATGTCACAAAGTTCCAGAAGTCCTGACGGCTGGTTTTAAGGCTCGGTTTCTGAATACAGGCTGTGAACATTTCTCTGTGACTGAGACCTTTGATACTTTCACTAATATAGAACCTAGACCTGCTTGATAATCAAAGACAACATGGAGGTCTACCTTTAGACCGTATGGACCTTTAACATCTACCTTTAGACCGTATGGACCTTTAACATCTACCTTTAGACCATATGGACCTTTAACATCGACCTTTAGACTGTATGGACCTTTAACATCGACCTTTAGACTGTATGGACCTTTAACATCTACCTTTAGACCGTATGGACCTTTAACATCGACCTTTAGACTGTATGGACCTTTAACATCTACCTTTAGACTGTATGGACCTTTAACATCGACCATTAGACTGTATGGACCTTTAACATCTACCTTTAGACCGTATGGACCTTTAGTTATTGACTATCAAGAGGAGCCAGCACAGTAGCTCTCAGCTGAAGTTGGGTTCAGTCCAGGGATGTAGTGGATTAACTCACCTTCAGTCTCCCTCTGCTCACTGTTTCTGTACTGGTGTCCTCTCACAGTTGTTTACTTCGTTATAACCAGTTGTTTACACTTTGACCACTACATCACTAGTTGATGTGAAAAACCAACAAAGTTGCTGTCTGTGACCTGATTGTGTGTCAGTCACTCGTGTTGCTAAAGAGTGTGTTTCTGTGTCTGTTTTCACACCTTCTCCCCTGACGTGACCACAACCAGATAAAACATGGTTGGTGCGTGGTTGTTTACATCCCAACACATCACCTACAAACTTAAAAGCTCAAGGCATTGTGGGTTGTTTCTGCTCTTCTGTGTGTGTGTGAATGTACTGTGTGCGTTGTCCTCATGGCTTCTCATCCTGTCTGACTGTTGTCGGCCGCCGGCTTCAGGAGTATCTGAGGCTGTCGGACGTTTATAAGATGTACCACGGTGACAGCAGCCAACCCGCCTCGCACGGCCGCTCGTTTGCCATAGATGCTACATTAGCTGGCGCCTGCGAGGTACCATCACTTCCTGTCTGTCTCCTTCATGACTGTGTGTCTGTATTCACTCTCCGTTGTCATGTCATGCTGCTCCCTCTGCTGGCCTGCAGTTACTCAGACTTTGTGGTGCATGTTCCGTGTTAATTTACTGTAGACACTGAGAATAGGACGACTGCATTATATCGGAAACACAGAGGATTTACTGAGGTCTGGACTGACAAATGTAGGTTTTTATCGAGGCAAAAAATAACTGCTATTTTTATTAATGACTGCAGGAAGTAAAGAAGAGGGATGTTGCAACATTTTTCCCTCAGTACCAACAACTTACAGCTCCTGAATTTTGACACAAAATCTCATTATGTGTCTACTACAAATAGCAATATTTCCAACTTTGACTCTAATAAGTAATGTTAAATACAAGGAGTCCCACTGTTAGAACCACTGTTAGAACACTATAAGTGAAGAATTAAAAATTCAAACCAGGGGCGACCGATGAGCCGAATGGTTCGGGTGCAGACCATGTGGGCGTTTCAGCTCTGAGCAGGCGTCCTGATTCAAACTCTCTATACTACACTATCAAAAAAAGGTGTAAAAACGGCCAAAAAAACTAAATACATACAAATTCAGACCAACACAAATTGTGCATGTGAGTAAGTGTATAGCACATGTGCCAACACTTTTAAAGCACTTAAAGAATGACTCTAATCCATAACAATTAGCTGTGGTTTTAAAGCTTTAAGGTTTAAATATGTGTGCAGCCACTCCATCAGTTTTTCTCACCCACTGTCTTGGCCTGGAAGAAAGAGGAGAAGGTGATAAAACCACCCTGTCTGCCATTGTTTACCTAAAGTTACATCAGTCTGACCTCAACATCAGCAAGAATCACAGTGTCCATCACTTTATTACCTGGAGGTGATCATTCTGAGGTCATCCCCTATTGATGAAAGTGATAGACACAACCATCCCCGACCTCCTGGCACCAGAACATTGGATGCCAAAAACATTCAGTAATCCTGCCATAGGTTTATTCTTTATTCTGAAAAACCATTTCCTGGGTAGCATATGCTATACTATTATAATAATAACAACAATAGTTATAACTTTATTCATGTAGGACCTTTAAAAACAAAGTTTACAACGTGCTTTGACACATAACTTAGTTAGACACAAACACGCACACAGACACAGTATTAATATTAATATTATTAGTAATAATGGTATTGGAATCAAAATAAGGTGTTTAGTGAAACATCCCACAAAAACCAACAACGTGAAGCATAAACACATCGTATTAAACAGTTTTTGAGACATGTGACAAACCAGGATAATAAAATGTGATAAAAGATTTAATCTGATTATCATCAGACATGAACTAATTGGCTGTGTGTGTCGGTCTAACCCTGATGATGATGATGATTGTGTGTATTGTGTCACCTTTCACTGCGTGTTTTAATCCAGTCAGCTCCCCCCACCCCCACCCCACCCACCCACACTCCCATGATGCAGTTGGTCACTCGACATGTTTCCCACCTGCTTCCTGTCGTGCTGACGAGTCTGTCCTCACTCCTGTCTCTCTCTCCTCTCCACCTGTGTGTGTGTGTGTGAAGGAGTATGTGACCGTGGGCCAGTTAAATCAGATGTATGGGATGCCAAAGGTGGAGTCGTCCCCTACCTCCCCACTTCGCCAGCCCCTGCAGTCTGGAGCAGTAGACCCCGCCTTCTCCTGCCTCCCCTCTCCTCATGGCTCCTCCCTCTCTCTCTCTGTGGAGGTGTGTGCTGTCCTTTCCCCATCCTCGTCCTGACAAACATCTCCGTGCTTGCGCTTGTTTTGAGGTTGTAAGGAAGTTGATCAGGAAACAAAGTAATGTCCAATTACTTTGTGATTTTCTTTTTTTGTTATTTGAGTGTTTTTTTTTTCAAGGTAAATTATCCAGTGACTCACAAGAACTGAAACTAAACAAAAGAGGAAAAACAACAAGTGTAACCACTGATATTAAAGGTTCTGTATTTTCCTCTGAGCCTGGATGTGTGATACCAAACAATGGACCTGGATCAGATAATTTAAACACAGCCTTCATTAACGTTGTTAATTACACCTGCTTCTTCTGCTGCTCTGTTGTAGCTACAACAAATCAAATTAAAATTAAGAAAGGTGACAAGTTTTAGAGCCATTGTAACAGTTTAAAGCACATGATTATCGCAGTAATATGAATCGCAACTATTTTAACAAGGATAATCCTGACATGAACTCTTTATACCTACTCTACTTTAATATAAAGAGTCCTGTGTCTCTCAGTGATCAGTTTAAAGAGGCTATTTTATTGATCTATAATACTTAATAGTCAGTTTGTTCCACAATCATAAGCTCATGTTGTTAAAGGTGAGAATAAAACAGTTGTCCTCTGACCAGCTGACATCACATCTGGGGGAATCTGTTTTGACTTCCTCACAGATGTCGTCTGAAGGTGTGTGTGTGTGTGTGTGTGTGTGTGTGTGTGTGTGTGTGTGTGTGTGTGTGTGTGTGTGTGTGTGTGTCGCTCTGAAGCGTCACAGGTTGATACTTGGCGTTCCTCCGTCACTGCTGGAGCCTGTGAAGAGTCTGAACCCTGTGATGTTCCTGGGTTTGTCAGAGTCTGGAGCTGCTTCGCCTGAAGTCACAGACTCCCATTGTTTTCAAAGATCTGCTCAGAGTAGCTCAGAAGCTTTAAGGCTCATTTCACTTATGTAATCCATCACATTAAATATCTAAAATTCAGCTGTTGTGTCAGAACTGGATTTAATATCAGTTGTTCTGCACAGGGAGAAGCGATGTGTTTGTGTTGGTGCAGGACAGGACAGCTGCATTTAACACGGTTATTAGCTGCATGACAGTCATGTTAGCAGCAGCTGTGTTATGTAAGCAGCATCCCTCAGTCAGCTGTTTAAAAAGTGTTTTTCTGAACAGTTGGGATCAAACCGGCAGCTCGTGCTCGTGACTGTGGTGAAAACCTCAAAAAGCAGTAACCAAAAACAAACCCAGTGTTATTCCTGAACTCTCAGCTGGAGCAGAGCTGAAGTGGATCAGAGGAAAACTTTCAAGTTCTTGTGAGAAACTGGGTCATTGCAGCAGAAAGAGAATTAAAACACAGACATGTAAAGCAGAGGTTCAGCCGCTGGAGGCTACGGAGCATAATGCAGCTGACAACAATAATGTGTTGCAGATATTTAATTTCCAAAGTATAAAAAAAACCTTAATTACAGCTTTTGAGAGTGTGTAAAACAAATGTTTTTACCCTCCTCCCACTGTCTTTGAATGCTTTCTAATCTTTTTCCTGTTTTCTCTTCTTCTTCTTCCTCTTCTTCTTCTTCTTCTTCTCTGCTGGTCTGCTGCTGGTCTGCTGCTGCTCTCCAGTACCAGGCTGAGGGCAGTCGGCCTCACCTGCCAAAGCTAGATTTAGAGCAGTGGTACCAGGAGCTGATGGCTGACTCCAGCCAGCTATGTCCTCCTCCTCTGCCGGCCAAGTCTCTGTCGGGCCGCAGGCCTGTGCTGCAGGTAGAGGCCTCCTTTCTTCTTCCCGCTCGTCCTTTGTGCTGTCATGTCTCTGCCAACCTTCACCATCCTGCTGTTGACTCACATCCAAAGTTTACTGTGTGGTTTTGTTGTGTTAGTGGTTTAATCATGCTGCATTTACATCATATGAAAAAGTCAGTAAACACGGTTGATCTCAGTCCTGACTGTAAACTCACAGCTCCTCCTCCTCCTCTTCAACACAAACACACCAGGGGAGTGAAACCAAGAGAAACTGGCGCTGACCCATAAATCACATTTTCATCTTCATCGTGATATAAACATGTGCAATAAAAACATAAACGTGAATTAGATTAAAACATGTTTTATTAACATGGGCAATTGCATTCACACAGGGTCTGAGCCAAATCAACAGGCCAGGCCTCGATTCACCACAATCAGATGAATCCTCCGCTAACTTCAGATGAAGTGGTGTCAATTTAGTGGTGACTGAAGTCGGCACAGGACGTCTCTGAGCTCAGCTGTCCCACATTTACTCAGCTGGTTGGATTAAATTAGTTTTGAGCTTCTATCAGACAAACACCACACTGACACATAGTAATAATAATAATAATAATAACTTCAAATTAAAGGTTCCATCTGTCACTGATCAGCTTAAAGAGGCCATTTTATAGATATATAATATTTAATAGCCAGCAAATTGTACATCATCATGAGCTCGTGTTGTGAAAGGTGGGAACTTCTGCCATGGCGTTCCTACAAACACGGCGCCCACGTAGGCGTAGACCTGGTTTGAGAATTGAGGGAAAATAGAAAAGTCCTTCAGTCACTACTTTAAATAAGTTAGAACATGTTCAAATGTACTTTGAACACAGATCTTACAGGACACGAATGCAGCATCAATTAACCTGGCCTGATCAAAGAGCTCTTTAACTATGCTATTAACTGGTGTGTTGCCCGTTGGCACTGATATTCTACACCCAGCACTTTCTGTGATCAATGGTCAGAAAGACTCACAGCGAAATGCTTCATCATGCTTTTAACCGTGTTTTTCCGTCAGGTGCTTGCAGCTCGTTCGTGGTGGATTTCGGCTGTCTAACATCGTTCTAACACCTCATCCACTGTCACACTGGTTGGTTTTAACTCAAACGTGTGAGCTTGATGTCTTCGTCCCATTTGCTCTCTTCCTCCCTCAGGTCTTCCGCTCCAAGCTGGACAGCGACCCAGGCCTTTGTCTTCATCAGCCCAAATCCGGCTCTGCCTCCCCTCTGCAGCAGGGAGCGGCAACACTGGGACGCAACGTGAGCTCCAAGGTAGACTGCTCACTTTTATCTATTTCTTTAGATAATTATTTTAAACCTTAAATGAACCTGTTTCTGAGTCTCTGTCTGCTCTGACCCGGCAGAGCCCCCTGCTGGTGGCCAACAGCACCGGCAGCCTGCCCAGGAACCTGGCTGCTACCCTGCAGGACATTGAGACCAAGCGACAGCTCGCTCTGCAGCAGAAAGGTAACCGACCCGCTCTGCTCCAACCAACAGTCAGTAGCAACTGTCTGAACAGGGATGAGCCACATTGTTTACTCATTACTGGTAAATCATCTAAAGCACAAATTAATTTACTGATGATAAATCAGTCCTTATTATGTTGTGCCACAGTTGTTCATACATTCAGTCATATGTGCTTTTCTTAGTCATCTCTCATATTCTAGGTCAGTGGCTCCCAAATGAAGGGCAGGGGCCAAGATTCAAGATTTATTATATGTCAGATTCATGGTTGAACAACTCACAGTGAAGCTTCTTAACTGTGACTGACAGACAAGAAAATAAAAATAGCTGGGGGGTGGGTTACTAATGATAACAGACAAAATAAGACATTTAACTGTACAAAATAAAAAACTATGGGATCGCAACATAAACCTGAGGTGTAACGAGACAACAGGACAGGAAAGCAGAGGAAAACATCAAATAGTTAGCTACATAATTTTTTTCATCATCTTTAGACCAGTGAACTTAACAGTGTGTAATATACGCATTGACTCTTTTTAAAGGGTCAAAAGCCTAAATGGTTGTGAACAGATGACCCAAGTTAAACCTGTTAAAGTACATAACTATTGCTCAAAGATTAACAAGTAATAGTATTATTCATACAGCAGAGTTCACACAGTTATTGGAGCCAAAAGTCTGTCAAATAAAAATATGTTCACAGATGTGAACATAAATGAATGTTATACTTGATGCAGTGTTGGTTATTAAGTGTCTCCTGCTCATCTTCACTCAGCTGTGTTAGAGAGACTCGTCCTCATGTGTCAGTGCCGTTTGAATAAACAGATCAGAGCGAAGCTGTTTGGGTTGTTAGCTCAGCCGGCTGGTGCAGCCCACGGGTGCTGGGTCACCAATGGGAGCTGGTCACGCGCACACGTCAGCAGTTCAGGTTTTCCCTCATGTCTGTCTTTTGTGTGTGAATTTGTCTCCTCCCGTGCTGCTGCACCACAGAGCCCCAGTCCTCCAGACAGGCCGCCATAGAGGAGAGCTCAGCAGGTAGATGGATCACGGCGTCCAGGAGTTCCCTTCACTCAGCCTGTCTCCTCTCCATCTCCTGTCTATTCATCCAGAGTCTGAAATTAACTGGGTCAACAAACCAAACCCCAGAGAATGAGCCTGTTTTGTTTTAATTCCTCATTCAGATAAAGAAGGTTGGAGGTAGCAGCCAATCAGCACTTAAATGTAGGCGAAGACCAGCTGCATAAAACACCTTAGGTTTTCTACTTAAGTGTAACAGTTAAGGTTTAATTTCCCATTAGCTGAGGGAGTTGCTTAAGGGTGTTTTCTTTAGTAAGGGAAAGTAGTTAAGCAATTTACAGCAGTAATAGAGATTTTACGGCGGTAAAATTCTACTGTTTCCATGGAGACGGTTAGTTTGTTAGCATTAGTGATAGCATTAAAGCGGCGGTATCGCATCCTACCGTTGTTTTAACGGGAACTTTACATTGTTCATCAGACGGTGTTTAAACCGGTTTAAACTCGGTGAGTGACCCGGTACGTCCCCCGGTTCGTCCCCCGATCTGTGGGCATCAGACACCGGACACCGACCGGAAACATCCGTAGCATTTAACTCGGATCAACCGTTAATAACGAAGGGGCTGGAAATCGTAAATTAACGGTTTGTCAAATTGAATTTAAAACCAATTCCCGATCGTTAAGTTGTTTCATTGGATTTTCCACCTTTTTTATTTTCTTCTTGGATTTATTACCATAAACTTGATCATGTCGACTACGTTTTTTTTAATCTCTAGTGTTTTTTAAGATCTTTTGGCCAACTGCTGAACTAAATTTAAGTGATTCCTTAAGTGTAGAAAACTGTATTTTGGATACTTAAAAACATACCCGGGGGGAAAAAAAAGGCTAGTATCATTTTAAGTGTACGATATATTTTTGAATACTTTAACCGCCTTCTCTCGCCGTCAAACAGCATTTTCCCGTGGAACTATATTTCTCAACCGTTGAACCACCATATCCCTACGCATGCGCACCTGCTCTCAGCCCCCAATCTGCGGAGTAATACTGGTAGTTAATGATAATAATAATAATATGGTACTTCAACAGTTGAAAAATATAGTTCCAAAGGAAAGGGCTGTTTGGCGGCAAAATACAGTTGTTAAAATATTAAAAATAACGATAACACTTAAACTCAATATTGGCTTTTTTAAGTGGCTAGACGTTTTTTGTTTTTTTTTTTTGCCGAACCCGTCCACACCAGCTGCTGTTTCTCCTGATCTGAGTTCTACTTAAGGAGAAGCCATTTTAATTTTAAGGAAACATTGACTCAGGAAAATCTTAACTTAAGATGTTTTGTGCCACCGACCCTGAGGCTGTATGTAAAAAAAAAAAAAAAAAATCAAGTCTTATCCAAGAGTGAAAACAGCCTGACAAGTTACTTCTGTTGATTTATCCATCAAAGGCAGCGTTTATCAGAACCTGACACGTGGCGGCTGTTAATTTCAGACACTGTCTTCTCCTCTCCTCATCCTCAGTCTCTGCCATCTCTGCTGTGTGTCATTAACTCTTCTCCCCAAAAAGATTTCTTTTCATCTCTTCTTTTATCTGTAACACCGAACACTCTTTTTCTTCTCCCATCAATCTTCCATGAATGTTCCTTCTAGTGGAGAATAAATCTTGCATGTTCAGTGTTGAGCGCGCTCCTGGGCACCTCTCTCCAGATGTATCTGCCCGGTATCAGGTGCACAGCAGCATGGATTTGAAATGTGAGGGGTTAGATGGATACCTGTGCCTAACTCTCACTCCAACTTGGTGGTGGGACTTTTGATAATTATCTTTGAGCTTGAGATTCTCACAGAGCACATACTTGTATGTGTGGTGCATGGTTCATGGTCCTGTAGTTTGTGGGCTGGTGCTGGTTGTATCAGGTTGTAGCTGCTTGGGACGACCTCCTCTACAGTAAGCCTGTTGGTTTCTGTAGGAACAAGTGGACCTCTGCTGACTCGGTGACGGTGTTTCCTTCCTGGTTTGGTTTAGGCTCAGTCATTGAACCACATCAGATCCGCTGATTAGACCCCGCCCCTCTCCCTCCAGGTCAGCAGGTGATCGATGAGCAGCGTCGTCGTCTGGCCGAGCTCAAGCAGAGAGCTGCGGTGGAGGCTCAGTGCCAGTGGGAGGCGCTCCACGGATCTCAGACCCACCTCATGACGGCCTCCTCCTCGTCGCCCTCCTACTCTCCCGTCATGGCCTACAGCCCCACGCTGAGCCACAGCTCCATAGGCCCCCCTCCTCTGGTTCATCACTCCATCCTGCACCACCAGCCGCCGTCAGCCGGAGAGCAGCCGTACGACACCCTGAGCCTGGAGAGCTCTGACAGCATGGACACCAGCGTGTCCACGGGGAACAACTCGGCCTGCTCGCCAGATAACATGTCCAGGTACGTGCACATAGATGAGGGATAGGCCTAATGTTGTTCATTGTCATTGTCACCTTTTGAAACATGAATCTGATCTAATCTGATCTGTTAAGAATTGACCAGATTCTATTAAATAACATGTAAGAGCAAAAAGGTGTTAATGAACCTTTGATCAAGACACAGCAGGTCATGAGGTTTAGACTCATCTACCTCTCTGATTGGCTGGGACATCACCCACTGGAGCCAATAGGAGTGTCCCATGTAGAGAGGTGACTCTAGACGTCACTATCAAAGATGGAGGATGAGAACTGATGGACAAACACACAGAAGTAAAGCAGCAATGCTTCAGTCAAAGGCTCAGACTGATCCTAATCTGAATTGAGTGTTCATGAGTCTATCCACTGAAGTCAGTTTCCCAAGAGGACACACGTGGATCGGAGCTGATTCTCTAGTTTAAAGAGAAAAAAGAGCATGTATCAACCTCAAACCATCACAGAGCAATAAGGCTCTAAATACAATGTGATTGGCTTAATAGGGTTAAACCCATAATCAAACATATATTCTGTCATTGTGCTACTTAAATAAGTTACTGACAAGGTGATTCAGAAAATTCCTGGTTTCCAAGTTAAAATACATTCAATAAAAGCACGTTAGAATAAATTAATCGTGGTCTCGTCAAAATGGAAGTTGGACAGTTTGTTGAACGCTGATACCACTTTTTGCACACAGCTTCTCAATTTGCCTCAAAGTTCAGTGTCATGTTGAAGCCTTGTTCTCCGTGAACATATTGTGGATCTTTATCACCATGAGCAGTTAGTCGCAGCTGGAGTCAGTTATATTAGACCACAAGAACAGATTTCACAACAACTGTGACTGAGCACCTTCAATCCAAACAGATCACTATTCATATAAAGCCACTGAACACACGCACACACACACACACACACACACACACACACACACACACACTGCTCTCAACCAGTTAAAGTCTTTATCCACAGGTCGGTTAATTTAGAGACCATCTGTTCCTGTGACTGTGAGCTGCATTAGAACAACTGTTTTCCACAGCAGGTTCTCAGCAGCACCAGTTCTTCATTTCTCCTTTATAGCTCTCAAGAGTCAAATTACAAGAACTATTACTGCTTCTACATTTTTTAAGACTTTAATGCAGAGTGGAGGGAGGGAGGAAAACTGTAAAGAGGCAAAGTTTATGAGCCAAGTTTTGACCGAGACAACGCCTGTTTGACAGCAGTGAATCAGTAACTCAGGTTTTTAAAGGTCCATACGGTCTAAAGGTAGATTTTAAAGGTCCACACGGTCTAAAGGTAGATATTAAAGGTCCATACGGTCTAAAGGTAGATGTTAAAGGTCCATACGGTCTACAGGTAGATGTTAAAGGTCCCTACAGTCTAAAGGTAGATGTTAAAGGTCCATATAGTCTAAAGGTAGATGTTAAAGGTCCATACAGTCTAAAGGTAGATATTAAAGATCCATACGGTCTAAAGGTAGACCTCCGTGTGGTATTTGATTATAAAGCAGGTCTAGGTTCTATATTAATACAGTGAAAGTATCAAAGGTCTCAGTCACAGAGAAATGCTCACAGCCTGGATTCATAAACTGAGCCTTAAAACCAGCCGTCAGGACTTCTGGAATGTTGTGATGTCACAGCAAAGCAGTCATGGCCCTCAACCACGCCCCCAAGCCCACCTCAATTTACCATCTAACCTTGCAGGATTTGGTTTCTATGAGCGTTTTACCTGAAATCTGTTATATTTCTATTGGCTCACTCAGATAAACAGTCAGCCAATCAGAAGAGAGGCTCAGATCCTCTCCTCTGATTGGCCGATTGACCTGTTGTTACTAGAGCTCCAGAGAGAAGCCTGAGAGAGGAGATGTAAAACTACACTGAAATGATTTTTGGGTCTTTAAACCACAAATTTCAACACTTCAAAATAAAAGACTGGAAAAGTTTTTTAAAAAATGGGACCTTGAAAATAGCAGTTGTTGTTCCGCTTCTTAACAATAGAGGTAAATATTCTAATTTGCCTCTGTTCACTTGTATATGTTCAAATGTTTTCATCTGTGAAGTTTATAGCTTTACAGTTATGTCATATGTAAGAAAATACTACATATTTACAAATGAGACAAAGCTTTAGATCTGAGGGACCTGTCATTAAAAAGCTCTGATGTTATCAGGAGATTTAAGGAGCTGAGACGTTGTTGTGTTGCTGAACAGAAACAGAAGAGTCTGTATTTCATCATATTTCCACACAGCACAATAACATCAATTTTTTAAAGCATTTACCTGCTGGAAGCGAACTGCAGCTACACAAACAACCTCATGACTCTGAAAGTTCAGATCAGATGAGACTGATGGATTAAAACCAACTCATCAGGCCAATGTTGGTCTCTGGTCTTAACAGTGTCAGTCACTGCTGATGCACAGTGGATGATGGAGGTCGTACAGGGGAACAATGATGCAATGACTTTTGGCTGAAAGCTTCAGATTTAAAGCTCTAACATGACTTTTTGGTAAAGTGGGTGTTTTATAATGGTGCAACAGTGACAGAGTGAATTTAATGTCAGTGTGAATGCAGATTAACGTCATGTACCTGTGTGTTACAGTGTTGGAGGAGTGGACTCGCTGAAGATCGAGGAGATGGAGAAAATGCTGAAGGAGGCGCAGCTGGAGAAAGCCAGACTTATCGAATCGAGGGTGAGACACGACTTCAAGAAGAGAGCGAGTTAAAGTATCTGAACGATTGGTCTGAATCCATATGTAGTGACTGATTATGAAGGTTCCTGCTGAGTGTCTGTAGTTCTGCACCGAGCGTTAAACCACAGGTTCCTGACAGGAACTCGGCCCTTTGATTCATTCTTATTGGTTTCAGATGTCTTCCCCTCTTTGTCCCCGATGAAGAGGTTTAGTGTGAAGTACAAAGATGATTTAAATGATTTTTGCTGAAGATTTTTCTGCCTCATTTCTCATCCTGCTCTGCTGAGCTTCCATCCACTGAGTCCAGTCTTTCCTCTGAAGATATAAATATACAACGTTTTACATCTGATATTTACCAAGTCAAATTATCAGTCAAACTTTGTTTGTGTAACATTTTTCACTCAGGTTAGTGATGTTCAAACAACTTCAAGGAAAGAAAAAGTATAAATCAAATTAAAAGCTTTATCATGACGTGGTTATAAAGTTATAAATTAAAATTAACTCAGATACAATAAAATAGATTTAAAATGTTGTAATAACTTTAGAATAAAATATAATTTAAAACATAGAATCAATAAAGTAGGCGATTCATATGATATATGTAGGATTCAAAATCAGTCTGAGGACAAAGGATTTAAGTCCAAACTGTTCCATCAGCTCAAAGAATTAAAGATAAAATCAGCTTTGATAAACACTTCAGTGGAACCACAGTCATACTGGTTCATACTGGTGTGAGCATGTGAGACTTATTGTATATGTCTGTGACCATGAAATGCTCCACTGTCTCCACTGAGCGCCACTGTCTTCAATCTGATTGGTCTGGTCTTAGTAACACGTGTGTTGCCCGTAGCAACGACTGTCAAACAGGTCGACGTGGACAGATTATTGATCAGTAAAAGGTTTAATTTCTATCATTGGTCCGTTATTGTCTTCTGCATTTTGTCTTTGTTGTGTGTCTGCATGTGTGGGTCAGTGACAGAGCCACCTGTGTGATCATTACTCTGTCAATAATGGTCGGCTGTGGTGGAGCTGTGCGGTGGCCCGGCAGCGTGAGCTCATAAATGTTTGAATGTAAGAGCTGGCCTGCGCTGCAAACTCCATCCACAGATCAAAAACATACGTAATGAAAGCCCTCTCTCCTCTCCTCTCTCCTCCAGGAGCGAGAGAGCCTGGCTCGCCGTCAGATGCTGGAGGAGGAGAGGAGGAGAAGGGAGGAGGCAGAGAAGAGACTGCAGGATGAAACTTTCCACCGGCGGCAGCTCGTGGAGAAAGAGGTCAAGATGAGGAGCAAGAACTTCTCTCAGGTCGGTGAAATGAGACGTAATTGAGTCTGCACGCTAGAAAAGTCTGAAATGACTCCTGACAACTGTGTCCCACCGGCGTCAGGCTCCAGCCTGAGGGCAGACACACGGGGGTCTGGAGGATTTTGTACCAGGAGTCAATGTAATTACATAGAAAAAATTAAGCAGCAAAACGGGTGTCAGAATATCATGAATGTTGATATTGACCAACAATGTCACGCCCCCACTTCCTGTACCAGCTGTTCATCCTCCTGTCTGGTGCTTTGTCTTGACGCAGGCCCGCCCCATGACTCGCTACCTGCCCATCAGGAAGGAGGAGTTCGACCTGCGCTCCCACGTGGAGTCGTCGGGCCACAGCGTGGACACCTGCTACCACGTCATCCTCACCGAGAAGATGTGCAAGGGCTACCTGGTCAAGATGGGAGGCAAGATCAAGTCCTGGAAGAAACGCTGGTTCGTCTTCGACCGCCTCAAGAGGACCCTGTCCTACTATGTTGGTGAGAAGTCAGAGTGGACACACTCCTAATTTTACCTGCTCAGGAATTTATTTTGTCTGAGGTGGAAAATAAAAAACACGAACCAGCAGAAACTCTCTGAAGAACTGGGATTCGTGAACAGACTAATAACCCATAATGCAACACTCTGCAGAAGCTGATGTTGCACCAGCACTGACTCCATTCAGAAAAAGAATAACTGATGTTGTGGATACATTATGTATGTTTGTTGACCCTGGTTGACACACACACACACACACATACACATCTGGTTGTGGCTCCTCTTTAACTCGCTCACATTTATCACTGTTGCTACTGGCAACTGTATGTCACAGATGGAGGTGTGGCCTCTGTGCAGGTGTTGTACAGGTAAATAACAGCAGCACCTTGTGCTGTTATTCTCCAGACAACAGCCAATCCCAGTGATCTCACCATGACAACTCTCACAAAAGTCATATTTAATGCGTTTTTTTACATTTAGAATTCAGATGCTTTTCAAAGTAAAAGTAACACTACTGCAATAAAAACAATGCTCAACAAGAAAAGGCTTTAAAATGTCTTATTTAAGGCTTTTATCAGGAAAATGATAAACTGAAAGAATTTAAACTAAAAATAAATTTAAAAAATTACATATATTATAATTATAATTACTGTTACTGTTAATTACTGAGTCTCTAGAGCTGATTTAATAACTTAATATCTACAACACTGCATCTTATTATATAAACTCATCATATGGTTTGTGAGTAAAATCTGAGACTGAGACTAAATCTGACAAATGTTGAGTCAAAAGTGAGACCTTTATATTTCTGAACTGTTGTGAAGCTGAAGTGTAAAATACTTTTCCTCTGATTTGAGTAAATTGAGATTAGTTAAATTTCACCACTGACGACATTAGATTCCTGTGAATTTATCCACCCAGTGATGCATTAAGTGTCTGGAGGTTAGAAGATGTCGTGTTTGAAGCAGCAGGCGGAGGAGGAACATTTCAGCAGCTCCATGGAAACATCAGATGATGTGAAGATGAGTGACAGGCAGAGCAGGCGTCCTCCAGACCTTGAGCAGGTGCAGTACGTCGCGTGCACGCGGTGTAATTTGCTCCTGCGCTGGGACACTTGTTTGCTGTCAAGCCTTTGAAGTCATCACAAGGTTCCACTTAAAGCTGCTTGAAGCGGAGCCGGTTGAAAGCGAGCCGGGCCGAGGAGGCGCTCGGAGATTACTTCAGCAGTAGTTAAAATGCGAGCGGAGCGGCGCTCTCTGAGGACGCTGATTGAGATGCATCGCTTGCCCTTATCTCTGACCTTGAACAATGAGCAGATGAGACGAGCACAAGTCATGAGCGCCGCTAATTTACGTTAATCAACCTCAACTGAAACGAGCAGGATTCTGGTCATTTAGATGCAGTGAAATCAGATGCAAACACAGGGCTATTTGAATGCTAAAGAGGTCATTAGGAGATAATGGCTGCGTATTAAAAGGAAAGTGTTATTCCTCGAAATGAAGCAGTGCGTTTCTACCTACTACTCTTAAGTTGGCTTGTGGAGTGTTTGTGCCTGGAGGTAGAGAGGGGTGTTGAGTTCCCCACCGGTTCCTTACTGCAGTTCTGCAGTGGCTGATGAAACAAACTGCAATGATGTACCAGAGTAGCGTAAGAATGCAGGCAAGTCTGAAAATACAATGAGAGCAGCATTGGTTAAAAAACAGAGAAAAAGTGCTGTGCTTGTCTTTTTCCATCCATCATCACAAACCACAAACTGCTCATGATCAAAGTTTGATTCCTTTTTTTTTTTTTTTTTTAATGACCGTGTCTCGTTTGCTCCCTGTCGATGTTCATGAGGTGACATGGACGTGAAGCGCGTTGGCTTTTTGCTGCCAAGAAAAGTCTCGTTGTTGTTGTCAACACGTTTCAGCCTTTGACCAAACACACGCTGTTTTTCTTCCAATAGACAAACACGAGACCAAACTGAAGGGCGTGATCTACTTCCAGGCGATAGAAGAGGTCTATTACGATCACCTGCGCAGTGCCACGAAGGTAACGCTCTTCACCACGTCTGAACGTCATCATCACTTATTTCACACTTTGTTTATTTTCCTCCCACATTCTCTTTTGTTTCAACACGTTTTTTTGCACATTCTGTGCTTTTTGCCTCTTTTCTCTCCGTGCTTTTGCTTTTGCCGCCTGCTGCTGCCACAGAAGGGATTTTTCAACTTGAATATGACCAGTGTATGTATCCACGCTGTGTGTTCACCTTCCACCCCCCACCCTCACCCTCACCCTCACCCAGCCCTGTGTGTCCAGGATGCATGGTTAGAAAATGAGCAGAAACCTGAAATATGCACTGGTTTGACTTGAGTTTCTAATCCTGCTTGATCCCTCTGTCTGTCCCAGTGATCCCAGTGTAAACCAGTGGAGTGAAGCTTTCTTATTCATAACAGAGGAAACTGTGCTCACTGTTTATAAGAGTTGATGTTTGAATGAGATGATGTGATGGAGGAAGGTCCAGGTCAAGGCTTTCTCACTTTTGGACCATGTTTCTGTCATTTATCTCCAACAAACGGCTGAGCTGCTGCTGCCTCCTCATCTGAAGTGTGTGTGTGTCTGTGTGTGTCTCCGTGTGTCGTAACACACCACGCTCTGACTAACTGTGTGGCTCTGATCAACTCTGGGACTTTGATTTTACTTGTCACTTCCATTGCCACATTACAGAGAATAAAGTCGGTTTCACTTCGCACAGACAGAGGAAAAGTGACGAACGTGTGTGAAGGATGAAATAAATTTTACACTCTTCGGGCTGGTTGTTCTTCCAAAAACTGGGCAACAACTTCAGCTGCGCCTCAGTTTCCTCAGATGTTACCATACAAAACAAAAAATTATAATTTTATATGAAAATAATAGAAACTAGAAACACAATAGAGATAAAGTAAATTCTTGATCAGTTCATATTGATCAAACTGAGCAAAGATGGGTTGTTTGTACTAATTTGGTCAAAAGGTTTATATACAGAATATCTTTCATGATGTTTTTAAATTTGCATTAATCTGAATATTCTTGACACAAACATAGTTAATAGCTGTTTTTTTAACTGAAAACAGCTGAAGCTCAGTCACAACTTACACAAATTGCAGGTCAGAAATCCAGTAAAGACGAGCTGGTGCTAAAACACTTGACAGAACAGTTGAAATATTTCGTCGGTTTGTCACTTTGAGCAGCATCTTTCATTTGATTTGTCAATTGTTGGTGAAAATATTGATTAGTGCAGATTAATGATTCTGGAAATATTTTCAGAAGAGAAGTAGAAGTTGTGATACTACCTGATTTTTTAAAATTTTAATTTATGCAATTTGTTTTGAGAAAATAGATGTTTTAACTCTTGACTTTGAGTCACAGTCTCCATGTTAACGTCGGCTGATGCTGCAGTTATTAAACACTAGTGAGCGACTCCTCTCACTCTTCAGTTTAAACTGAAACTCTCCCCATTGAAACCAGTCACCACGCAATAATATTTAGTTGTTTTTTCACACTGTAGATTTAGTTTGAAATTGATAAAATTGCAAGTTAAACTCAACAAGTTTCAATAATTGGCATCTCAGGGAAAAGGATCTGGAGACTGTAGGAAAAGAGAGATTATAGTTGTTGATTTTAGATAAATTTATGAAAATGTTCATGGCTTCACTTGGTCATGATGGACTTGGTGTAGATTGAAAACATTAACGTTAAATCTACTACACAAAGTGTGCAAAGACAAAAGGGCTTTGTCAAATGCCTCCAGACCAAGTGTCCACCACCAACAAACCACAGACCAATGAGTGACCAACCAAGTCCCTCATTGGTCTGTGAGCTGTTGTTTTGAAGCCTCCAGTTTGTAATTTGTCTGTCGGCCATCCTGGTTTTTTTGAAACCAGTAGATTGGTAGTCTGTCAATCATACAATAGCCACGCCCCCTAATCCATCCCCTGCTTTCTGGTCTATTTTCCTCTAAATGGACCATCATTTAAAAAATGAACATCATGTTGTATTGAAGACCATAAACTCATTAGGAAAACGTTTACTGAGCTAATAAATCAAGGGAGAAGTAGGGACATTTTCCCATAGACTTCAATACAATCTGACTTCTTTAACAACCAGTGGAGTCGCCCCCTGATGGTCATTTCAGTTTTTTTCATTCAGTTTTAAGGCTCTTCAGCATTGGCTTCACTTCACAGAGTTCAGGGAACAGTGAGTCTATCAGTCTGAGTCTTTTTTTCCTCCCTCAGAGCCCCAACCCCTCGCTGACCTTCTGTGTGAAGACCCACGACCGGCTCTACTACATGGTGGCCCCCTCAGCAGAGGCCATGAGGATCTGGATGGATGTGATTGTCACGGGGGCAGAGGGATACACACAGTTCATGAACTGAGCGAGAGCGCAGGTGAAGAGCAAACAGTTTCGGCAGGGACTCTCCCATCACAGACTCTGTAGGCCCTTCCTGTTCCCAGTCCACCGCAGACACACAACGCCTTGTTTGTTACTCATTTTTAATCTCACGATTTTATTTTACTTTGTCGACGTTCACCTCCACGTTTTCTACGTGATTCTGTTTGGATTTAAAAAGGGAGCCCGTGAAGGACACAATCACACTTACACACACTATTGTATATAAACCAAATGTAAACCTGTCAGAGACTTTTAAAAAGCCTTTCTATATTGCCAAATGGAGATCTTGTAGTTGCTGTTTGTTGAACCTTTTGTATTATTTGTTTCCTTTCTTTCTTTTTGTTCTTTTTTTTTTTTTTTTTACTTGGAGAAATTTGCCAAATGACATAATGCCAATGTTTTGTTGTGTACCATCATGACTGTGCTCCGTTCAGACAGAGAGTCTAAAATAATCTTCAAAGGGTGTAATCATTTTAGAAATATATTTGAAAGAATCTTATTCGATGTGTTGTACAAATCTATGAGATATAATAGAAATCAGCGAGTCAGCAGGGCTGAGATGATCTAAGAGTCCAGCACATTGGTAAATCACTGCAACCTCCAACGTCCACAACGGTCACATCACCTCAGTGCTGGTAGATTAACACTAAATCCTGAACAGCACATACATCACATGAAGGTATCCAGAGCTACATCCTAGTTATATTCCTCCACATAGACTTAATCAAAGTAATCAGAGGTATTTTGTTAGAGAACAGCTCAGGTGTTCATTCTGCAGTTTGTCCAATATGGAGTTTGGGAAGCTGATATTGCTTATTATTATAAAAGCTGCTTAAGAGCATCAATCTACTTCACTAAACCCAGAACCATGACAGAAACTTTGATATTTTGTTGTGCAAACTGTACTGTTTTTCTTTCTAGAGGCACAAGACTGGAAGCAGGTGGAAACAGCTAGCCTGGGTCTGTCTGACAGTTATAGTTGTGTTGTTAATCATGGAGTCTTTATGCTAAGCTAAGCTAACTCTGCTCTAGCCTCATTCTCAAAGCTGTAGCTGTTTTCATGTGAAAAGTTTGGTAAGCAGATTGATACTACTCTTGTTCCTCTATGCTAAATATGATTTGGTTAGCCTAGCTTAGCACAAAGGCCAGAGACAAGGGGAAACACCTAGCCTGGCTCTGTCTGACACTTAAAGTTGTGGTTTATCATAGCTGCTTTTTTGGAAAGAATTTGGTAAGAAGATTGATACCACTCTTCTTTCTGTATGCTAAATATGGAGCTATAGCCAGTTATCCTAGCTTAGCACAAAGACCAGAAAGACGAAACAGCTAGCCTGGTTCTGTCCTGAATCTCATCTATCAACATGTTATATCTTGCCTGTGTAGTTGGAGGATATTTTTGTTTTTTCCTTGTTTATGCTTAATGCTAGGCTAAGCTAATTGCTTGAAAGCGCTGGCTTCATATATAGGGTGCAGACACAAGTGTTATCAACACATTTTCACTAAATCAAACAATTATGATAAATACAATTCAGTCACTTGAACAGCTTTGGAGCTGGATTGTTCTCTTTTGGTGGGATCCATCTGCTTCCAGTTTTTGTGCTAAGCTAGGCTAAACAGGCCTAATAAGAAAGGGGTCAATCAAACAGTCTGAGGCTGATTCCCCAAAAAAGAGACGTGTATATTGGTCAAATCATAACTGCCACATTCTCAGTGTACGTATGTTGAACCGGAATATTTCATCGCTCATCATGTGGTCACTTCAAGCTGCAAACTGCAACATCCATGTTCATGCAAACTAAAGAAGCTTGACTATTTGCCAAGTAGCCTTTAGCTAACTTGATGATGCGACTACACAGCTGGGAAGCAGCCATCATCACTGCCAGCCTACAGAAACGACCGGGGGGCGCTACAGAGACCAGACTAACGCAGGACTAATGCAAATCCAGAACTGTGCCTTGACTATGTGTTGTTATTGACGCCATGTCTGAGTCCAGCTCAGCCTCGCTGGAAGGCTACAATCATACGAAGCTGTAATGCTGGATGTGGACAGATTTGCTTGGCTTCAATATGGAGGCATCTGCCTGTAGCATCATTACAGGCCCTGATCACACTGGGGATCAACTAGTTCACATTTACCAACTCTGAATGTACAAAATATCAAATAGATCCATTTATGTTGTTAAATGTGATCCTGGGGAACATAAAACTACACATTTGTAATATAAAGTTGGAAAGTGTGCGTCCAAATTGAGGACGTGCATTAATTTAAAGTATTTGACCTAATGAAAGATGTGTTGCATTGTGGGTAATGTAGTATTTAACTAGTTAGTGTTTGTGGCCAATAAAACTGTCCCAGTTCACGTCCTCCCGCACTAATACGTGCTATATTTTAGCGCAAAAGTGCGTTCACGTTAACAAGTAGCCGGATGAAGTTCTTAAAACAATTGACACTTCCCGCTCACGACGGCCGCCATTTTGTCTCCGTGGCGGAACACGTCATCGGCGAAAATGGCGGGTTAATGTCCATGTCACGTGACAGAACAAACACGTTAAAGTAAAACGTTCAATTTAAGTAAAGCGAAAAACAGAAACCGGCGCGAGACAACCGCGGTCAACCGTTGGGATAGTCATTTCCGGTCGGTGTCCAACGGCAGGGTTTGGTTTAAAACAACGTTAGCCTGTTAGCATAGTTAGCATTCATACTCTTAGTGATTGTCCTGTGAGCGCAGCGTTAAAAATAAAATGTTCCTCGTATTTTGTACATTCAGTTGTGTAACTTTTGGTCCAAATTTTATTTCTTTCAACAGACCTATCTGTATTCAGAGTAATTTCAAAATAAGGGCATGGTTTGTTTGTTTTTTTTTTGTTTGGTTGTTTGTTTTTTTAAAGGTACGTTTTTGGTACAGTATCAACTCATTTGCCTTAAAAATAACAGAAATCTGAAATGTTTTAATTTGCTGCCACATCAGTAAAGTCCATCATCAATGATTAGGTCAGGAAACGTTCACTTCCTGTTTTGAATCCCCTCTGTGAGCTGAGGCCTGAGAGCAGGAGGAAGGTGGATAAAATTAAACCCTTGTATCTTCAGCTTTAACAGACTCTACCTGACCAGGCTTCACCTGGTCGTCGTCTTCGTGTTGATCGTCACATTGTGAATCTTGTTGATGGGCTGGTTTGTGGTCAACACGTCCCTGGATGCTGTTTTCTCTGTTTTCAGACTAACAGACTGTGATGTTTAAATGGAGCGTGTGGGACTGTTGTTTAGTTTCATGTGTCGGTACAGTAACGATAATTTATGATTGTGGTGCCTGAGGTAGTGACATGTTTACTTCTAAAACATGAAGTAGAAGATCAGTGAAAAGACCTTAATATATTCTGCCCCCACCTCCTCTCCCTCCTCTCCCCCCTCCTTGCCTTTTAACATGTGCAAACCAAACTATTCAACACTGGCAAGGCTGTTAAATCATGTCTGTTGATAGTAGATCATTACTGTTGTTATCAATGTTGAAAAGAAAGGAAACTAAATATACTGTAGAGGATGCCTGGATGGAAAAAATAATATTACTATTGAGATGAAACAGTATTGTATGAAAATAAGTAAAATTTTTACTTATTTTTGTCATTTTAGAAATTTTATTGTCAGTCAGTTACATTTGAAATTGAATGGTAGTGATGTATTGATCTACCTTTTTTTTTTTTTTTTTTAATTTTATTACTGGTACAGCAGAACACACAGTAACACACCTAGCACTCACATGACCGTACGTTTTATTTTCTAGAAAGTAGTTCCTGTTTCAAACACACTCATCACACACACATACACACTCACACACATACTTTCAGATACTCGGACCATACTGTGTTATTGGTACCTTGTATGTCTCATGCGTCACTTTCAGGTATGAATAATATGGATTTTGTCAAATCTATTAAAAACAAAACTGTTACAGAGAATCGTTTGTGTCTTGACTTCAGGAGAAGAAGCTGTGTGGAGACTCGCATGAACTAATTATAGGGTCGTTATTAAACAGTCAGAAGCCGACCATGTTACCAGGAAGAGGAACAAATAAAAGTCTGTTCCTAAAAAAGTGGCATTCACACAGTTTAAATGGAGTAAAAAAAAAAACCAAACAAACAAACAAAAAAAAAAAAGTTAATGATGCAGTCTAAGGAAAAAAAATAAACATCTAGACGTTTCTTTCTTGAACGCAGTGATTCTTCTAACTGACACAAGCCTCGTTGGGACTTTGCAGGTTGGATTTTTACAGCTCGTTGACACTGTCACCTGGAAAAGAGACAAAGAAAAGTTCACTTATTCCATGTGAAAACATGGGGTTTGTTGGGTCCCTTTATATAATTCTATCAAGAGGTTGGTCTAAACCTGCTCTAAATGGAAAGTGCCTTGAGGTAACTTTGGCACGATATATATCAAATTTGATTTGATTTGATATATTTGCTGCTGTAATGTATAAAAACAAAATAAATCATCAGTTCAATAATGGGTGAATCTGTTCCTGGTCTGTTCAGGTGTCTCAGCATGAACATCACCAGGAGCCTGTGTTTTTATTACTATTGTTAAATGATTGATAATTAATAATTGTTGCACTCCTGTGACTCCGTAGTCAAGTCTAATGATTTATTTATTATTGCGACGTCACCCATTGGTTTGTAAGCTGCCATTTTGAAGCCTCCAGTTTATAATTTGTCAACCATCCTGGTTTTTTTTTTTTTAAACCAGTAGAAACAAGTAGTAGAGGAGCTGAGGAGGAGTGAGGGGTGGAGCTGACCTGCTTGTTCTCTATCCTGATTGGGTGGTACAGTCTGTCAATCACACTGTAGCCACGCCCCCTAATCAATCCCCTACTTTGTGGTCTATTTTCCTCTAAATGGACCATCATTTAAAAAATGAACATCATGTTGTATTAAAGACTTGAAACTAGAGACTGAGACCATAAACTCATTAGGAAAACTTTTACTGAGCTAATAAATCAAGGAGAAGTAGGGACATTTTCCCATAGACTTCAATACAATCTGACTTCTTTAACAACCAGTGGAGTCGCCCCCTGATGGTCATTAGAGAGAATGAAGGTTTAAGGCTCTTCAGCACTGGGTTGACTTCACAGACCCAGAGTCCAGGTCCAGCTTCATGAACAGTCTCTGATTGTAACAAACAGCTAAATGACTGTTACTTACTCTCTGCACAGGTGGACGTGTACTCGGCTACAGCCTCATCACCTGCAACAGAAAGAACAAATGACTAGAAATACAGACGTGTGATGGTGAAAGAGGAAAATGAGAAGTTAGGAACAAAAAGTCAAACACACAGTGGCCTTTGTGTTTTTCAGCACTTTATTGTGAAAGAGCTGCTGATGAAGACTCTTACTTGTCTGGTAGTAATCATAGACTTTGACCACAGCTGGTTTCAGGTTCCTCACAGGCTGATCCTCCACTAGCGTCACACCGTATAACTTCTCCTCGTCCTTCTTCAGCTGCACACAGACAGACACACAAACAGAGCGAAGCCGATGAAACTTCAGTACGACTTTATACACAACCTCCGACGCTGAGGTTCACGTGACGGTGTCTCTCACCCCGTCTAAGTAGATGTTGATGTATCCTTCCTCCATGTCCACACGTTTCACTGAGCGCTCGCTCTTCAACTGAAGCAGCACAAAAACAGAAAAACACACTTATAGTATGAAACAGTGAACACAACACGCACACACACTGACGCCAGGCTTGACAGTGACTGACCAGATTAATGGAGCTCTGCTCCAGGATGTAGCCTGACAACAGTTTGATGTTGATGATCACCATGTTGGTTTCCTCTCTCCTGCCCTGGTACCTGCAAACACAACACACACCAACAGACACACACAACACACACCGACAGACACACACACTGGTTTCAGCTCCTTTATCTCAGGTGTTTAATATTTTAGTTAAACACTTCATAATAAAACCGCCCTGTTAAAGTATTTACAAATGGTTTATAACTAGTTTGTCATTATTATTGTTAACACTTAAATTATTTATAATTTGTCAGATAAAAAGGGAAACAGTGACATGTTGCTTGACAAATAGTGAGCCCACAAAGATACAGTTAGTTACTGAGCTTTTTGTTTTTGTAGCTGCTGATATTTGTTAAATTATCAACATACTAGTTTATGCCAATGGTCAAAGTTTAATTTGGCTTCAAATTCTCACATCAAATGTCTAAATTCTCACCATGGGAATATTGTTTACCTTGACTTGTTATCACCAGCTGTGATCTGTGGCTCCTTGCTCACCGAGGTCATTCTCCTCGATCAGTTACTATCATTTGATTCTGGTAAAAGGAACTTTATTTCATAATAACAAGAATAATACGGATCCTTTTTATCAGTTATAAATGGTAGAACGCTAATTTGTAGGATGTGGGAGCATTAACTTGATTTTGCCAAATAGTGAGGCTGCATTAGTGTGTAACTTGTTTATAATTGTTTGTTTATGATTTATAAAGTGTTAACAACTGAATTAATGATCTAATTATAAACCTATTATTTAAAAATGATGCCAATGTATATTTCATGATCAGGTTTACATTAATATAGAGAGAACTGTGTATCTGTCCAATCACTTTTGACACTTGTGAACTATGTGTTTAAAGTTTATAGATGTAAGTTAAAGGGAAGATGAGACTTGGCTCTTTAATGTATTTAATGTAGCATCTATTATTTTATTTAGAGTCTGAACTGAATCTGATCCAGAAACTAAACCTGACTCAGTGAACAGGCTCCAACCGAAACAGCAACATCATCAATTTAGGTTCAAAGAAAAGAAGAGAATCACAGTCATTAACAGTTGAGTTGTTGTTTCTGTGAAGGTCAATTCAAAGTTTAAAGTCTTTATTTTAACCCAACAGATAATTAAACCGCTCCTTTGTTGCAGACGCCATAATGTTGATGATGCAGCATCTTTTGTTCAGTGTTGTTGGAGGAAACTATTTTAGTTTAACAACAACAGAAACTATTTATCTGCACAAACCTGACGGCGACGATGAGGAAGAGCTGCGGCCTGGTGATGTTACACTTGGACATGTTGATCGTGGTGATGTTGAAGGCAGAGAAGTCCGGGGGAGGGGGGATGTTGTAATGCATGGAGATCTGTGGAGACGCAACATCTGTGCGTTAGCATTAGCAGCAACAACACAGGAGACTGACCCACCATTAAAGTCTGGGCCTCATGGTCCTGAAGGTTTTTTGATTTCATCTGCTTCTAAATGACTGAACTTTATTCTTTATATTAACTGAATTCTTTATTCATCAGAGTCAGAATCACGTTACTTTATTGATCCTCGGGGGAAATCAGGAAACAAGGTCACGTTACAGTTCCTCATGTGTCAACTTTCCCTCAATGAGCTTGGACACAGCCAGACCTTTCAACCATGACCTTCTGTGGCTCCTCCTCCTCGTGTTGATGATCGTGGCTGCACGTACTGAACTAGACCGAGACATAAGCTTTAAGCCTCAGTCACCAAAATGAAAACAAAGAAAGGCTGAAATATTTGACTGTATGTTAAATGAATCTAGAATATATATAATATATATATTTCACTTTTGAGTTAAATTCCAAAAAGAAATGCCTTTTTCCCACAATGTTTAATTTTCTAATATGACACCTTCATATATCCCAGGCACCAAGAAACATCTGGCCCACACATGGCTGTTTCTTCTGGCCCAGCTGTGACTGTCACACACCAGACAACAGCTGGAATATCCCCAGATGTGTATGAAAAATGGGCCAGAACCAGAGTGTTGACTGGGCCAGAGGTTTCATTTTGATGGGATCTGGTATCATGGGGTTTTTTTTATATTTGATCTTTATATGTTTATATTTGTACAGAATCTAATTTCTTATTCTCTATTCTTTTTCTTTTTATATTCTTCTTCTTGATGGAGCAACTGTAACATAAACCTAATTTCCTAATTTTCTCCTGAGGATCAATAAAGTGTTTTGATTCTGATTAAGATGATTAAAAGGCTGTTAAATAAAGAACTTGCACCGATAAGAGAATAAGGTAAAGAAGCCCCCCCCCCCCCTTAATGTCTCATGTAAAGCTCTTTAAGTTTGCTCTGTCTTTAGCTCAGTGTTCAGTGGACGGATGATACCTGAGCCAGGACACAGCTCTGTCCCTGGGCCTGGATCGTATACTCTCCTGGGATCTCACTCAGCTTCTCCTCCTGGTACAGGAGCCTGTTGGTCTGATCCACCGTGAACTCTTTGTTCAGGCCTCCTAACGACGTCACCGTCACCGACGTGCTGCCCTCCGCGCTGTAGGTGGCGGCTCCGTACTTGGCCAGCGCCTGGAGGGCGACCACCGTGTCCTGAGGGGGGAGGGAGGTGAACCGCACCGTCAGAGTCGATCCGGGGTTGAAAGCGTCTCACGAACCACCCGGGTGAGTGTGGTCTGTCCTACCTGCGTGGAAGAGAAGCCGCCGTACGGGTTCTGCTGCTGGGTGAGCCAGCGGACGATGCCAGAGGAGTAGTCCAAGCCGAAGTCCGGCACGGCAGGACCGGAGAGCAGAGCCAGCAGCACGTAGGACGTCATCTCCACCTCCAGAGAGTCCAGGCTTTTCCTGGAGGCCTGCGCTCTTTCCCAGTGACGAGTGCCTCCTGTCAGGAATCATCCATCAGTGTGTTAGTGTGTTCATCTACAACCTGCTACAGCTCGATATGTTTCAGCGTTGGATCAGTGTGTAGAAATTATTTTCACACACTGACACTAATTTCTGTTTATTTAATCATGAAAAAATACTAAATCCTCTTAATCCCTTAGAAAAATATAGAAAAAACTGAGGAGCAGTCCCAGGGTATTTTCTGTAGCTACAATTTACAGATATACCCTAAATGCCTCATGCAGACTCTCAGTAGATGTTTTTACAGATGCTCCCTGAACGCCTCACATGTGGATATCTGAACACCTTTGCTGATGACCCCTAAGTGCTTCACACACAAACCCCCTGTAGATGCTATGCTTTTTTGTTCATTAAACGCCTCATACAGATTCTTGGTAGACATCACTATTGACTGATGTTCCCTGAACACCTCACGCGCAGGTAGAGCCTCTAAATTTGATATTTGATCAAATAAATTTAACTTAATATTAAATAGAATGAACAACATGAAAATAACTAACCCTCTTCACTGACACTTCAACTGCTTTCATCCATTAAACATCAGCTGAGGACATTTTCTGAGGACATGATGGTTTCACTGTCTCACCTTGAGTGTTGGACTTCTGGTGCAGGTATGTGATGAGTTTGCTCCTCATGTCTTGGTCTCCAGCCAGAGTGAAGGTGTACGACAGCAGGGCGGTGGTGTACAGGTTGTCCAGCTGACCGGCCATCGCCTCTTTCAGACAGAGCAGGCACTTCTGTACCACTGGGTCCTGTCGGAAACCAAAGACAAAGGTGGGACAGGGACTAGGGGGGATGTTTCCTGGACATCGTTTTCAGCACTTCTCAATGAATGAATGAATGAAACCACCACACACGACAAAAAACCTCCTGGCTACAATAAAATAAGGTCGTCTGACAACAACTGTCGATCTAACATAATATTTCAACTGTATCCGTCTAATGTAAAATGTTGCAGGAAGTTGGTGACACCGGCAGCAAAGAGGAAGGAAATCCACCAGTCTGCCAGGAGGAGGAGTGATGTCAGACTCACCGTGGCGTTGCCATCCAGCTCGAGCATGGCGGCGGCGATGTAGGCCGTCAGGGACACGTCATCACTGACTCCTCCCTGGTGGAGACACAGCGTCACATTTTCAGCTTCACAGTGTCATTGAAAAGGTCAATCTGAAGGTCATCACACTCAGTAACGACACAATGACACAATTAACACGTGGGTTTTTTTAACCGTCGTTTTTTGGGGTGTTACCTCCATCAGGTGATTATGTCCTCACCCACACTACAAGTACTGAACCGGTTCAAAGCTGGATCGTGGATTTTACAGTAAAATGTATTGAAACCAACCAAAACCATCATGTCGTTACCTTCATGCCGTTGTGGAAGAGTTTTCCAACAGATTGGATGCAGCCGTTAGGTTGCTGGTGACTCGACAGCCACTTCTTCGCATTTTTAATGTGCTTGGGATCCACAAAAATGAATGGTCTCGCACCACCGAAGGACTTCATCACAAAAGCAGTCAACCTAGAAGAACACACACACACACACACACATATTTTAGAGGATACCTCTAACTATGTAGGTTAGGGTTGTTGGTGTTGGTTAACCCACAGTGAACCCAGTTTCAGGACAATTACATAACCTCCTGTCTCACTCCACCTCAGAGCGTTTGAGCTGAGCTTCAGCAGAGTGAAGACAGCTGCAGCAGAGACAGAGGCAGCAAACAACCTCTGGAGAGTTATTGTCTTGTACGATAGTAAATTAATAGTAAATAATAATTAAAATGGTAAAAGTAATGTTTTGGCCACTTGGGGGCAGCTTAACACACAGACAGCACATGAGAGCAACATGAGCAGCAGTCTATTAACTGTTCACATGAGGAATTCAGTCTGACGTTCCCTCTCTTTTAGCCCTGTTTTTGTCTCCACCACCTCCTGAGAAAAATGTCTGGCTCTTTAGCTGCTAAATGCTCCACAATGTTCACACTAACTTTGACATTTGTTGCTGAGCAGGTGAAATTTTTTCAACTGAAAACCAAGTTAAAGGTCCACACAATCTAAAGTTGGATGTTAAAGGTCCACACAATCTAAAGTTGGATGTTAAAGGTCCATACGGTCTAAAGGTAGATATTAAAGGTCCATACAGTCTAAAGGTAGACCTCCATGTGGTCTTTGATTATAAATCAGGTCTAGGTTCTATATTAATACAGTGAAAGTATCAAAGGTCTCAGTCCACAGAAAAATGCTCAGCCTTTTTTCAGAAAATGAGCCTTAAAACCAGCCGCCAGGACTTTGTGATGTCACAATGAAGCAGTCGACACTCTCAGCCACGAAAACTACACTGAAATGGTTTTTGGTTCTTAAAACCTCAAATATATCTTCTTGAGGATATCAACAGTTTCAAAATAAAAGACTAGAAAAATATAAAATATGAGACCTTTAATTAAAGCAGTGAGATTTAACCAGGACCTGTTGGCTGTGATACCAAAACAATGAGCTAAAATATTGTAAAATACTCATTAGAGCTGAGGGGAACAAGAAAGTGATGTGCTTCACATGGCCTTTAAACCGCATCAATTATTTTTGGCTACTTTAGAGCAGCACAAACCAGATGATCATAAAAAGCCAAGCGCTGACACACAGAGTTATAGAGACTCATTATCACTGGAGTCCTGCGATTGTGCAATGAGAACAACATTTAGCCTGAGAACCAGATCAGGATCCTTAGCTCCACCAGCGAGTCACTAACTTTCTGCAGTTTGGCAGCAGTGAGGGGAAACACAGAGTCGGATACTGATAAACCTCTGGGTCTCCTTTGTCTCCTTTCATGTTCTCCAGTGTCCATATAACAAACATTGATGAATGAAAACTAAATAAAATCTGCTCAGACTTTAGTGAAACTTCTAAACTCCAGCATCTCTGTGTTCACTGGTTTTTCAAACTAACACCCTGATGGATTTTCTAATGTAATCGAACACGAATCCCAACCACAAACACACACCCACACACAAACACACCAACTGCCAAACTGCCCAGCAGCCTTTGAAAACCAGCAGAGGGTTTGTTAAATCCCCCGAGGGTCTGAGCTTTAAGCCCATTAAATGAAAATATTAATATTTTCTGGCAGGTTCCTCATAAAGTAAATTATTAGGATGGTTTCTGGTGCCAAACAGCAGAGAGGACACAGTGTGTGTGTGTGTGTGTGTGTGTGTGTGTGTCCAACTCCCACTGTGTGTACTTGTCATTTTTATTCTCTCGTCAAATGAAGTGTGAGATTTGAGCTGAAAATATTCAGTTCATCAGTGAAGCTGTTTTATAACAGTTAATGTAACTGCAGTGTTTTATAATCACGAACTGGTTCTTTATGATTTTGACATTTACTGTCTTTAAAACAGTAAAGTAGTTGACAGGTGTGAACACAGACAGTGGGAGGGAAACTGCCTCCTTCTAATAAAAGCTTGAGGTAAAGTAAGTTAAATCCTCGGCTCCTGTCCTGAGTTATTTAACTGTGCACTGCACCATATTATGTTATTAGTCCATACTGATGTGTAGCAATTCATCCATCCATTATCTGTGCGGCTCATCCCTGCGGGGCCGTGGGGCGCTGGAGCCATTCCCAGCTGACACAGGGCGAGGGCGGGGTTCACCCAGGACAGGTCACCAGTCCATCACAGTCTAGACTCACTAATTAACCCAGGGTTCATGTCTGTGGACTGTGGGAGGAGGCTGGAGAACCTGGAGAGAACCCACACAGGAACGGGGAGAACACATAAACTCCACACTGCCCGGGGTTCGAACCCAGAACCTTCATGCTACGGTGCCAACCACTGTCCCACCGTGCCGCTGTTCCGTTAAAAACCTGTTACTGCTGTGCATCGATAATAAGTGTAAGTGATTACGAAGGTTTGTTGACTGATTCTCTGTGTATGTACAGAACAGTGGATATTATTGTTCTATTGCTGCGTCAGTGTCTTTTTTTTTTTTACTCTATTCATTCACATGGTTTGTGAATGAATCTTGAACTTCCTGATTTTGTTCTCAGCATCTTATTGTCTTGTGTTTGTGATTCATCCCGTCACTTCACTGGCACATTTACAGAAATGTTGATTTGCCTATTAAATGTGAATCTAAATTATTAGTGTTAGCATAATTAATATTTTGGCTTTTTACAAAATAAAATTCACGGGAACCTATTAATTAATTTCATATTATAATAACCTACAATGTCAGTTTATATAGCAGTATAATAAGTTAAAGTTTATACTGTCGTTAAAGGTAATTATAATTTAGTAATGTGTGTTAATTAATAAATGCACAAAATGTAAAAAAAAAAAGTCATATTGTGATGTGATTTCCGTTGGATCTTGATTCTTTACATCTGGAGAATGATCAGGACGTCGGGGCGTCTCTGTGGCACATTCTGACTTAATTTTACTAAAGAAATTTGATTGTGCAGCCCTGGTGTAAATGTTAATAAGTTTGTGCTCTTTCAAAGGTGTAAAAACTTCAATGCAGGACAAAAAGAGCTGACAGAGCAGCACTTCCTGTCACGACTGTAGCTCGTGTTATTTCTCCTCACTTCACTGACTCGGTCTGGACTTTTACTGACCAGGTGTTTCCAGAATCATCACTCTTCCCAAAGGCGCTGTAGGAACCGTCGTCATGCTTGTAGTTGAGCTCTCTCTGATATCCTGCAAAACACACACACACACACACACACACACACACACACACACACACACACACGTTAGCTACCCTGTCAAATTTACATTATACATTTCATTTTTTTGTTCTAAATCATTTTGTGCTGCATTATGTTTATGAAACATGCTACAAATCAAGTTCAATATTAATTTCATTTACTTATTTTTTATTGTTATTAATCCCTTCAAGCCCTTTAGCATCAAGTTGGTTCTTCTCAGTTGCCATAACTGAATAAAATCACTCTATTACCCAGAGTTTTTACCAGGAATGAATTAGATGAAATGATACTGATGTTATAATAAAACAGATCAAAAAATAAAATAGAAACCGTGCACAGAAACACATCTGGTGCCTTATTCAGTGTAATTCAGTGATTCTCAGGTTTATAAGTGACATGTTGAACCATGTCACACTCAGGTTTGCAGTCTGACAGTGGTACGACAGAGTCAGACTGCAGATTGTTTGTTTCATAAATTCAGCCGTTCATCAGACGCACGCCCACTGACTGACTTAGAGACGTCCTGAGGCCTCACCGCTGTCCAGGAAGTGCGCTGCCTTGTCCTGAATCTGCTGAGTCAGCTGCTCGGTGCTTTTCAGGTAGTTGAGGATGAAGATGTTGGGAGCAAACTTCACCATGTTCTGCTCCCCACAGCCGTACGGCATGGCCAGGAGCTTGTCCACGTTCTTCATGGCCCGGCCCATCAGGTCTCCTGCAGGAACAAAGCCGGACATTAAAACACTGA
This sequence comes from Rachycentron canadum, assembly GCA_038496675.1. Taxonomy (NCBI): domain Eukaryota; kingdom Metazoa; phylum Chordata; class Actinopteri; order Carangiformes; family Rachycentridae; genus Rachycentron; species Rachycentron canadum. Next base: position 23,267,460 of record CM076657.1, read on the forward strand.
GAATTTTCTGCTCGTCAGGGTTGAAGTTTATTCGACTACATCTTGTTAGAAACAGTAAAAAGGGACATTTTGTTACTGACCCAGGACAGAGACCGAGGCTCTGGCTGATCCGGCCACAAACATCTCAGGCATCAGGAGAGAGATTTTCTTCTCCACCGGTCCATCTGATGACACAGGCAACAAGAAAACAGCTACAGTTACATTTCTCCCGATCTCTGGTAAAAGTCCATAAAACAGAATATTCCCATATGTTTTATCACCAAAGTCATTTAGATCATCATGTTTTATCTGTCTAATAATAATAATCTTTAATCTGACCACTTTTCAAAATCTACATTACAAAGGCTGCAATAACATAAATGCTTTTATTCTGAAATTTAATTATAAGCAGTCAGGTAGGAAAAAAACAACCAACACGCTGATTAATTAAGTGACACATTAAGATACAAATTTAAGTTGTTTACTGTGGGGATCATTTTAATTCATTTATTATTATTACTATTATTATTACGTTTAATCATTGACCACTTTTCAAATCTATGTTACAAAGGCAGCAACAAAATGAAATGGTTTTATTCTAAAATGTAATTATATGCAGTCAGTTCATTCATAGATTTAGGTTTTCCCAGTCATTTCCTGTGAGGTTATTTCAATATAAACATTTTCAAAATAAAAGTCTTTTGTCTTGGTGAATAAAACTTCAGACTTTACTGATTTGGCAGCTAAACTGCTCTTGTGGATAATTATACCAGTATCCATTTAACACAGCTGCTCAATAATAACGAGCAGACATCTGCACTGAACATCTGTGAGAACTTTGACCTTTGACCCTGACAGTGGTCTCCGTAACAGGATGACATTTACAGATCTGGTGGTCGTTCACCCAGAGGCTTTCTAACACACTGCTGCTGACGCTCACCTGCCGGACAGAGGAGGGCGTTGTGACTGACCATCTGTGGCGTCCCTTCAGCCTTGTGGATGGAAACCAAGGAAACAATGATGTTAGTGAATAATATTGATTTGATTAAAAACCTACATCTCACTCCTCTCTAACACAAACTCCCTGAAACAATCACCAGAGAACCGAAAGGTTCCTCTTTGTAGTGACGACGTCCTCAACATGGACATCTACTGGCTTCTAATTACAAGATGTGATACTTTGACTTGTTCTAAGACAAAAAACCCTTTTTTTGTGATGCATTTATTCTTCGTGTCCAAAATATGCAATGTCCACACTTTCAAAATAAAATTTCAACAAAGTAAAATAAAAACCAGCCACATAGTTTCCCCTGAACAGTCAAAACTGTTTGCTTCTTCACAAATTAGCAAAGCAAAAATTGTGCTTTTAAAAAAAACAAAAAAAACCCAAAAATATGATTGTGACCTGTTTTTTTTTTGTTGGTTTTCACCAGTTGTGTTCAGGAACAGCAACTTTATCCTCCAAAAAAGACACAACTTCAATCAACAAATAACAGGTTGACGTGTTTTTGTTACAGTCGCAACATTTGAGTTTCTTTGCCCATTTTTTTTTATATTAGCCAGGAGTTAGGGGCGGAGTCACAGACTGCCAAGATGGTGACGGTGGAGCAGCTCACTCTGAGCTTCAAAACTGCTCCTCAGACGTTACAGAGTCTATGTCCATCTTTATTTACAGCCCTAAGTTTTGGCCTCTTTAAACCAGTCTGACGTGTCACTGACCTCCACCAGCAGGGGGCGGACCACGGTGTCGATCTGGCCCACATCAGGGACGACAGCCACCTCGTTCCCACATAGTACATCAGTTCTCAGAGCCTCAGCGCTGACCTTCAGGTCCACCGTACCTGTGTGCAAACAAAAAGCTCTTATTCTGAAGGCGGGGCTGTATTGATCACCCCCCCCCTCTGTTGCCCTGTTAAACAGCCACATTGTGCATACGGAGGCAAAGCAGTTTCCCATCTGCTTTTCAACCCTACTCATTATTCTCCATCCCTCCTCCAAGTCTTTTACTTCCTCCCCCTGTTTCCTGTCTTATTTGCCCTCATTAGTCCCTATTTGTTGCCTTATTAGACTGCCTCTCTCCATCTCCCACACCCTCCCTCCTTCCCCTCATAGCCCACAATCCTTCACACGGAGGACAAGTACGGATCACCCCCCGAGGGAGAGGTTTCTGAGTGTTTCGTCAGAGATACTACCTGACTTGTTAGTACAAGTGATTGTCAGCATTCCTCTAAGGGGGAGTTAGTGGAGTGCAATTTGACATTCATGAGAGCCTCATCTCCATCCCGCCTGACGGAGGCTGATGGAAATCCTCTGCTTTCAGACCAGGCGCCGTTACAGCGACAGACGCCTTTTCTCTGCTTCAAGCAGTGCAGGCGCAACAGCTGTCAGTGCCACTAATAGAGACTCGTTAGTTTGTTCTGTCTCATCTCTGTCACGATTGGACTGGACAGAACAAACAACATCAGCATTTAATATTAAAGGTGTGAAAACTGCTTTATATTAGTGGCGACAATAATAACAGTCTAATGGAAAATGTCTGATTGTTTGAGACAGTGTTCAGTCATTTTTGATATATATATATATATAAATGGACTGAATCTAGGTGATGTTTTGCACAGATAATTAATAAAAATTAGATGATAAAAAAAATTAATTTGTTATATTCCAATTTTCTAATAAATTTTCTTATCTCAGTTTAAATTAGCCCCTAAAAGACAGATTCAGACATTAAAAACACCCTAAAACTACGACTACACCCTTTAGCTCAAGATGTCTAAATAACAATAATGCAATTTTTACTAAATAAATGTAAAAACTATATATATAGATATATTTCATAATAAAATGTATTAATTACAAGTATAAAGAGGCATAAAATGAGAAAGTTATATGTTTTGTGAAAATAAAAATGTGCTCCAGTGGTCGAGCACATACCAAAGGCTTCGTCCTAATGGCGGCTCAGGTTCAAGTCCGACCCTCTGTCGTCCTCTTTCCCCCTGACTTTCCTCTCACTATCAGAATAAAGGCCAGAGTGGGACCAACTGATTGAAGAAGGCAACCACAGTAAAATGTTTGGACTTAAACACTCATTGTTTAACATGTAGAGCTGCCCCTAATGCAGATTTCTCCGTCCTCTGGAGCATGACCTCAACATTTCCTCAACTGATTATCAGTGGAACACAATGTGGAGGTCGGCTTTAAGCTCTTTTACAAGCTTTAAGCTCTTTTACAAGGTTCAGGATTGTATAAGAGTCTAAATAGGGCCTATGTTACACCTTTTAGATTATCCAACATTCATTAGTCTGCCTGCTCTGGGACTATTCAGTGTCTAAGGCACTCTGGGTAGAATAATATCCCTGATAAGAGTTTTTAAACTTTACATATTTCCAATATGTCCAATAATATGTTTGCTGGGGGAGTTAGACAGTAGTGTTGAAATAACTTTATCTACTAAACTGGACTGGACTTACTAAACATGGAACCAGCACTTTGCCTGTTAAAAGACTGTGATAAGGGCCTTGAAGGACACTGATCATCTAAACTGTAAGTGATTATATCTTCTTTCTTCTGACTTCCCTTAATAATTGTGTGTTAAGAAGGACAATAACAGGACAATCAGAATAAAGTCCAAAAAATGCCCCAAAAATGTACACAGAGTGACTTACTGTCTAATATTTGCAATAAAATGAATTATCTCTATGTTAAGTTGGGTTGAGTCTGCATTAGTTCTGGTCATCTATGTGATATTACCGAGGGCAGTGGGAGTCATGATCCATGAGAAGGTCCTGCTCTCCCCCCCACACAGACACACACTGTACTGGCAGCCATTACAGTCTCTGAAGCTGTATTTGTCAGAATCAGCCAGTGTTACCTTCACCTGCACACAGGAAAACAAATACAAAACATCAGCCTCAGAAATGAAATCCTTCAAACGTGATTATATGTAATCTGTAATATGTAACATCTTGCTTCTCTTTATCATAAAGTAAAATAAATCAAATTAATCAAACAAACAAAATGTAATTCATATTTCCTCCATTTTAAATTATTTACCATAATGCATTTGGAGAGATAGTTGAAGACTGTGGCTTTGAGAGTAAACACCTCCCCTCGGATGACGGAGTAGGGCAAAGTGAGGCTGACAAAGAAGGGCTGGAAAACAGTCAGGCCGACGTTGGACGACACACCGAAGCCCACGGAGGAGACACAGAAAGCTCCAGCTGCCCATTTAGTGATGGTGTCAGGAACCGTCTTCTCTACGTCCACTGACCCAGTGTCTCTGTACAGACAGACCAGCAGATACATCAAAAAGCAGCACAGAGACTGGAAACATGAATATAATCTGAATATTTATCACAATCTGTGGTAACACATGATGATATCTGGTGTTTAGGCTGAGGGGAGGTAAAGCTGTAATGTACTCCTCACTCATTATTACACATAATTCTGTTGTCCTCAGTGGTGGACAGGGACTTTACTCCTGCACCACAGGGGGACTCAAAAACAACCTGCACCAAGACTGTACAGCCACATTACATTTTACCTCAAGCTCAACTAATGCTAACATGCTAACATGCTAATGTTAAAGGTCCCATATGTCACACTTTTCCATGTTTTCTTTAAAGTGTTTATATCCATAAGAAGATATATTTGTGGCTTTAAGAACCAAAAACCATCTCAGTGTAGTTTTACATCTCCTCTGTCAGGCTGAGCTCTGGAGGTCGAGTAACAGGTGAGAGGAGCCAATCAGAGGAGGATCTGAGCCTCTCTTCTGATTGGCTGACTGTTTTCTGAGTGACCTAATAAAAACATAGGAGATTTCAGGTAAAATCCTGCAAACTTGGATGGTGGGTCCAGGTGGGCGGGGTTTTTCTGCTTTGTTCTGACATCACAAACTTCCAGAAGTCCTGACGGCTGGTTTTAAGGCTCAGTTTCTGAATATAGGCTGTGAGAATTTCTCTGTGACTGAGACCTTTGATACTTTCACAGTGTTAATATAGAACCTAGACCTGCTTTATAATCATAGAAGACATGGAGGTCTACCTTTATATAATATGGGACTTTTAAGCAGGTACAATATTTACTTCACGCATGTTAGCATGCTGGAACAGTAAAATGAGTTGAATGCCTGTAACAAATTTCCTGACGAAACATCCTGTGGTTGTCAAGACATCGAGTCAAAAACACAAATGTTAATTTCATTGTGATGCCAAAAACAGAGATCAACAAAGTCCTTTGGATGCTTTGCCTGAGAACCATAAACATCTTTACAAAATTTCATGTGTACAATTCATCCATCAATTCAATAGTTATTGAGATATTTTCATGGTGGACCAACCGAACCTCTCTCTCCTCATGGTACAACATGTGGCTAAAACATGACACATACATTAACAGTGAAACCAACATTTAAAGGCCAATTAGCTTCTTCCTGTAAGTGACCGGCTCCAGTACAACGTTAGAACTGTTTTGGTCGTTTCACACACACACAAGAGATTCTGGATTCTTTTGTTATTTCTTCTCACATGGAGGGACTCAGTTGAAAATATGGGATGTTACTTAAATAAACCAATCCAAATTCATGTTTAAATAACATGACTGACAATCATTTGTTGCAGCTTCTCAAATGTAAAGATTTGCTGTTAAATACCTTTATGCCTGACATAACAAGGCAACAAGAGGCAGCAAGGAAACTGAACCTTTTGGAATTAACTTAATTATGTTAACACAAAAATCATTGTGTTCTTGTTTAGATTGAAAACAAACTTTCACAGTGTAGCTGGAAAAAGTACACAAACCCCTCAACTAATGGCTTCAACCACAGCTACCTGGAGTCAGGGGATGAGTTGAGACCTGGAGTCCGGACTGGAGGTTTGGGTCAGAGACACTTTTAGTTTTAGTTTCATATTAATTCAGCTCTTTGTCAGTCCACAGTCAGATTATTTGTCTGTAAATGGAGATGACTCATTTTCTCTTCTTTAATTTTAGCCTCCTCCAGGTTAGAGCTACCACACAGGTTCACGGTTTCCGAGACACCAACGTGGAACAAGACAGACGCTCAAAGAATGAAATGTTTAACGTATGAAATTATTAAAACGCTGCAGCACTATGTCTGTGTGACTGTACAACAACATGAAAACGTGCTCCCACGGGTGGAGCAGGGTGGATTGAGCATTAGGATCTGGGGCTTTGCTACTTCTGGACCTGGATACCTCCTGGTTTGTGAGCTGCCATTTTGAAGCCTCCAGTTTCTAATTTGTTGCCATCTTGGTTTTGAAACCAGTAGAAACCATCTTTGGAGGAGAAGGTGGAGCTGAGGAGGAGTGAGGGGTGGAGCTGACCTGCTCTGTACTCTATCCTGATTGGGTGTTGTATTTAAGACTTGAAACTAGAAACTGAGACCATAAACTCATTAGGAAAACGTTTACTGAGCTAATAAATCAAGGGAGAAGACATTTTCCCATAGACTTCAATACAATCTGACTTCTTTTTTTCTGCAGTGGTTTTACAACCAGCTGAGTCACTAACTGTAAGTTTAAGGCACTTTTCAGACCCAGAACCTTTCATAACAGTATATGGGGACAGACCCACTTTTGAGTCCAGGCTCTAGTGGTCATTTGAGGAACTGCAGTTTTTAGCACTCACTCAATGGCTTCACTTTTCAGCCCTGAGGGTCGCAGCTTGGTTCGAGGATATTGAAGCCAAAGGAGGTTCAATCTGTCATTAAATTCAAGTGCTAACTTACTGTTTCCAGCAGAAACTGTGTCTGTTTAGTGGCTGTTTTCAATAAGAATCTAAAGACTACAAGTATTTGTGTTATTAGCTTTAGTAGATTGTAAATCTGGTCATTCCAAAGGGTTCACGTACTTTTTCTTGCCACTGATTGGATGTCATGGAAAACTGCTGAACAATAATCTCAAGCCTGAACAGTTAATCAATTCCACATAAAATAAAAAAAGGGTACATGAAACTACAGACATGTTTTCCAAACTACAAACGTCTTAAAATAAGAAATGTAAATGTTTTGATCCTTTTCATAGGACATATCATTATTACCCCACAGTAACTAGGTCCCAGATCCAGGTCTCAGGGAAGAATGTCCTGACGGTTTCCTTCTTCTCCTCATCTTTACCTTTCAGCACACCACCTGAACTCTGTGGCATCATGTTGAAGGCCATGGGAACAGGAGAGTCTACGAGATCTAGGAACAAATGGATAGAAAAAAAAAAAACACAAAAATTTAATCACATAGCTAAACTTACCCAAGAGAAACCAGCTCCCAGATCCAGGTCTCGGGGAAGTATGTTCTAATAGTCTCCTTTGGAGTTGAATCTTCAACATGTTGTGGTGGAGATTCCAAGTATTCTTCCCCATAAACGCGTGGCGAAGAAAATCTGACCATGTCATCAGACTCTAGTAGTAATAGTATAATATAGTATATAGTCTTTATAGTATAATGGCAGTTTCTTGTTCCGAGGGGGCTCAATGCAGTATCAATGGACAATGGAATGGACGGTCAAAAGAAAATAGAAGTGGTATACTACAAAACATACCCATATCATAATAATATTGATATGTCCTTTCGCGGCAGTTGTAAGGTTTTTTCACATCAGAGTTGGTCACAATTTTGATTCCAATTTCCTTGAAGAGGGGAGAAAGAGAGAGAGAGGATAAAACCAAATGAGAGACTGTTGAGTCCTATACTGTGCATGATTTCATCAGCACTGATGAACACATCGAATATCTATTGATTCAGGTAGTTATAGACAGACAGATTAAGATGGAGAAAAAGGCAATAGAGGTAGACAGAGAAAGATCAAATTAGAAAGAAATACAAGTTGAGGTAAAGTGAGAATGAGAGAGAAATAGAGATAAAGAGATGAGATATTTTCGAAGAAAAAGAACTAGAGATAAACAGAAAGATAAAGATTGATAAGCATAATCTAAGTATTTTTTCTTATAATGACACAGGCTATAGCCTTTTCTTAAACATCCAGTTAAAAGGACCACTCTACTTTAAAGATGCCGTAGACATCGTTCTTCTCGTTGTTCGGCCTGAAGTAGATTGAGCGTGCTGCTCGACGGGCTGCCTGCGCGTCGAGAACAATCTCCGGTTCGGGTTCGGGTTCGGGTTCGATCTCTGGCTCTGGCACCGGCACAGGGAAGCAGGGATATGGCTCAAAGTCCTCGACCTCGTAGCTGTAGCCCGACTGCTTCTGTAAAGGCAGCAGGCTGTAAACCTGCACAAACACACCCGAGCACGGTGATGAGTGACGGAGCTTCACGCAATGATGATGTGAAAACTGACAAATGTTTCAAGGCTCAGAGTCTCGCCTACTGTTGATCGAATTAGCAGTGATAACACTTTATTATCCTGATGCGCTCAGGTCTAAATGCTGTTTGAGAGACTTTCTGCAGTCATGTTAAAACACTAACACAACTCAAACTATCAGCTGACAGGGACTTAAATTTAGTTATAAAATCAATATAACTCTCTGAGCATCAGTGAGCACCTTCAAAAATGAGAAACTGAGAATTCACTTGGTCTAAAGATGAATGAAGAGCAGCTGCTTCAAGACTGAAAATTGTGCCATTCCACATGCTAATCCTTCTGGTCTGAGGTTACCTATATGGAGTCAGAAAACAATAAAACCATCCTTGCAAATGGCATTATACGGGAGCTTTATCAGCATGTACAATGTACACATGCAAAAATCCCAGAGATGACAGGAAGGCACAGAAGCAGCTTTGGCTCAGGTTTGACTGAACCAGTTTGTGGGATTATTGTTCCTACTTTTCTCATCTCTGAGATGAAGGCATGATGCCGTTTGTTTGTTGGTGCAGGCAACATAGATGTTAACATCAGTAAAGGAGGATCTGAGTCGTACGTAGTCAACAGTGAGTTCCTGCTCCGACTGCAGCAGGAGGACACTCTGGTCGATGGCTCTGATGGAGCAAATAGAGCTGGGCTGAGCCTGGAGACTGAGCGTGGTCTTCTCTGCTGGAAGAGTCTGGACTGAGGAGAACTTCAGTGAGACCTGCACAGGACACAACAAGATGGAGTCAGTTTGGGTTATTAGATAGATTAGATGATTTTTTACCTCCTGTAGAAATATTCAAAAGACAAACTGTTTGTAAAAGTGGACGTAGACTCTGGGGCTGAAAAGTGAAGCCAATGCTGAAGAGCCTTAAACCTTCATTCTCTCTTATGACCATCAGGGGGCGACTCCACTGGTTGTTAAAGAAGTCAGATTGTATTGAAGTCTATGTGAAAACGCCGCTACTTCTCCCTTGATTTATTAGCTAAGTAAACGTTTTCCTTATGTGTTTATGGAATAACTGAATTAGCGGGCGTGGCTACTGTGTGATTGACAGACTGTACCACCCAATCAGGATAGAGTACAGAGCAGGTCAGCTCCACCCCTCATTCCTCCTCAGCTCCACCTTCTCCTCCAAATATGGTTTCTACTGGTTTTAAAATATCAAGATGGCAGATGAAAAAACTACAAACTGTTTAATTTACCTTGTTTTTGAGGCAGAGTTGAATGGGGAAGTCCTGGCTGTCGGCCACAGCCTCTCCACTGGGCATCACTGTGTAAACGACCACCTGGGCAAACGGTGCCAGGTCTGTCACCTGTCGGAGCAACAAGGTCAACTCCCCTTTGTTGACTAAGGCGCAAGAGAGAAAAGAAATTTGATGCTTGAAAGGACAACACAAAGATCAAATAATATACTTTCTCTTTCTGCTGAGGAAACAATATTCAGTCCAACTCTTAATACTTTTCTTCTTTCACAGCCCATTGGTGAATTAACATCATCTTTTAAGTTTGTAATGATGGAAAACGTTACCCAAAACATCAGTTTGTACCTTTTCCTGCTTTAACGGCCACAGGGACACGGCCGTGCTGCACAATGCCACCTCTGGATAACACCTACAAATAAAGACCACACAGGCACAGGCATTGATTAATGTTCATATTAAATATAGAAAAAGGGGAAATCCATTATTACACAGCCAGAGCAAACATTACTTAAATAGAACCACTTCCTCTCTGCTAAAACCTGTGGATTGGACATTTCCTCACCACTGAAGCGAAGGTCCCTAACAGGGTATAAAACCTGTAACACATACCAGGTAGAAGAAGTCAAGGACTTCCTGCCCACTGTTTAGCTCCACCCCCTGGATGATGTACTGAGCGCGCACAGTTGCATCTTCGCCACAGGAGAGCTTCCCGCCAGCCTGCATGAGCTTCAGAAAACTACTGCTCTTGGAGTAAAAAGCTGCGACGTGGTGGTAGTCCGACCTGTACTCTGGACTGCGCCGCTCAGCCACGTATGGCTCATCGTCCGTCTTTTTTGAGGTCGCCTGTTAATGTGACAGTGACAGGTCAAAGGTCAAATTAACCCGCAGTTATCAACCATGGCACTGAACCGCCTTGTTGAATTAGAATATAGACCTGTGTGGGCCACATGATGCATCTAATGAAAGTTTCTTTAATTAGATACTGACTGTAAAATTGATACTGAACTGGAAGCTAATGAACCTTAAACTGAATTGACCACAGAATAACCACAATAGAACAGTAACCAACCTTCAGGTTGACATTGTCCTTCCAGAGGGAGGTATCCAGGGAAAATGAAGCCATGCCTGCCTTGTCTGTAGTGAGGGTAATGTTTTGAGACCCACCAAAAAGCACGTACACTGGCTCATTTGCGATGGGTTTACTGTCTGGACCGACCACTTTCACCTGGAAACAAGTCAGAAAACAGAAGCTAACTCACAGCGTGCTTTCAAGATGCATCTAGACTGAAAAGCCCCCAGCATACTGCTGACTTTGCAAGTTTAAAAGGTTCATCCTCTGTTAAGCATGAAACCAAACCACTGTACATAACATAAAACAATACTCTAATAATAATAATAATAATAATAATAATATAGTGTTGTCTGTAATTGACATTGATACTTCTCTTGATATTTCATATGCACTATTGGAAATTGGCACTTGAAGAAAGGTTATTTAGATTATGAGAATCAACCTCTGGGGATCATGATAAGCAAATGTCATGGTTACCTGTCTAGCTGTCAAGCTACACTGTTAAAGATGTGGTTCAGAAAAAAATGTGCTGGTGGCACTGGAGTTGATGTTCAGGGGTCACCAAAAACATAAAGGTTCATCTTCTGGGCACCCCAAATAACCACCAACATTTCCTTTTTTAATAAAGTTATTTGAGAAACCAGGAAAATTTGGGGCACAGATTGACTGGCCTGGGTGTCCACTAAACGCTCAGTACAGAAGACGAGCAACTACATTTGAAAATATTTGGTTCGATAAGAAGACAAAAAATAAAAGCATGTGCACTTACAAAATACAAAAATACAAAGGAGTAAGATAACAATGACTTACAAGGAGCATTTCATTGAGAAACATTCCATCACCAAGCTTAAAACTCAAGTTCATGGTGGACAAAGAGACAAAGACTGGACGAAGAGTCTTAAGATCCAATGGTCAATAGGACTAATAGGATATTATGGAAAACAAACAATGTATTTTTTGGGATATTTTAGTTTGGAGCTAAGTAGCAGAAAAACCAACTGACATTGAACGTGACGTGAACCAGGCATGGATAAAGAGAAACAAAATCACCTTTCCCTCTAACGGTATTCCAGGTTTGTACGCTGCAGGTACGTCCTGAAAGGTGACCGTCCTGATGTAACTGCTGAAGCTGGTCCGGCCGCTGCCTTTAAGAATGATCCCTAGACCAGAATAAACAGAGATTACAACTCATCTGCAACTGCTGCTACTGATTATTTAATGAACGGTATCTAGCATCTAGTCGACCTACCCGTGCCATACTCCTCTATCTCAGCGTTCACCTCAAAACTGTCATCGAACATGTTCTTGTTGAGGGAGAACTCTGTCATGTTCACAATTTGTGAAGCACAACCATTTCTGTCCGTCTAGGGGACAATGAGAAGGGTGAAATTCAAGTTAAATACATAGAATTAGCAATACAGGACTGTTATATTGGTCACATTTTGGTAATCTTTGGTAATTTTGGAACACTCACAGTCAGTTCATAGGTCTTGCAGATATCCTTTATTTGGGCACTTGAATACCAGAAAAAGCGGACGGCAAGTCTGCAAAACACTGCCTTGACTGCTCCAATGACTGGTTTCCCATAGGTGTATCTGCAGAAACCAGCACCAGAACACAGGTGTTGAGTTGAGTTCAGCCAGTTTAGGTCAACAGACCCATAGAAGTTCAGAATAATATCCCCAATATATACAAAAGTTACAGGACTGTTTGTTTTGAGAGTTTCAACAGCCACTTGTTGTGTCTAACCAATCTAATGGTGTCTGCGTTCACCATACGTAACTTGTTAGCTTACTTCGTTAACTAGCCACTTATCCAACAAACGAATAAGCCTTGAGTTAGCCTTAAGTGCCCAGACGTTCAGCTGCACTGAAGATTTTAATAGGAACATATGCTAATAAATAATAAGTGTTAAGAGACATTCAGGGGGAGTCAGGCTCTGCTAACAGGATGACACCTATGAGTGACATCTCAGCTACATCCATCTTTATTTACAGTCTATGGTTGTAACTATAATTGGACTCAATTAAACCCTCTTTTCTATAACGTCAGGCAAACAACACTGAGCAGGTGTCGGGAGCTAGTGAAGCTAGTTAGCCTAGCTAGCTAGCTTCATGTTTCCAAGTAGAATATAAACTTAACAGCACAATGGGTTTTCTAAACATTTAATGTGTGGACTGTTAGTTTTAAGTGATGCCTCTGAACTAAAATGGTCTTATTCTCCAAAGATAATGTGAAAATATGCACGATAGTATCACTGTAATTTATAACTTCCTTGTACGAATGTGAAGAGAATTAAACTGGCTGCGTGTGATATCTGATGTTGTTAACACTCACTTTCCACAAACCATTAGCGTTGCCTCTTGGTCCAGGATGGTTATCACACTGGGCAGGTGAACCTTTACCTCATACTTTGGCAAAACTAAAAGCAAAAGAAACAGAGTCAAAACATCTTGCAGTGGAAACATTTACACAAATCAAACTCATTTATTTTGATAAATGTGAAATGTTTGTAGTATGAAACTGCAGAAGACCATATTCCTTGATTTCAAAGGTGTGGGATATTTGCTCTCCTTTGTCAGTCGAGGCAGAGATTGTGTAGATTCCTTGCGGCGCCTCAGGGATCATGATGTGAGAAAGATCAAGGATGCCACCAACAATGGACTTATCCAGCCACTGGGCGATTCGATTTGAGCTGGGATCCTACAGACAGTAAAGGCAGTTGCTCAGTTCTACATTAGACAGTTAAGCCCCGATATGTAGTAATGTTGTGATTATTAAGTCAAATTCTGCTGAGGGCATAACATTTGTTTAAAAAGTAATCATAGTTAAAACTGTCTAAGCTTAGCTTTCAGCTTATTCCTCTCTATGTCTCACTGTCTATTAAAAAAAGAAAAAAACACAACTAGGTGATTTTAAAAAGTTCTCAAATAAACAAAATACAAACATTAACATTACAAAGTTATTATGTTTCCTTGGTTTCTGTGTCAAAGGTCAAAAGTCATCATTGTGCATTTATACAATATATTTTTTTTAAAAATCAGTGTTTTTCGTCTCATAAAAAATTGGTAAAGATAAAAAATAAATTCATCCAATCAAAGGTGATTTGGGGCAGATCACACACGCTTTTGCCTCCTGAGTTGATCCCCCCCCCACACAAACTAACTAACTACAACTACTTATAAATCATGAGTCATTTTATAATGTAAAAAGGTTAAGAGCTCCTTACCTGTAGTTCAACCACTTTGTACTGAAAAAAAAAAAAATGACAACAAAACACTAGTGTAAAATTAACACATATATAATACAATTACTGTTCAGTATAACAGTGATTTTAAACACAATCTGGTCAAGTTTTCCACAGCAACAACAACTTTTAATGCACAGAAAGAAACAGATTGTGAGTATTTGTGGCAGGCAAAATCCAAATTCTGGAGCAAATGTGTATGAAATGATGTAAGAGACATGTTGAATATTTTACTTAGATAATTTCACAGCCATAAAAAAACACAGGGTTGAAATACTCCATTCATGTAGCTCAGATGAAGTGTCAAAACAAGCAGATGGATTATGTGTCATACAGTGATGCAGTGTGTAAAAACATTTAGATTTCATATCATATCAGCTTTAACGTTGAGACCATTTGAAATCTTCTTTATACCTGATGGGATTTACCACTTTCCAGTGATCTACCTCCATCATGTGATATCTGAATGGATTTCATAGTCACTGCACGCAGTTGTGTTTTCAGCCTCTCATCACAAACGGAAAAGGCCTTGAGCCCATATTGATTCAGATGTTTGGGTCAAATGCAGTGTGTGCCAAATGAACTCTGACAGCATGTTTATCACACTACTCCACACAGCGCTTCACACCCACGCTGTCTTCAAAATCAACAAACAGCCCTCCTTTCACCTCCCACTCTCCTGAACCAAAATAGACCTCACTCTTCACATTCACTGTCTGCTTAGTGGAAAACACACCAGATTACAAAGTTCACTGGTTGGACTCATTACATACATCACACAATGTCACATGATTTTAAAAGAAATAAATAAAAACTCACCACTCGAGCTACAGGGATGAAGTTAACATCCATGGAGACAATTCGAAACTGGACTTTAAAGGAAAAACAAGGGAAAACATAATTACCATCAATTTATTCTCTTTATATAATGTAATACATGTACAGAAATACAAGTAAAGCAGAAAACAAATGAAGCTCATAAACACAATGAAATCCTACAACATACTGCACTTTCCACTGAGTGCTAGCAGATGGGATTACAAGAGAAATCTGCCTGTTTGCTGCATTTTCTGGTGACGGCAGATGGTGTAAAGGGCGAAACAGAGATGAATTTTTAAATCCATGACAGGGTTTTGGTTAAAGGTTAAAAAAAGGTCTTAGGGACACTTCCATAAAAATTAAGAGTGCTTAAAACTGGAGCAGTGGGGGCCAGTATACCCTGATTTTAGGCCCCAGTATGAGACACACTGTCTACACAAGGGTTAGCATGAACAGAGCCGCTGCTGCTGCTCTGCTCTGTTAACATGCTGCTCTCTCCACACGGGTCGACGCAGGAGGCCTTCAGGTACAGTAATTAGTTGCAGATCACCTGCAATTTGGACGCACACAGAGCAAAACCCACAATTACTGTGGTGAAACGGGAAAACAGACTTAAAGCGTAAAAATATGCTTCAGGTTGTGTAGCTCGAGTAAAAGCTTACACAGCTTGTGCAGACGCCTGAGTAGAATAAAACAATAATAATTAATCTGATGAGTCAAAATAGATAATACAGAATCAGTTAATTAAATTATAGGCATCCAACAAGAAGAAAAAAAAAATTAAATAAAACCCCAAAAACATAAATAATCACTATGAGATTATCAGGGGTTTTTTAACCGAGTCTCACCAAAGCTCCTCCAGAGACACAGGAAGTTCAGCTGTTTTTAAAAGTTATAATTAGTAAGTAATTTTTGAATATGTAACTGGAATTCATCATCTGGGTTTATTTCTAATTGGGCTTCAGACTTCTGGGATGTGGAGCTTGGAATAAGTTTGTTTGTTTACCTGGTTGGAAAGGTCTCGTAATACCAACCCTAATAATATGACAGATATGAGATAGAGACAACAAGTTGGCTGAACCTGTGTCTAAAAGCGTTTAAATAAATATAACAAGGTTATTTTAATTCAGCAATAACATGTTGATGGTTCCACTACACAAACTCATATTTTCTTAATGTGGATTTCAAACGTCAGCAAAAACGGTTGAGAAACGGTCGTTCTTCTCAACATAGACATGATTCCTAAAGTTGTCAGCTAGTGGCTCAGCATTATGCAGATATTATAAAGTAGTCCAAATTTCTGCGAGTGCAGCTGAAATGATGAGCGGTGCAGAGAGGATAATGTATGGATGAAGAGTACAACTGCAGCAGAGAATCACCAAATCTACCACACAGCCTACTCCAGTACCTTTAGGCTGTGGCCAAGTGTCAAACTTGTTGTTTTGAAGCCTCCAGTTTGTAATTTGTCCATCAGCCATCTTGTTTTTTGGTTTTTTTAACCAGTAGAAACCATATTTGGAAGAGAAGGTGGAGCTGAGGAGGAGTGAGGGGTGGATCTGACCTGCTCCGTACTCTATCCTGATTGGGTGGTACAGTCTGTCAATTACATAGTAGCCACGCCCCTTAATTCATCCCCTGCCTGTTTACTGAGCTAATAAATCAAGGGAGACGTAGGGACATTTTCCCATAGACTTCAATACAATCTGACTTCTTTAACAACCAGTGGAGTCGCCCCCTGGTGGTCATTGGAGAGAATGAAGGTTTAAGGCTCTTCAAGGTCTGTGGCTCAGGAGGTAAAGTGGGTTGTCCACTGATCCCTCACTCCTCTAGTCCACATGTCGAAGACTTGTTAAGACCTTGAAGCCCAAATTGCCCCTGATGGCGGTTCTATCAGTGTATAAAGTGTGATGTATGAATGTGTTAGTGAATGGGTGATGTTTAATGGTTGATAACACTAGATATACAAGTGCACAGTGCCAGTATTAATGATCAGACACCTACCAGTCTGTCCAGGTTTGTAGATGGGTTTATCAGTCTGGATGATGTGGATAAAAGCAGGAGGCTCAATGACGACCTTAGTCTTCTTGCTCATCAATGCGCTCTCACCCTGAATAGTGACCTTAATGTTTGCCACCACTTTGTTGCGCACCGTGGGGACCTGCAGTATCAGAAAACACACATCTGTCAGACAGGGCCAGGGTTTATTGAATGTCCACGAGCAGAGGAAGGAAGAGAGGGAGGGAGGACTTCAAATTCTGCTTCATGCAGAACCTTAATTTGTGCCCAGTTGACAAGCACTTTTTTCTCATTTTCCTCCTTTGCGGTGCATTTTCTGCAAAACATCTGTCAAGTGTAATGTCACAGAATAACTACTTGGAAGAAAATCCATCTGAGCTCCACTGATATTGAGCAACAACAGCCCCCTGCATGAGGTTAATTATGAAATGTTGCCATACTTGTGCAGCATATGTTTTCACTTACTAATGGAGCTGCCATTACATAACAGAGACTTGAACCATGTCCAAATTTTGTGAGGGGCGTTTTTTGTGTGAGTGTGTTGTGAGAGTAGGGGGCAGACGATGTTTTCCAGAGGAATCCAGGTACATAGCTGGCCTCTGGCAGAAAAGGGACTTTGTTTAGTTGCAGATAAACAAATTCCAGACCAGGCTTGCGGCACGGCCAAACACCGGGGAACCAAGTGAAACTAAGTGCTATTGTCATAGAGCTGATTGGGGTTGGCGGGTCGTTTCGCATCAATATGTAGCAAAGCCTGTAAGTTGCATAACAGAGACCAACGGTGTGACAGAAACCAGAGCAGTAATTTACAGAGAGCCATTGGCGTTGACAGCCTTGGTCATGGCGCCGGCTGGATAATTAGGTACATAATGACGCCAGGATTTGTGCCATTAGCGTAATGGAGGGCTAGGGGACTAGGAGAAGAGAGTGCTCTGTGCCTGGAAACCTCACCGATGCTTTTAACCACTACAAACACTGAGAACTCCTGTGCTGCTCTGCTCTACCTTGAAGCCACTGGAAAACCATAAGCAAATAGACTGAAATATCACATCTTTGCTATGTGTGCGTATGTTGAGTCACACCTGGAAGTTGACGCAGCTGTAGAAGTCCTGTTTGACAGACTCCTCCAGAACAGTGGAGGTGCCAGAGTTCACCTCGAGGTGGATGACCAGGGAGATGGGCTCCGTGGGGCCGTGGACCTGGGCACACAGGGTCTCCTGTTTCCCTCCTGTCAGGTGGGAGCTCACAGTCACTGCATAAATCCTGCAGACAGACAAAGAACGTGATGTTAGCTGCTAATGAAGCTGGTGAACATACTGGAGTATTTGAGAGTTAAAGGCTCAGATATTTTCTGGTGGAAACCAAAACAGAGCTACAAGGAAAAGGAACTTCGTATTATTATTAATCACATGACACCACATAAATGATGTTGCTCCATGGCTGTTGGATTTGTAAATAGACGTGTGTGAACACAGTCATTATAAAGGAATAATAAATAATAATAAAATATAATAAATCTAAAATAAAACTTCTGGCCCAGTCTACGTCCTGAGTCCACGTCCTGAGTCCAGCCCAGATACATCTCAAGTTTCAACCCATGATGACGTCACCAATTAGTTTGTGAGCTGCTGTTTTGAAGCTTCCAGTTTGTAATGATAATGTTTGTAGAAACCAGTAGAACCCATACCTGGACTGAGTGATTATTCTGACCTGCTCTGTACTCTATCCTGATTGGGTGGTATAGTCAGTCAATCAGGGTGTAGCCACGCCCCCTAATCCATCCCCTGCTTTATGGTCTATTTTCCTCTAAATGGACCATCATTTAAAAAACAAACATGTTGTATTGAAGACTTGAAACTAGAGACTGAGAAACGTTTACTGAGCTAATAAATCAAGGGAGAAGTAGGGACATTTTCCCATAGACTTCAATACAATCTGACTTCTTTAACAACCAGTGGAGTCGCCCCCTGATGGTCATTAGAGAGTTTGAAGGTTTAAGGCTCTTTAGCATTGGCTTCACCCGTCAGACCCAGAATCTACGTCCACTTTTATAAACAGTCTATGATACCTCTATATCTGGGGTTTTTATTTCCTGGCACCCCCTAGTGGTCAAAAACAGTTACTGTGGGTTTAAATATGAGTTTTAATCACCAGTGGTGGAAAATATCATTATTATCGTTATATTTGTCCTTTACTTTGTATTTCCACTTTATAAATCAACTGTATTTGTAAAATATCAGCCACAGGCCTTTTGATTTATAAATTCTGTTTAATTAATACTTGTGCAGGATTTTAATTGAAGGCAAAGTGAGAGAGGTGCTTTCACTCAGTCAGAGATCAGTAAAAAGACATATGTAAATGAGCATTTGGTTTTGGCTGGTGGCCCCTGTGGGATCTGCTGCTGCCAATGAGAAATAAAGGACACATTTAATTGAGTTGTGTGTGGTGCTGTGGAGCATATTGATGCTGCTCCTGCCAGACAGGACGCTGTACCGGGATGAGAAGCCATTTGACTCTGATACTAAACTATGAAAGGTATTTGAGACATGACGACCACAGGGCAGATAACACTCAGGACTGAAACAAAGGTCAGAGAGGGAGTTTTTGTTCTTATACCAATCTGCATAAAAATAAAATAAAGCAGCATGAATTCAATCATCAATCCATTTCCCACTTTGACCAAATGATTTTAGAGGATTAAGATTATTATGGTGCCAACACACACACACACACTGTGGTGGGACACCTGATTGCATAACTGAGGCCGACCACCGGACTTCTTGGCTCCTCGGTGAGACCATGTCACACTGACACACAACAACCCACAACATGAACTGACAACAAAAAAAACAACAACTTTTCCTTAACTTCATCACGTGCGGCTGCTTCTCCTGCAGAGACTGGCGCGTGCACTTGGCGTGACGCACAAACCAAAACTTTTTTTTTTTTTTTTTTTGTGAGACGCAGCAGCTTCGTCAAAAACTTGTTGTACTCACGTGTCGTTGAGGGCCGATGTCGCAGTTTGCAGCAGCGCTGACGCAAAGATGACAGCGCATACGTGCAGGGCAGGTGTCATGTCTGCGGAGCTCAGACAGCGGGAACACACGAGCGAACCGGGCTGCACCGGGGGAGAGGGACGCGCTTCCTGCCTGCTACCCTGACTGCGGGCCGGACACGGAGAGGGAGAGAGGGATGTGCAGGGCACCAAGTCTCTGAAGCGGAGGGGGCGGTGGCGGTGGCTCGCTGTTTATACCCCCAAACCACAGCCACCCCCTCCATCCGAGTCACTCCCCCCAAATTCGTTGGAGCCTTGCAGCCTCCTCCCTTTTCCCAAGAGTTTCATTTCCCAAAAGTTGAATCACTCAGTCCTTCCTGCTGCCAGAGTCTCCTCCAGTTTCAAAAGACCTCAATAACAGTCCACATGCTATTGGATGAGGGGTGCAAAGAGAGGGGCTGGGACTGGGGGGGGGGGGGGGGGGGTGTTAGGTAGGAAGATACAAAATACAGGATCATTGTCTGCTTCAGGCATGGTGACGGTGCAGTTTGACCTCAGTTGAGCAACAGCAGCTTCAGAGATAACAGCTCCCCTCAGGCTGCTGCACCCACCCACCCGTGGGGGGGTAAACAGAAATGAAACAACATGCCCCCACAAACCCATCCCCCGGTGTCTGTGGGGTCCTGAGTGGCTCCATGAACGGCCCCTGAGATCATTTCCTGAAACGAGAGAAGGTTGTTATCATAGGTTTTACACTCAGAACTCATTTTTCTTTATTTTAGTACTGAATCATGTGTATTGTTGTGTTTCTTGGTGCATTTCCACCTGTTGAGCACTGAACTAGTGTGAATACTGTGTGTTGGTGCCCGTGCATGTGCATCCTTGTGCACACAGTCACAAGACCAAGCAAAACAGCACAAGTTAGGGTTAAACCCAGAGCCACAATAACACATCACTGTGTCCCTGAGCACCAACATTCAAATGCCTCATGATAATGAAAAGGAACTTTAATAATTTAGAGCCAGAACAGGACGTCCAGAGACAGGACAAAAAGAAGTAAACAACTTTTTCTCTAGTCAACGGATATATTGAAAAAGGAAAAGCGGCCTGTCACTCAGACAGACGAGGTTAAAAACTGAGTCTTCAGTCCATTTCTCTGAAGCTGAATCACTTCCATGGAGCAGCACAGAGACATTGAGACTAAATATTTATACAATCTGGAAATATTAACTTTTACTCCTAAATAATGTGAGAACATGTTGAATTGACATGTATCTTGTTTTGTGCAGCGTGGAGGGTCTGGGGCCGACGGTGGCTCTCAAGGGGGGAGGTCGTTGTTACAAACTGCTGCTCTCTGTGCTAACTGCTAATTCTAATGACCATCAGGGGGCGACTCCACTGGTTGTTAAAGAAGTCAGATTGTATTGAAGTCTATGGGAAAATGTCCCTACTTCTCCTTGATTTATTAGCTCAGTAAACGTTTTCCTAATGAGTTTATGGTCTCAGTCTCTAGTTTCAACTCTTCAATACAACATGATGTTCATTTTTTAAATGATGGTCCATTTAGAGGAAAATAGACCAGAAAGCAGGGGATGAGTTAGGGGGCATGGCTACTGTGTGATTGACAGACTGTACCACCCAATCAGGACAGAGTACAGAGCAGGTCAGCTCCACCCCTCACTCCTCCTCAGCTCCACCTTCTCCTCCAGATATGGTTCCTTCTGGTTTCAAAGAACCAAGATGACTGATGGACAAACAAGCTTACAAACTGGAGGCTTCAAAATGGCTGCTCACAAACCGATGGGTGACGTCACTATGGGCTGACAGGAGTTAGTTAACATTAGCACAACCGCTAACACTGTGTCAGCCATTGCCAGTTACAAGCTAACCAACAACATAAAAAAATAAAAGATGCTAACAATGCTAATCATAACCATCCCTTATTCTGGTCTTGACAGATTCCTGGAGCAGGCGGGTGGTGGGCGGAGTTTAAGGCCTTATCCAGGTTTCAAATAAGGTAGTAAATATAGATATCACAGGTCCCAGGTTTTGTGAAAAAAAAAAACAAACTGAATTTTTACAGGGTTGAAAACACATCTGGAGATAAGCTTTGGTATTTTCAGGCTTAGAGCCTACTTCCTGTGGCAAGTGAGCTTTTGTTGATGAATAAAATTGGTGCAGTGCCTCTATAATGTGGTTCAGTTTGAAGGTGGAAACACGACATTATCGTCACCTCCCTCTCACCTACAGTCGGATCCTGCAGGAAAGGATTTATGGGGTGGAACAGTTCTAACTGAATTACTGGCAACGACCAGATCCAGCCAGAAACCAGACGCAGCCGAGGGCCTGTGGGACCTGACGTTGTGTGTCATGCTCAGATGAGGCCAGTTGTCCTTTGAGGAAAGGATAAGCATGAGGAGAATTCCTCTCAGGATATTAAAAAATACTGTCTGTGATGAGCCGCTGTCCCTCTGCTCATTCCTGCGCCAGAACAGGAAGGTCCGACTTTTCTAGTTTGCAAATTAGCCGTTAAATTCGGATACTGGCATGACAACATGAAGGGGCCAGATTCTCATTCATTTCAGGTCTGCTGCGGAGCCTGTTTTCCACAACTGGAGGTGACATGGTGACAGCTTTTATGATGTCGTCTTTCCAGCTCCTCCTTTATCTCCTTTTATCTTTTGTCTCCTCCTGCCTTTGATCTCTGAGGCTGAAAAAAAAAAAAAAAAAAAAAAATCAATCAAATATAGGAATAAATGGCCCCGAAACTGTAACAATGCAGAGTAGTTGAGTCTGACTGTGTTCTTATTCTCTCTTTAAGTGTTTCAGATTGATCCACAAGTCAGAAACATTCAGGACATTCATCAATGTGTTTGATTTTTTGGGGCCTGTGAGCACAGAAGAGTCAGGATCACCATTATATGTCCTGAGGGGAAGTTTGAATGGAGAAAAGAAAAGAGTTTTATAGCTTTATAGCCTAAACACAGTTATTGGCTAATTCAGGTGATTCTGTAGAGGTTTCAGTGTAATTTAAACACCACGACCAAACCTTTTTATAGTTAACAGACACTTTTTTTGAATGAGTCTGTTTAACAGAATCATAGCTTTTATTTTTGATTTGGAAATCTGAACTGGAGATGCACCATTTCTTCCTCTAGTGTTATTAAGATCCCTGTTTTCTTTAATTCTTCCTCAACACTGACTTCCTCCCTCATTTACTGAGTGAGTTCAGGTTATTTAAAGACTTCACTCCCATCATCTTTCCATGGGGCAGCTGTTCTGTAAGGGAGTCTCATGTTACTCTTTACCTCTTTCACTACATCCAGGACCTAATTTATCAGTGTCAGAGTAGTTTGATTTATGTGTTAGATTTAATCTTTAATCTCCATTAGTTTCCTTTTAGATTCAGCATCTCGTGCTGAAAATAAACCTTTGTTCAGATGAAAGTTTTGCAGCTTTTTTCTTTTCTGGTCATTCCGACCCAATGATAAGCTTTCATTCTTTTTACTTACAATAACATTTACATTTACAATTAATCATTTGTCAGACACTTCACTTCAGTAAACCTTCAGTGCCGTAGAGGCCTTGGTGTCAGTAATACATCTATCAAATAAGTGCTGGAGATCCTTTAAGGAAGAGCAAAGTAAGTGCTAGTTAGACATGTTTTTAGTGTTTTAGAAAAGGAGGTTCTCTATGAAGAGGTGAGTTTTCGAGAACTTCCTGAAAGAGGATTCAGGAGCTTGTTCCAACATCAGGGAAACTGAGACTAGATCAGTCTGACCTGCATAGGGCTGAATGGTTGAGTTGAAGTAGATGGTTCGGACCCAGACGTCACTCTGAAGGCAGCACTAGTGACTTGAAGTTGATCTGGGTGGCCATAGGTAGCCAGAGTACGTGGATGAGTAGCGGAGGGACGTTCGATTGAAGACCTGACAGGCAGCTGTGTCCTGGACCGTGAGTGAGGGTTTCACTGAGCACAGAGGAAGACCTGACAGAAGGGGGTGGCAGTAATGGAGGTGAGAGATAACCAAGACCTGGACCAAGAGCTGGGTGGAGGGCTGAGTCACATTAGAGCTCAAAGCAACATGACCAAGACACGGATACAACATGGTGAGAAAACAATAACCTGCCCTTGGTTGAAGCAAGAGACAAAGAGGCAATTTTGATATTGATATTGTGGTGAGACTAGGAGCTCAGTCTTAAAGAGGTTTAATATTACAATATTTTCTTTTCTTTTTCTCTTGTTTACACTTTGCTCAACATGAATCATTTTCACATTGCAAAACAATCAGCATTATTTCTGTGATTTGTAAACAAACGTCTGTATCTTAATGAATAACGGTCACTGCATTAGAATAAGGAAAGTGACTTGATTTTAAAAATACTGGGAACACATTGTTTTCATTTAGAAAAAATATGAAATATTCTCCCTGCATTTGCAGATTTTGGCAGAAATGCTTCCTAAGGAGATTTCTGCAGTATCTCTACATCACACTTCCCACAATGCCCTTTGACAGCTCTAAAGGAAAAAGGTGCAATCTCACTTTCTATCAGCCGTGGGCATGAAGGCATCACTTGTGCTGCATTCAGTGTCAGTTATTCCAGTGTGTTGTTACGGAGATATTCAGTGTCTCATGAATGAAATTTAAAATATAGTAAAGAAAAAAATAGCAGCTGTTGTTAGTTAGTCTAAAACTGACACATTACCATAATCATATCAACAGTGTGAATAGTACACACATCCATTCATTTACATTTAAATACACACATTTATTTTTGACACTGTCAGTGCATTAGGAGCAACAGGAAACCATTAAAGGCCACATTGACCTGTTGGGGAGCCCCCTGCTGACTCCACCACCACTCACCACCTAATGCCCCCTCAGTATTGTGTGTAGCTGTAATGTGCTCTGACGCTGGTGCAGCACCGGCTTCTCTGTGTCGCTGTTTTGTGCCAGTTTGACGAAACACAACTTCACTTTAAAAATGCACCATGTAAGTCTGTGACAACTACCTGGGGTTTTCCTCTGTCGGGCCTGTTTACTAAGTTAAGTAACTTTCATAAATTAGCATGTGTAATATCAAATATGAAAATAAAACTATTATTTAACACAAAGCTGCAAGACAAAGTACAACAGGGACACAACATTAGTGTATAATTAAGGATCTGTTTTGGTTCGTATTCAACATTAGTGCACATACTCTGACAAATCCACCCAGACAATAGTACGCTCTCCCTCTACTGCCTCCACTACAGCTTAAACAGATTAAATGGATGAAATAACACTAGCTCTGATTCCTCAGTATTCATTACCACAGTCAATATGTTAAATTCCATATCTTACAATCCCCATAACACTAATCTATTGAAATTGAAGCATTTAAAAGTCTATAACAGTGGACGTAGACTCTGGGTCTGTAAAGTGAAGCCAGTGCTGAAGAGCCTTAAACCTTCATCCTCTCTAATGACCATCAGGGGGCGACTCCACTGGTTGTTAAAGAAGTCAGATTGTATTGAAGTCTATGGGAAAATGTCCCTACTTCTCCCTTGATTTATTAGCTCAGTAAACGTTTTCCTAATGAGTTTATGGTCTCAGTCTCTAGTTTCAAGTCTTCAATACAACATGATGTTCATTTTTTAAATGATGGTCCATTTAGAGGAAAATAGACCAGAAGGCAGGGGATGAATTAGGGGGCGTGGCTACTGTGATTGACAGACTGTGACACCCAATCAGGATAGAGGACAGAGCAGGTCAGATCCGACCCTCACTCCTCCTCCGCTCCACCTTTTCCTCTAAATATGTTTTTTTCTGGTTTAAAATAAAAACCAAGATGGCGACAGACAAATTAGATGGGAGGCTTCAAAACAACAGTTCAGACCACTAGGTGACGTCCCAGGGGGTTGACACTTGGTCCCAAGGAAAAGATACCGGATCTTTCCCTCTTTTCCGTTGTCATTCTGTATTTTATTATTCAAATAACAATAATGAAAATAATAGAAATTATTCAAACAAATTCCTTAATAAAACTGCAGTTGATAAAATTACCTAAGTTGAATATGATCATGTTGCCATGATGGAAGAGTTTCAAGTGAAATGTATGAATGCTGAAAAAAAAACAAAAAAAAAAAACATGTACTTTGATACTAAAACCTTTTCTCTGCTCTGGTTTCATAAAGCAACACAAGTAGGTATTTGAATGTGATGTGTGTGTTCACAGCAGCAGGCGGGGGTGGGGGGGGCAGCAGACATTAGGGCTGAGAGCTGAGTGTTTGTTTCATGTCTCTCATCCCTGTTTGAAGGAAGGGCTCATTAAATCTGGCTCCCCATCTCTGGCTGATGAATTCTTTATTAAAACAATATGTTCACCCGGCGCTCCTACAAGGATATCATATAAAAGTTCAATTAACTGGGGCTTGATGATCTCAATGAGATGATCTTTTACAGCTAAAAGCTCCCTCTGCACGGTCCGCTGGAGCTTTTCCAGAGCGAGAGCGCACATGGAAAAACAGTGGAAGAACATCCACCAGTGAATAACAAAGGGAAGTCAGACGCTGCATGGGGATTTAGATGTTCAAAGGAGCAGCTTACGCCTCTGGGCCATGTAGGGCCCTCTTGAGTCAGAGAATGAAATCTGTTGTTTAACAAGCCTTTATTGGAATCCACACTTCTACCAAAATGTTGAAGATCAGGGACAAACAGAAGCCCACAGCGGTGGTACATGAGCCAGCGATATGCACAATCCCAGAGAATTTTTGTCAGCGAGGCCATATCAGACTGTATGATTCCCCATATTGGTATAAGAAAAATCCACGGGTTGTGTGTGTTTGTCTGTGTGTGTGTGTCTACAGAGCTTGAGCAGGGATATGTTGAGCTTCAGGTGGTGGATATAGCAGAGAGCTGGCTGCCTTTGGTTTGCTCAGTTCTTTTTGGCTGTGTAGTTTCAAGAGGTTTATTAAGCACTGCCTTGGTTTGTTTCCAGAGTCCCATGGGTGCTACAGAGACCCGGACCCTGCCTTTTAGCTTTAGCATGCTTTGTACTGTGTGACTTCAGATTTAAAGAAGAACTCCTCAGAAACTCTCTAGTAGATATCATCATGTTGTGACATCCAAAACAATCTAGTTAGTTTTTGATAACTTTTTTTTTTTTGCATTTAAATTGTAGCCATTTTTCAGAAAACTGAACCGTCTACAGTCGATTTTCTCCTTAAAAAAAGAAAAAAGAAAAATCAGTAATTTCTTCTTATAATTAAATCCTAACAAGATTTAAACTCTATATCCATGCTAGCAGCTGTCAGGCTGTAAATGCTAACATTAGCATGCTAATATCCTCACAATGGCAATGCCAATAAATGATCTTTAGCAGCTTGGCCACAGAGCAGAGGTGCTTTGATTAAAGACCTGAGGGCAGCAGGAAGTGTTCATGTTTTTAAAAGCAAACTCATGACCTGCCTTTTTAGTCTTTTAATTGAATTACTTATTTATTTATCTGCTTATTTCTTTATATATTTCTTATATTTTTTTATTCTATTCCTTTCTGAATTACTTCCTTACTTTTGTTACTGGTTATTCATATTTACAATACTTCATAAATACTGATTGAAAGCAAAATGCAGTCTCTGAATGACGCAGCCTCTGTTTCTCATGGTCACCACTTTAGTATCGTAGCGTGCTAGCATGTAAAAGAAAGAAACCAAAGGACCTGACAAACCAAACCAAAACTTTAACCTGAAGGTGCTAGATCATTAGTGTTTATCTGTTGTGAACATGAACATCTGGATCACAGTGATGCAAACCAGAGTCACCAGAACTACGTCACTTGGCTTCTTCCAACAAATTAATTCAAATCTTCAACCTGCTTGAAATAGAAATGAACTTTTGTTCAGGAATAATGAAAAATAAACAAGTTTGCGTCTTAAAATGAGTATGAACACGGATGATGTTTTTACAGCGCTGTGAGCTTTTCAGAAAATAGGGAGACTAAACAGGAGGGACATTTCTGTGGTGGTATCATTTCCATTTCCCAGAATGCCTTGTGACAGCTCTCAGGAAAGGTGTGTAAACTAATTGGGACTCAGAGCATGTTTTTCTTATTAAAAACATTGTACCAATTCTTGTTGCAATTCTTGTTTATTCTTGCAGCTGCTTATTCCTGATTGGTGGTTGTGTCTGAGTCGATGACATAAGCAGCCACGGTGAAAACCCAGCGGAGCAATGTTGTATAGAAACACCACAATGCCCCAAGGGGCTGTTAGTGCAGCATGGAGCACGTTTTCAGCCAATAAAATTAAGTTATTTTAATGAATGTTCGGCTATAATCAATATTTCTATGTTGACAAAGTATCACATGAGCACTTTTATGCAGAGAAAAGTATAATTTGTAGAGACAAACCCAGAGAATTACCACCCTCACCACTCACATCAGTCGGGTTCTGACTGCAGCAGACGGCTGTTTGAATACTGCATCAGTTTTCAGTTCAATGTGAAGCTACAATCCGTTCAGTTCATACATGATCCCAGGACAAGACCAAACAATAATTACAGAGAGAAACCAAAGTGTTCCCACAATGAGCAGAAAAACTACTTTCATCAGGAAGAAACCTCCAACAGGACCTGACTCAGGGTGGACGCAGTCTGCCTCGACCTGTCAGCAGCTGTTAGCTTAGCTGAAACAGAAATCCCTACCAGCACCTCCATACAAAAAAATTAGAGAAGAAAACCAGGCAACACAGCCACGTTGTGATGAGCAATCTCACAGCAAAAAGGTTGATGGTTCAAATCCAGGCCCTTTCGATGTGGAATTTGCATGTATGGCTCCCTGTGCCCGACTCCGACTTCCAAACACATGCGCATTAGGTAATTGGTGACTCTAAATTGCCCGTTGGCGTGTGTGTGAATGGTCCTTTAAGTCGGCCCTGTGATAGACCGGCGACCTGTCCAGGGTCCAGCCCCACCCTCACACAGTGTCAGCAGTACAATGTGTGGTACAGTCTGTCAATCACACTGTAGCCACGCCCCCTAATTCATCCCCTGCTTTCTGGTCTATTTTCCTCTAAATGGACCATCATTTAAAAAATGAACATCAAGTTGTATTGAAGACTTGAAACTAGAGACTGAGACCATAAACTCATTAGGAAAACGTTGACTGAGCTAATAAATCAAGGGAGAAGTAGGGACATTTTCCCATAGACTTCAATACAATCTGACTTCTTTAACAACCAGTGGAGTCGCCCCCTGATGGTCATTAGAGAGAATGAAGGTTTAAGGCTCTTCAGCTTTGGCTTCACTTTTCAGACACAGAGACTACGTCCACTTTTTTTAACTGTCTGTTTCTTGTACCGAATGTTTTCAATAAAGATAAAGAAGGGAAAAAATATAGTGTTCTATGTAACAGAAGCTCAAAATGGGGTTTTAAGCCACATTTTAAGATCTACTTTTTTACACCTCGGTTGTTTTCAATTGAATATTTTACCTGGATGAAGGGCGTCTGGGGCTGAGATGTTTGACAGCTCAGGTCTCATCCACTCCTGGTTTATTTGTTGTTTTAATCCACTGGTTTGTTTTGAGAGGACAACGCTTCTGCTGGTAAAAAAAAAAAAAAAAACAGTAGAGACATTGCATTAAAGCATAATCCTGATTGTATTTAATTTCCTTTTGTTGAAATTTTCTCCCTGTGAGGTTCTTCATGTGAACTTCCATTTCATAAAAAGTCCCTTTCAGACAAATCTAAAACTATTTTTTCATGCTACACTTCATCAGACAAACACAAATAGGTTTTATTTTGACTCTAGAAGCCGTGGTGCTGTTTTTCTGAACAGAATTGTGTATGATGATGATGAAGCTGTTGTTCACTGTATTGTCTTCTTCACGGGTTTTTGTGTATGAATGATATTCTGTGTTCTTGTTTCTCATTAGCTGTGGACTCGCCTGCCACGAATCACCGCTTCAGGCGTGAATAAAATATTCTGACTCGACTTATTGAAGGCGCGCTCCATCTGACCCCGTTGTTGAAGCCCCCAGTGGAGTGAATCTCCTTCTGCTTCACCTGCGCCTCCGTCTCACCTGCGTTCAGCTTGGGAAACAAACCCCCACCGTCGGTCGGGCTGTGGCTCCTCAGTTACCAGGGGGCCGCTCCTGGTGGAGGTGCTGAGGGAGCGGGGAGAACATTGTTTGAACTACAGTAAAAACGCAGCTCCCTTCAGCTTCCACATCAAAGGCAGAGGATTACCAACAGCCTGCTGTAATGAGACCACAATGACTTGAAATAGCTGGGATGGTTTGGTTCACTCTTCCCCCAACCACAACATCGTTACGAGAGACTGCAGTGAAACACCCTGAGAAACACAACAGTAATCTAGTAATGTGGGTTTTCTCTGGGTGTAAACTCATCTGCTGCTGGAGAACTGAAACTCTGAGGTGTAGTAAATATTATCATTCCTGCCATGTGCACTGAAATCATGTTATTATACAGGCGGCTGACACTGGTGGATGGTCTGTCTCTGTCAATAAACCCCAGCTGTCCTCACTTTGTTGTAATTTAACACATAGAATAAGACAGAGTGTGCGTCTATGTTCATCCATTCAAGTCTGTGTCATAATTTATCTTTTTTTTCATTATTTCTACTCCACCACATTTATTTATCTGAATGTCAGGACACATGATGTGCAAACCACAGATACAAAACACAGCAAATACAAAAATTATAATAAAAAAAAAACTAAATGCACAATGTTCAAATACACAAAACAAAAAAATGGAGGTTGTGGTTATATAGTCACATGAAGATGTTTTGATAGATCCATTTACAATTGGTTTGTTAAGAATCTGTCATTCGATCCATGAATGTGAACCTCAGATTATCTCTGATTCAGTGTTTAAATGTTTGGGGGGGTTCCTTCTAATTTAGCAGCATTAATATGTGCAATACATTTTGACTGGTTGTTTGTTTGAGGTTATCTCCAGGTTGAATATTAACAAGAGCTGTGAGTGGGTTGGGATCAATAGGTTATTGGATCAATAGCTGGGGACAAACAAAATATTTGTATAAGCTAATGTGACCGGTGAGTATTGATTTTTTTTTTGTTGTTGTTGTTATTTTATATATAACTCAAACCACTGTGCCAACCTTAGTGCTGATTATTTAGGATTTTTATAAAAATAAATCCCAAATCCAGTTTACTCAGTTAGTCCTGATAATTCAGTAAAAGAAAAAATTAAAACCTGTTCTCTTTAGGGCAGCGTAACACTTATTAGTTCTTTTTGAAATAAAACATCGTCTCAGTCAGAGGTGAGAGACGCTGCCTCATATCTCATTTTAATAAAGAAACACAAACTGTTTCCTGTTTTCTTCCATTAAAGGAAATTCATTCTCCCACATCCAAACCCAGAGCCATGTTCTCTACAGATTATAAAGCCCTTTTCACAAATAAAAGGACTTGACTTTATTTGGCTGAGACGTACTCATGAATTTCCTCAGTGTGTATTTGAGAGTTTACAGCAGCGACTCATTTTATTTGAATGTGTTTTTGACGTCAAACACAATTATTCATGAATAAGCAAAAAATCTGAAAAAGAAGCTGCAGACACGTGCACAGACAGACCTCAGGTGGCGTTCGTGCCCTTTCGTGCCCCTTTTTTAAATCTTTTTTTCCTATTTCTTTTTCTAATTTTATATTTAAGTTTTTACATTTGGCCCATGGCTCCAGCTCTCAGCTGACAACTGCATTCAGGTTCTATTTCTTTCTATTTCAGAGTGTGGCCTTGTTTTCTTTGCTGCTGCCTGTTTTTGTCTTTGAGTAAATTGATTATTTTGTTGAGTAGTAAACATCTGCAAATGTACGGGTATTGAAATGAATAAATATGCAAGTAACTTTATGTAATAATTATGAGAGGGGGCACCGAAATATCTGAGCACGACCCTGAGAAGCAGAAAACTTATTTATTCTGAAAGCAGTAACATTTCTATTTCCTGTTTCTTCTCCCAGCATTCATCTTGTGACCTCTGACCTTTATCTTCAACAAGTTAACGGTCTAATGGTCAAGCCTGCAGGTTACGTTTTATCACTGCAGCAGTCTGGATAAATTGTGTTAATTGTGTTTTCTGACAAATTAAATCCTTTCACTGCAGCTGCTCATAAAAGAGAAGAACATATCAGATTAGTTTGTTTTGATTTGACCATTTTAATGCACAAACAAGCTGCGTGTAAATCTGTACTATAGTGTGTGAGATTTAGTGGGCCATATTAAAATATCTAAATGTATGAAATAAGACGAACTGTGATAATAAACAGTTTTAATAATGAGACCTCACATGATCATCATCTAAAAGACGTTCATGGTCAAACTAATGTGTTAATTATTTCATGTTTATTCATGCTGCTTTTGTAATTTGTATTTGTGTAGAGAAACAATGTGACGTTAATTAAAGTTTCACACACAGTAAATAAATTCACCGTGTATTTGACATCATAACAAGCTCTTAGAGTAGCTGATAATATCTCAATGAACTGTGATGAAAGCAGCTGTGTGTCATGGGGGTTGATTTACATTGTCTACATTTTACATTCCTTTATTTTTCTTCCTTGCTCCCAGTGCACCAGTGTTATTATCACCATCTCTGGGTCTAACATGTTAATTTAATTTCATGTTTAAAGCAAATTAATTAATTTGCATTTCACATTTGGGCTGCTGTTGCGAGCGTGAGCCAACTGCTCTGCAGCATTGTTGTATGAACGCTGTAATTACGGCTGTGTTTTTTTTTTTTTTTTTTTTTTTTTTTGACATCCCCTCGGTGCTCGGCTCCCTATCATGGAGATGAGAGGAGAAAGTGACATGCAGCCTCACATGTTCTCCTCAGGGAACACTTATCAAAACAATACGCCAGCCATCAGTCAAACACAGCCCTGCACACTTTGCCACTTTGAAGTCTCCCCGTCCTCTTGTTTTTTTAATCCCCCCTCGCCTTTTCTCTCAGTGTAATCCCACTGTAACTGCAGGGATTATTCACAATGCAGACCATTTGTTCATACAAATACAACACTTCATCAACAAATAACAATATGCTGAGACCAACTATTGAACAGGGAGGCTCTAAGTCTAAACGGGTTCAAGTGCTGGCATTGCCATGCATCTCTGCCTCTGTGTTGCCAATCCCTGTAAAAAGTTAATGTAAGCAGGATTCACAGAGAGCTGCTGGTGATGAAATTATGGTGTAACTGATACCAATGTGCCATAGTAGGGGAGTGCATGGCCGCCTGCATCTTTGAAGGAGGCTCTTCCCATCCCACGATGCTCTGCTGGAGAGGGCTCCTGTATGGCTGTACAGTACAAAAGGACAGATGGAGGGCAATACTGCACAAAAAGCAGGCAATCGTTTTGCCGCAATACAGAAAAAAGGCTGCAAGTTAAGGAATTCATTGTGGATTCACTATTGCACACAACACTGAAATCTGTGGACTGTAAATATACAGTATATAGAGTCAACAGCAGGAGGTTAATATCAAACAGAATGTGTTATTTAGAGGCCAAGGTCAGTGAGATTTTTTTTCATGCCTAAATATCAATATTTCATTTCTTTAAATCCGCATTAAATTAAGAATGTGATTTTCAACATATACTTAAGATAAAATCTAGACAGTTCATTTTAAATTTAATTAAGTTGATATATTTTTTTTATGAATGAACACATGAACGTAGGATAAAAATGCTGATGCTGATGTGTTTAAAAACTGATCTTCATAAGTGATTTGTTGTGAGGTTATCGAGCAGGTTACATATAAAATGATTGCAGGGGCATTGCACATATCACCACAACTTGTCCTGATCTCCGCAACCCTGAATTACAAATTCATGCGCAACTAAAGAGGTGCATCGTGCATAATAAAAAACTGCACTGCCTGCAAAAATAGCAAGACGAAGTGTAAACAATGGGGCTGTATGAGCTCTGAGGGGGAGGCCGTAGAAGCCACGACTACAGGGATGCCAAAAACATGTTTTTGAGAAAGGGGTGAGCCAGTGTTGCCTATTACTATAGCAACAGGAAGACCTGGCTGCTTCAATCAGCTTTTGGTTTGTTGGGGAGGCCCTGGATAGGCAGAGGAGCTCCAGCCGGGGGGGGAGCCACACTGAGCCGCCCTGGTTTTACTAATGAGGGCAGAGGGACACGCTGGGTGTCAGCCAGCCTGTCCGACCTCCACGCGTCCTACCTGTCATGAAGCGGCGCAGGCAGCCCAGAGGTCAGGTGTTAGAGTGACAGCCTGGTGAGAGAGAGAGAATAAATACACTCATTATCTCATTATAGACTCTTATCAGACAGGAGACACTGATTACAGATACATTTAACTGCAGTTTTATCACCACTGTCTATAAACTTGACTCTCAATGAGGATTTGGGATCAAAGTCTGTCCTTCAGCAGCTTGAAGTGACAGTCAGCTCCATCCTGAAGACTCTAAAAACATCCACATCTTGTGCGTAATTGATTTACAAGTCTTTAAATTTTTCATGTCACTGCAGTTAAAGTAGACTGATTGTTCTTTTTAAGCCTCGTGATTAAATAAAGATCCTGCTTGCAGAGGCGTCTTCAATAATAATGATGTTGTTGTGACAGTGATGAGCAGGTGGGATTGTGTAGTTGAGCAAATGTCTGTGTGTGTTCATGGACAATTTTCTCCTATGGAGGGATATTTTCTATTATCTCCAGTGTTTTACTAAATTGTCATTCATTGTGTGTTTATACACCGTCCTCCACTTATTGGTGTCCACAGAAGAAGATGGAGCGGTGGGAGGTGGGGGATGTAAGTTAGTTAGAAATATGTTCCTAAATAGTTAGTTGGGACAATGTAGAGGGGGATTTACCCACTGAAAGGCAGGAAGTCTCTTACACTGAGATTAAACCTATGCTATTTTAAATTAAACATGTATCTAACATCTAACAAACTCACACGCATCAACTGTGCAATATTACTTGCCTATTTTTTTTGTACATATCATATTACTATCTATTCTTTAGGTATTTTAAGTTGACATTTTGCTGTTTTTTTGTTTTGTTTTGTTTTTTTTTGCTGCTGCTAATTTCTCCACCGTGGCACAAATAAAGAAATGATCTTATCTTAAACACAGTGCGTTTGTCATTACACCAGTTTTCTTCTTGGCACAGCTGCACTCACACTGACCTCTACGGACCTCTTCTTAAAATGATATAAAATTCACTTATACTTTCATAAAATAGTTTTACAATGTAAAATAAACATTTTTTACACTGAAAACTAGTGTCACTTAAATACAACGCACTGTATTTGTATTTATATGTGAAATATTAATACAAAGTGCAGCTGCAGTAACAAGGTAAACTTTAGTTTCTGTTTAGTTTCTAAAGTTTCTGGAGCATTTCTGTTTATATTTCTAACGAAAATTCACACAAACTAAAAGCTGAATTACCTCACAGTGGAGAAAACAAACACACGTTGAACTGAAAGTGATTTAAAGTGGCTGTTGATCTCAGTTTGATCCCAGCTGGAGGCCACGGTTTCTCTTCACCACACCATGAGATACAGTGATCTGGTCCCAGGCTGGTGCTAATGTGTAATGATTAGAAATCAGTGTAAGACTGATAGCAGGCCAATAGAAACAGGAAAGTTCCCCCAGATAAACCAATGGTGTGGCCACATTGTTACAGCGCTCGGCGAATCCCCTGCGGATCTGATGCAACAGGGCTGCAACTAAAGTTACACCTTCGAACTGCAACACGATGTCCTTCCGCTACGGCGCACCGAAAACTAGTGCCGTCTGCTGAGCGTCTCCCCTTCTTCTTCTGCACCTTCTCTGTCTTAACGCGCTGTTTATTGTTTTCAGTGGGACCGGGTGAGATAAACAGGGGAGTTTACACGGACTTTAAAGGCTGCTGTTCGTGTTTTTTTTTGGGGGGGGGGACTTTTTCCAGCAGAGAGCGATTTCATTAGAGAGAGAGAGAGAGAGAGAGAGAGAGAGAGAGCGAAACAAAAAAAGGAGCATTGACTTACTCAGTATATTTAATACCAAACTTATCTCTGATTTCTGACAGCATAAGTGCTGTACAAATCATATAAAAGAGAATATTTATTACAAGATTTATTTAGCAACTCCATAAAAAAAATAAATTGCATTAAAATTGAAGCAAAATCAAATGGCAGTTACCAAGGTATGAATCAGAATAATAAAGGAGGACATGCTGTGTGAGTGTGTGCGGGTTACACAAACACTCAGTGGCCCCTGGATGACGGGAAAGTCCCCTGGTTCATGACGTAACGGCCGGGTGAACGCTGTAAGCCGCGGATTAATTTCGTCTCCTGTGATCAGGTCCGGGCACTAGGAGTTGCAGAAGTAGCGGATTTAAAAACTTTCTGTCTGCAAGTCTTTTCGTCGAAATAGCACTTCAAGAAGAGTCTCTTGACTTCCAAAAGGGAGAAACATGGCTTTTTAAAACTGTGACCGTCTCTTCCTTCCTTCACCGTAAAGCTCCGCGTGCTTTGCTCCTGCAACGCACTTTTTTTACAAGACTAGTCAGAAACTATGGGGTGAGTAAAACTGTTTTCTGGCTTTGGCGGATCAGGGTAAAACTTGGGAGGAGGATTTAGCAAATAAACCAGTCAAGACATGGTTTAAACCAACGGTATCCATCGTTCTGGGATTCATTTATTCTATAAACAGCTTTATTTTGTTCAACTGTATTTACTACTATTTTTAAAGTGACCAGGTCAAAGTTACTTTTTCTGGTATAAAAATAGTATTACTGTTAAATGATACACAAGCAAATATTTCTACAACTTATTTAATGTGAAATAACTCTTATTATGTGGATAAAAGTCTGTAATTGTTAAATATATATATTTTCTTTACTCAATATGTTTTCATCGTTAATTGTCTCTTAAAGTACATCAGTTCACTGTTTCATGTTGTGTTATCATTAAATTGTTGTGGTATAATTGTTCACTAGAAGGTAACAGGTGAACAGAACAATTAAGAGCCAATTTGAGCGATAAACCTTTAAGTAAAGTTATTTTGCCATGTTATTTGTAAATATTAATGATTGTAATTGTTAAAAAAAAAAAAAAAAAAAATCAGGTAATTATAAGTGCTTTTAAATGAATTTAAAGGGTGAAATAAAATTTGTGACATTTGTTTATTTCCTTAATTCTTCCCCCCCCACAGGTCTTCCACTACTCTTTCATCCACCCAGTGCACGGTTTGTGCTTTTGAACAATTCGATCGAAGCAGACGACACAATGGCGGCATCGATCCTTCGCAGGAAAATTCCCCCCATTTCCACGGGCGAGCTCGGCGCTCCCCTTCTCCAACAGGCTAGCCACAGCCAATCACGGCCCAGGACGGGGGCGGAGCCTGTGGAGAGGCAGCACTTAATTGGTGAGTTTTGCCAAGACGCTTTTTTATTTTTCCACATCCCGAGGTCGGAGCCGCAGTGCAGCACGGGGCTAATGTCGTACAGTGAGTACAGCTAAGTGGATATTTATCGAATGCAGACGATGCTGTTCAATCATTTTCAGATGATCGGTTAGTTGTTCACTTGGATTTTTCGGATGTATTGCTTGCTTTTAACTTAAGCTTTTATCTCCTCTCAACCTTGCGTGATTTAAGATTTTTTTCTTGAATTTCTAGTTTTTAATTTCAGTTATTTTATACAAACAACTGAATGAAAAAATGGATTGTTTTATTCACTATATGGTTATTATTTTTAATTTTTATAGGTGATGGTCACTCAGATTGGATGACGGAAAAAGTTGATTTGTCTTCATTTGTGTCGACGACCGAGTCTTCTCCAAGCTCTTCCCTTCCACCCTCACCATTAGAACAAGATGTCAAGGTGCCCTCGGATCTGGAGGTCATGACCTCTCTACTGCAGGAGGAGCTGGCTCAGCTGGAGGACTACTTCCGCTCCGAGTCCACGTCCACAACAAGCAAGTTGGAGAAATCCTCAAAATGTGACAAGGGAGCTCAAGCCATGGGCTCCCAGTCTTATTATCAGTTACCCTATGGGTCGTATGGGTCCAGCCAATCAGAAACCAGCCCTGTGGTTGTTACCTTGGCAACAGGGGAATTGGACCTGGCCAGCTTCTGTGGCGGTCCCATTGGCAGAACCAAAATTGCTCGACCCGCTCCATACAACTATCATCACCGCTACCACCACAACAACGGGCGAAGAATAATCAGTGAGGCTGTGAAAGTCGGGGAGGAAGTTGGACTTGATTCGTGGGGCTCCAGGGGAAGTTACTCAGGAAGCACAGAGTTGTCTGTGAACCACTACTCCACACTGAAGACAGTGAGCAAGAACAGCCTCGGCAGCGTCAAGAAGGTGAGAGAATGTGCTTTATCGTTGAAGGAAGAGGAGAGTTATTGTTTTTCAGAAGGAATGTTTTGCAGCGAAGAGATTGCTCGAGGTTTTTGTCTGGGCGGCTCGTACGAGAGCCACCACAAGCGAGAGGGACAGTTGATGCACAACGTGAAGGTCAATGTAAGTTACGACAGCACGGGGCTAGATGTTTTGCACTGCAGCAAAGATGGAGGACTTTCTGGAAGTATTCCCCCAGAGACAATGGTGGCCGGTGACGGCTACTTCCACCAGTCCATGGCCAGCACAGAGCCTTACCATAGCTTTATAGGTGACCTAGATCAGCCGTCACAAGCACAGGCTGTAGAGCCCCAACACGGCCACTACCTCTATCCAGAATGCCTTGCAGACCAAAGCTATGAATGTCTGTCCAGAGGGGAGGGCGAGGGGCCACTGATGGGGGCCCCCATCCACCGCCCCACCCAGAGGCTAAAGGATGAACACTGCTCCATCAAACCATCTCTAGTGATGGGCGCCGCTTCTCTGGATGCCAGCAGTGGAGAGAGGAAGCAGAAAAAGAGAGACCAGAACAAAACTGCTGCTCACAGGTAGAGTGTTGACTTTTTCCTCTGCATGAAAACATCCATCAACCACCATCAACATCAAGTCTCATAACATAGTCGTGAAAATATGGTGAAAATATGGTGTATAATGATAAAATATAAAACAAATTCACAATCACAACTAAGAAAAGTTGTTTTTTTTATTCAGCCAATGTTGTAGTTGGTCATATGATTAGAATATCCATCCAGTGATGATACCTGAATACTTGTTTTGCTTTACACTTCAGCCATGTTGAAGTGTTACATAAACCAGCCACCCCAGTGCTTTAAATGTCCCAGAGTGTAGGAGGGAAATGGAAAGTCCCTCACTGCCTGCCAGATTCAGCCCCACCTTCACCATTTCTATAAGTCTGGGTCGTCATGTATTCAAATCTGTATAAAATGAGATATACGTTGAAAAAGTTTATTCAGTGTTTCCTGGTGGAAAGATTGACGTTTGAAAAGATAGAAATTGATCAGCCATGAACTCTATGGAATAAAACAACCCATCGTGTTATCTCAGCTGTGTGAGTAATCCACTCTTTGTAGCTCAAAGGTCATGCTCACTTGACTCATTAATAAAGATGCAAGGCAGCAAAATAATAAAAAAACAAAACAAAACTGTAAAACCAACCAGATGCATTGTTTCCTGTTGCAGGTACAGGCTGCGTAAGAGGGCGGAGCTGGACTCTCTGGAGGAGGAGCTGCACGGCCTCGAGGGGCAGAACCGGGAGCTTCGTGACAAGGCGGAGTCGGTGGAACGAGAAATCCAGTACGTCAAAGATTTACTGATCGAGGTCTACAAGGCTCGCAGTCAGCGACTCAAACAGGATGGCAGTGCCTAAAACGCCCAACGCTGACCTCACCTCCAAATCTCCCAACCAGCAGCAAGAGAAAAATCCAAGTCAAGAGCACCAACTGGTTTTTTGTCTCACAAAAATGAAATGGTAGTTGCATGATTTTCGTAGTTCTTTTCTAAAAAAAAAAACCAAAAGAAAAAATTCAGTTTCAAGAGGATGACAAAACAAAAAAAAACAAAAAAAACAACACACCTTTCCTAAAAAAAAAAACAAACAAAAAAGAAAGAAAAGGAGAAGTTTCCAGATGGGTGACTAAACTATTAAAAGCCTTAGTGAGGTGGCTTCCAGAGGAGATGCTGAACTTGTCCGTGACCACTGTGATCCGAACTGCACTCACAGCCTTGTGATGACTGAGTTTGCGCTTGCAATGATTGATCGTTTACAAAATGCTCTTTGAATTAGTAGTAGTGGTTGAATTTGCTTGTGGTTTTTGTGACACACATTGGCAGCATCGAGGCAGATCCATACTAAATATATATTTTATTTTATAATATTATTTTTACTTAATAATGTTCATTTATCATTTTTGCTTAAAACAATCAAGTGAATAAAGGGATTGCTGGATTTAAAAAAGTGTGTAACATGCTCTACAAATATTCATTATCAGAAACATTTAGAAAATTTGTATTGCTAAAAATGTTGAGTATTTACACTTCTTTACCCCACTGAAATACCCAATGCATGTTTGATTTTGGAAAAAGCATGTGCGAGTGTTATTTGAAGGCAATATTCTGTTAACTGCATGGCTTCGAGATCTCCACCGCGTCAATTTAACTGAGTTGACTTTACTCGTCTCATCAAAGCTGGCGACATTTATCTAAGTCCTCCCTTCACCCCCCCCACCCCCACCCCACCGCCGGTGTGATCCATGCTCAGGTTTTGGTTTTCAGCTCTGAGAAACGCAGAAACATCCACTGGCTTTTTTCCTTATTCTAATTCTTCCCCTCTCTCTCACTCTCTCTCACTCTCTCTCTCTCTCTCTCTCTCTCGGCTGTATTTTGCGAACAAACAATCACCTGTCGACGCAACAATAAATTGTTGGGTAATGGTACAACTTCATGGGAAATTAATTTTTTTTTTGGTTTGTTTTTGTTTTTCAATTGATCAATTTGATGTATCTGAAATTCAGGTTCTTTTAATAGTCAATGTCAATGTCAGGAAATTATACATCAGGTAAATTGCAGCCAAATAAAAATAAGTTATGTAGTATCATTCATCTCTGCCTTTGTGACTGTTCTTCACTGCATGCTGTTCATTGTGTTGCCATTAAATCGCCGCGCTGTGACTGTCAAAAGTACATGAATTGCACCCAGAACAGTGCACACACTGAATGAGAAGACAGTGGGATTAAGAGATAGAGAGAGGAGGTGTAGAATAAACCCACTCTGCCCCTCCCATCCTTTTTTTCACCCCCGCCCAGCTAACTGCTGTTTTTTTTGGCTGCAATGCAGTCCAAGTCAAGTCCAAGTGATTTCCCAAGATTCACCACCAGACAACAGGACATCAAGGCGGTCTTTGACTTTGACTGACACCTGACCGTTCTGCAACAAGACAAGACAACCGGCTTCAGGAGCCTGGAGTGACTCCGCTTGTCCAAACAGCATCTTGATGAGGGGATTATGTTTGGAGAAACACTAATACACGCTCCTCTTGTGACCCCCCCCCCAAATATTTTACTGCTTTGTTCCTTCTCTACGATTGATCCGCAGGGCTGAGTGGAGCGATATCAAGCTCCGGCAGTCAACAGACAGACATAAATTGCCTATCTCATCTCCCAGCTCGCAGAGGGTGTGTGAATGCTTGTATATGGTGTGTGAGTGTGAGTGTGTGTGTGTGTGTGTGTGAAATCTCTTGGTATCTCTCCTAGCAGTCGTAGGCCTTTCAAGTGCATGAGGCAATATCACACAATACTTGCACAAGCAGGAGAGAGATACAAGTGAACTATCAGAATAAAAAAGTACTGGGTTGACAGAGAATGCCATTAAATCTGTTGATTCAGTTTTCTTTCTGTTTGTTGTTTGTTTGATACAGATGAAATGTAAAAACGGATTGTACTGCTGATATAAGATGTATAATATAATCTGTTTTTGCATTGTGTTCAATAAAGTTCTTCACTATAACATTAGCGTATTTAACATTTCGGAGGAGAAGAGAATCAATGTTCCCATTTTTAGTCACTTATCCAGTTCTGCAAATTAAAAATTATATAAATATACCAATAAATATAAATATTCCTAAATCAGCTAAATTCTAGTATCAAAAAAATTCAAATATACATTAAGATTATAGAGCTAATTTGAGGTAAATGACCAATCAGCCAACATTTCAAACAAAAGCATTGAATCAAAATGTCGTATGTTTTTATATTATAAAAGTCGACTAAATGATTTGCACAAATTAACATTAACAATGCCAGATGTTTAGTTTAAATGAGAATTATACAGATATAAAGAGCAATGTATTGAGAAAAGGACATATAAGGATAAGAGGATTTTTAAATAGCCATATGCTCATTTACAATATGTATATAATGTAAATAAATACAGGAATGCGGGTTAATAACACATGAGCAGGTCTAGATAGAAACATGAAAGTACATCGTCCTCAGGGAGAAATGAATCATTTTCATCTGAGCCTGAGCAGAATATTTTATATATTATACATGCGCACACGCGCGCACACACACACACACACACACACACACACACACACACACACACACACACACACACACACACACACACAGATCTGCTGTATGCACAGCTTCTTCACCACCAGGTGGCCCTGTAATCTTAGAAAAAGACTTGAGCCCTGCAGGGCTGTGATTTCAAACTATCATGTCTACACTAATTCTGAATTATGACAATATAGCATTGAATACACCACAATCCAGTCTGGGTTTATGATCAGTTGTATTGTGGATCATGTGGAGAACATTAAAAGGGACATTTAAGTTTCACAACAGCAAAAAACATAATGCAAAAATTGACAAATAAGCATGGGGGGGTAAAATAAACTAAATACATCAGTAAAATTGTACAAAAAACTGCTAAGTACTTTTTAATTCTGGATGATTTCATCACTAACCACTTTTGTATTTTATAGGTCCATTATGTGTATTGTGTGTAAAGTCTTGATAAAGCAACTAATAAATGTAGTGGAGGAAAAACTAATTTACTCAAAGCAACATTTTCCTCTGAAATACAGTGTTACTCAAGTGACCTCAGTTTATTATGCACACATTACGTCTAGTAACCATTAAGTGAATTGAGGGTCGTAACTGGCTGAAGTTAAATGGTTTGTGTCCACCGACTGCAGTTACTGGAATAGGATGAAATACAGTTGTTGCACTTGAAGCAGTAAAAACTAAATTGTTTGTGCCGCATAATGGAAAACAGTGTTGAGGAAGACTGAGTGTAAAAACTCAGTAGAACATGCTCAATCAATATAAATAATAATGTACATTATTATGCATATATGCAGAATATATATTCCATTTGTTGGGTAAAAAGGTGTTTGTTTTAGAGCTAGGGTGGTTTCGCTTTACGTCACTATATGACATGTAATCTCATATACGTTTACAAGCAGTAAGATACCTGTGTACTTTGTTCCGCCTTTTTATCAGGAAGTGAGCAAATACTTGGAGAAAGGTTAAGAAAATTCTCTAACTTTATGATGCTGTATTGCAACCAAACCTACAAGAGGCTGCTTTAGCGTAACAACACAGGTCTAGAGGTTAAGAGTTATTTTAAATAGACTCACAACATGGTTTTACCTACACTAATTTCTCAGATCAAAAGCGTGTGATTCTCAACCACCATCTATTTACTTACTTTACTACGACACAATTCAAGTCTGCTGGTGGTGGAGTGAAAGTGTGAAAACATTTCATGAACTGGGTGGATGCATGAATGCAAGCAAACGCAACGTACAAATAGAGACCAGTGTGTAGTTTGACTACATGTACAGTAAGCCTGTGCGTGGCTCCACCACATCACCTTAGTTATTATTTTCAACACTGCACATGTGGGAGTTTTCCCAGGAACTCCACAGGCGTATCTGTAAGTCCGCACCTCAGTGGGCGTCCACAAGCCAGAGGTATGAGGTGAATCAGCCCAGGAAGGTGTGTTGGGTATTTTGAACAGGGAGGTGAACAAGTGCGATGGTCCGGGAGAATTTGACACTAATTGATAAACAGTCGTTGAGAAACTCTGCTTGGACACAGAGGCTCATATTACAGAAGTTATAACTATTCTCCATTTAGACTATTCTAACGGGACAAAGTCAATAAACCTGCATCACATTTATTGACTGTAAATAAAGATGGCCGTCGCCCCCGTGACGTCACCCGTGGCGGGTTTTGTTAGCTCAGTGAGCTGCTCTGCCTTCGCCATCTTGAAAATGTCTGACGGTTAAACTCGCGGCTCAATTAAAATTTAAATAAAAAGACGAAGGGGTTGGGTTGGAGTGCGAACCCGACACCTCGGCGCGTGTAACCGGAACAGACGTGCGCTCCCGCTAGCGTCGTTAGCACCGTTAGCTAACCCGAGGCTAGCTAGCTAGTTGACAAGACAAGCTAACAAGCCAGGTTAATGAAGGCAGGCGTAGAATTGGACTCACCTCGAAATACAGGCGCACAGACGTCCTCGTTTCCATCGTATTTGTCTTTTTGACAGTTTGACAGTTGGATGAAAAATCCCCCATAAAGCACCAACAGCACGAACACAATCCAGACATCAGGTCCGGTGACTTGAATTAGCTGAGGCGGCGCCGGGCGGCTGGTTAACGGCGAAGCCGCCCGTCAATCGAAGCGGCCACGTCCTCCATTATGAATAACTAGAGCAAAAATTAAACGAGTGACTTATATAAAATTCACCCCCCGCTACAGTTGACATGAAATTGGCTGTAAAGACCAAAACTATTTTCTGTACTAGACTGTAAACATATTTATTTCTGCAGCGAAGTTGGACGTTTTAACATGAGCGTCTATGGAGACTGACTCACTGTTGGAGCCAGACTCTAGTGGCTATTAGAGGAACTGCTGTTCGTGTTGGTTTCATTTGGCAGCCATTGCTGTTCTGATAACATTATAGACTGTGGATAATGAAATGTACATGAATGTGGGGCCTAGACATCGGGGTTGAAAAGTGAAGCCAGTGCTGAAGAGCCTTAAACCTTCATCCTCTCCAATGACCATCAGGGGGCGACGTCACTGGTTGTTAAAAGA
Organism: Rachycentron canadum; assembly: GCA_038496675.1. NCBI lineage: Eukaryota > Metazoa > Chordata > Actinopteri > Carangiformes > Rachycentridae > Rachycentron > Rachycentron canadum. The sequence continues at coordinate 23,312,120 of CM076657.1, forward strand.
AGTCAGATTGTATTGAAGTCTATGGGAAAATGTCCCTACTTCTCACTTGATTTATTAGCTTTATTTATGAGTTTATTGTCCCAGTCTCTAGTTTCAAGTCTTCAATACAACATGATGTTAATTTTTTAAATAATGGTCCATTTAGAGGAAAATAGACCAGAAAGCACGATGCCCACAGCCGGGCCGATTTGAACACAGACTACAAATCTGTATATTATCACTTAAGGACTAATAACATGAGACATTCCAGTGAACAAATGAAGATTTGACAAATTGCATCACCAGTAACAAACAGCATATTTACATTTACGTGCTTGACATTCCTGTGAGTGGTCATCCAGAGGAGTGCAGGTTAAAGAGATAAGAGGTAAGTTGAACGCAACACATGATCATATTAGAGTTAGCAGGGGAGAACGCGGTGGGAGAGGGGATGTGATGCAAGAAGAAGAGAAATTGGAGGAGACGAGTGAAGGGACCACAGTGAGCATCCAGCGCTGGTGGAGAGAGTAGAGGATGAGCTGTAGCTCAGTATTGCAGAATGGCCCGCGGCCCTGTTTGAGGCTGTGTGTACATCAGTGAGCAGGCTTTAAATTCAGTATGAGCCATTGGAGGAGCTGTGAGTGAGGGGGCTGAGGTTAAAGATGCTGTATGAGTTGATGGGGGGTGAAAGGCGGGGGCACTTTCAGGAGGGTAAATGCAGACAACCAGACTAGTGGTACAACTCTTTGATTTCTGGCATTAGCTTAACCTTTAATTAATTGTCAGAGTCGGTGGACCCAAATTTTTGAAGATTAAAAACAGGCATTTGCACATCACTTTACAACTGCTCATGATTTTCAGACACATTGTGTATGGGGTTCATCCATTCGGGAACATGAACATGCTTATAATTTTAATTTGTAATTTTATGGAAATCAAGCCATTAGATTTGAATGTTTCCTTCCTGATAATGAAAAGTCAGATGATCACCAAAGTTATTGCAGTTCATCCTGAGGAAGCCATTTTTGTCTTTACCACACATGTTAACCTCACAGTGGTGCAGTGGTAAAGTCAGAGCATATGAGTCATATGAGCATATGAGTCACCCTCTTGAGATATTTCAATTTGGACCAAAGCAATGGGACTAACCGACATTATCAACCCTGGAGTCACATTGATGGCTGGTTGAAGGCAAAGTAAGTTGGTCAAAGACAGTGGAGTCAATACTACAAATAACTAAAATATCAGCTCCACCCAAACTCTGCATGTTGACACTGTTATGATAAACACCTTGGAAAAAACACCACCACAAATAAATAAATCCAAGTTTTGGTTGAATGACTACAATGAAGTTTGTTGCTGAACTTGTTAAGTTTCTTCTCGACTCATTTATAAACAGCTGTTAATGCCAACATTACCTATGTAGTAATAATAAAACTTACAAACAGTTCCTTTAAAGTCAAATGTTTTGTCAAATGTGTTGTCGTCACATTCATATTTGATCCTTAGCCAAACCCTCAACAAAACTGCTGTAACTTCATTGAAAATAAAAAAAACTCACTTTCATAAAAATATACATTTTACTTTCCTCTGTATAAATGCAGTGAAGAGATCAAGGCCATTGAGAGATAATGACGCTGAATCATAACTATTAACAATACCTACATTCCCCTGCATCACTACAGATAAACAGGTAATTCTACAGGTCACAGATTGTACAAATGTTTTCAAATGTTGATAAATCCATGATAAACCAGGTATTTCATATCCCACAACATTTTCAATGACAGCATTAAAATAAAGATGCCATCTGTTTCTACTGAAAATATAAGAGCCTGACGGGAAAACATATTTGTACGTTGGTACCTTCCTCCAGTGTTATTAAGGAGGACAAGGTGGAGTCGAAATCATGCATTTGGAAGAAACGCAGAGAAATCCTTTTTTTTCTGTCTTTAATAAATTTATGTTCTTATTCACCATATTGCGTTCAAAATCCAGCTTGAAGGTCATCCTCAGGGCGGCCAGAAACCAAAAACACTCTGTTCTGCTGTGAAGCTGAAGGTATCCTGTTGAGTTATATTCATATTCAGTGTTGCGTATCCCTGAGGTCTCACGTGTTGAATGCGTTTCCTCCCTCATAAAACAAACAATAATGTAGATTTTTTTATTAACCAGAACTAGTAAGACGTCTTCTTCTCTGTCTTTTCTTGTGTTTCACTGCACGTTTTTGACACCTGGGAAAACAACAGCAGGAATGTATAGTATCCCATCTTAAAGGGCCAGTTCGTCCAAATTACAAATTATTTATAGATTTTCAACAGATCTCTGTCTCTTTCCGATAAAGCTGTGATGGATAAGCTGAAAAAACAATTTCCCATGTTGTATATTTTGTTGGTTATCAAAAAGTAAGAGTGACACTTTCTTGAAACATAACTGTTGAACTTTAAAGCTGTTATAATCAATATTTTTTAAGATCATAAGATAAGATCATATTAAATAACAATATAAAAACAATGTGACAATGTATAAAGTGTCTTTGTAGTGATGAACCTACAGTAAATCTGCAGTTTCCCTCTGCTTTACACACCTTCACAGTACATTTCAACCAAGTGACGTCACCCATTGCTTTGTAGATTGCTGTTATGTAAGCCTCCATTTCCGTCACAATTTTTTTTTTAAAACCAGTAGAAACCATATTTGTAGGAGAAGGTGGAGCTGAGGAGGAACTCATTTTCTTAGACTTCAATACAATCTGACTTCTTAAACAACCAGTGGAGTCGCCCCCTGATGGTCATCAGAGAGAACGAAGGTTTAAGGCTCTGCATTGGCTTCACTTCTTCACTTCACTTCAGTCTGTGGTTTCAACTCACTGTTAAAATGTCGGGATACTACAGGTGTAAACCAGTTGACCATCCATGTGGCCAGTGCGGGCGTGGTGAGGACATAATCGAGATCATGGGGTGTCGTCATGACAGACGTTGACTGCAGATCTCATGAGTGTTTAAGGTGTTTTCTACAAATTCAAAGGGTGGAAAATTACTGCTGCAGTTTTCTGTGGTTTGAAGCCTTGGAACATGTTGCACCTCTGGCCACACCCACATCTCTGATGTCACATTAGGCAATGTTCATGTGCTGACATCACTGACTTGGATTTTGTGAACTGAGTCGACTTGTCAGATATATTTCCAAATAAATTATGACCATGTGAATAAAACCTGGGAAGTATGTGTTTGTTGTTGTGACTCAGGAACCTGTGAAGATCACTGAAACGCCTGTGTGTGACAAAAAAAACAAAAAACAACACAACTACACACACTGCAAATACACAAAACATAACCAAATACAAACAACAGGACCAAATACACAAATGCACAGCAAATACACACAATACAGCCAAATACACAGTGCCATTGTAAGTTTTTTTTAATTCATGAACATTTGTGGATAATTAAATTTTATCTCACCTTTTCTCTTAGAACTTTCTGTCATATTATACATTAAACACTGAGCTGAGAGAATGAAATATGGGACCAGTGAGATGAGCCAAAACTATTTTCCCCTCAGGTGAAGATCACTGACATTCTTCAGCTCTTCTCTGGCATGGAAACGGGATCTAAGTTGCTGAGGTTGGCTTGTTTTAGACATTGTGTGACACCCCATCTCATTGTGTGATTAAAGGGGGTTTCAAAAGGTTTTCTTTTCCAGGTAAAGGCTGTTTAACATCAGGCTTTGGCTCTGACAATCAGACTGTTCAGAGCTGCATGTAACTAGTTATCAGCCCCCGTCACCTCAACAAGCCTGGGCACATCCACCATCACCACCTGGAGCTGTTGCTGCTTCACTGCTTTAGGGTTTTTGGTGCTTGACTTTTGAAGAAGTGTAGTAATATTTATGAGTCATGACTCAGACGTGTGTGAATATTTGTCACTGTGTGTGTCGTTAAAACTGAAATCAGATGATGATCAAATTGACCAGTTTTCTAAAAACAGTGGAAATGTTTTAGTTTCAGTTGTTCACTCACAGTTTCACTGTGAATAACCAGTTCACAGGAAATACATCACAACGTGAAACAGGAAGTGAAGGAAACCTCAGAGCTACAGTGGCCCTGAGGGCTCAACACACCCCGTCGTAAAAAGACACACAAACAGACAAAAGAGAAAAAAGAGACAAATTTAGGAAACAACACAACACATGTGCTGCAAATACGGCAAAAAATATACACAAATAAACAGCAAATATGCACAACACAACGCAAATACACACAACACACTGCAAAGACAAAAACACACTGCAAATACACACAACACAACTAAATACACAAATGCACTGCAAACACACACGCCACAAATACACAAAGACACTGCAAATACACACAACACAAATACACACAACTCACTGCAAATACACAATGGCACTGTCAATACAATACTGTCAACACAACCAAATACTGCAAATACACACAACACAACACAAATATACATAACACAGGCAAAGACAAAAATGCACACAACACAACCAAACACACAATGCAAGCAAAGACAAAAACACACTGCAAATACACAAACACACTACAAATACACAAAGACACTGCAAATACACACAACACATATACACACAAATCCAGATGTTGTTCGATGTTGTGTGACTGCTCACAGATTTATTATAATACATGACTATAAGTGTGTCCCAGGCAACTTTATCACTTATTTGTGTCTCCCTGTGTATTTGTGGCACCTTTGTGTAGCCTTTTTGGTCGTGTTGGTTTGGTGGTTGTGAATATTTGCAGCGTGTGTTGTGTTGTGTTTTGTCTGTTTCAATGTGTGTGTTCAGTGGACTCAGCTCTCATCGTTCTTTATCTGTTTAATCAATGTTGAGTTTTTGTTGATGTGGTAAAACAGGCATCAGTGTGTAACTGTGAAAATCTTAATAAATCTAAAAGGTTAAAGAAAAATACCCAAACACTTTATTGTGGGTTATTATTTTTTTCACACCTTTAATTCCAGAAATAAAAACAATTTAAAAAGCAAAGTTTATTGAACACCGAACAGCCACCAACCACCACATATGACACAAAAGACAAAATGAAGACGCAAACTGCAGCACAACACTGCAACGAGCTGATGTTGCCATTGTGTATGGACATTTTTGTGTTGCATTGCTGCACTAGTTTTCTAACCAGTTTTACCATGTTTGAAGATGAGAAAGAGGATTAAAAGTGAATTTATGAGTCATGTCCTTGACATTTCAATAAACTGTTGCATGAAATTGACATCGTCTCTGCTCAGTTCTGCTGAAGCTACAACAAACTGCATGAGTCATCAAACATGATTCCCCTGACTCAATACAAAAAAAATAAACGTTACATGACTTAGATGATAAGTATAATGAGTAATTATTATAGTAGTCACACAATAGCCACGCCCCCTAATTCACCCCCTGCTTTCTGGTCTATTTTCCTCTAAATGGACCATCATTTAAAAAATGAACATCATGTTGTATTGAAGACTTGAAACTAGAGGCTGAGACCATAAACTCATTAGGAAAACGTTTACTGAGCTAATAAATCAAGGGAGAAGTAGGGACATTTTCCCATAGACTTCAATACAATTATTTATAAATAAATTAAATTCATGCCACAATCAGGCTGGTGGCACAGGAGTGTGTCAATGCTAAAATCAATTGGTCCAATAAAACATTTCAGTTAGTGAGAGATTCATCCGCTGCCCAGTTATTGAAGTGGTTCTCATCAACCGGTTTCAGTTATGAACCAATCCCATCAGCCATTGCAATTTATGACTGGAGCTCACACAACACAACTTAGTTACGTGACCCTAGATGGGCTAATTTGGGTTGTGTCAGTCAAATGTATTTGTACAGTCTTGTACCCAAGAGCTTGGGCCAAAGACTTGGAGGGACAATCAGACTGAGCCGGAAATATCATCTCTACAACTATAACAACAACAAATCAGCACATTTCATATTCACTATAATCACTTTAAAATACTCACAACTTTATTAGAAAAGAAAAAAATGCTCCTGTTGTACAAATCTCTTGTGTCATATAATAATGTTTTTCCCTTTCCCCATAAAACTATAAAGAAAAAAATATTCATATAAAACATCTTAAACCTCACAAAAAAATGATGGTCACCTAAAATTGAGAATTCAGGCAAAAAACAAAACAAACCCCCACAAATTTCCCAGAAAAGAGTTAGGCTCTTTAACTTAGGCTCAAATACCTGATAAATGGATTTGACAATAATATACAGATGGGCCAAAACATTATGACCACTCACAGATGAAGGGATCATTGCTGATCATCTTGTGACAATAGCACATGTCATTGTTTGGTGCATTAGTCAGTGAACAGTCAGTTCTTGTCTCAATCAGGTGTTAAGACCTGAAACCGTTTCCAACTCACGCCGGAGCATCTCAGAAACAGTACGTGTCGAGGTTCAATATGACAAACCATCAGCAGGTGAGTGGGTGTCGGGGTTATGCTGAAACAAGTCTGAGTGTAGGACTTTTGGCGGCAGGTACCACGGGGCACCGTCTTACAGAGGATGTGTCCTGACAGGGCAGAGTTGGTGGCATGTGAAGGATAAACAGTGTATTAAACAGGGTCGTAATGTTTTATCAGACTAATCTATTAAAACTTTAAAAACACAGCAGTAGGATCTTTATAAAGGAATACAATGACAATAAAAAAAACAAAACAATGTTTGCTGTTTTGCAAAGTTTGATGAAAATGTTTTCCAATGTGATGTCTGCGTTCAGTGCGGAGATCCAGGAAAACAGATTTAAAGCAGGAGGAAAATTGTCTTGTGTCCATAGCTTCAAGCTGATTTCTGGGTGTAATAAGCACAGATGATAAAGTTTGACTGCTTTTAAGTTGTTGAAGGGCTTCTTTGACTTTGACTCTTCCCCTGCCTCCAGTCACTGAGCTAAGCTAAGCACGCTAAGTATAGACAAAACCCAAAACTGCCTGCACATGACCGGCTGAAACCTGAGACATGAGGGCAGTCGACTATATTTTCAACCACACAAAACTAAAACTTGCTATGTCCTCTAGTACACAGGTCATTTAAAAGATCCAATATGTAAACATCTGGATCTCCACAAACTCACTGAATGAGGACGACTTGTTACTGCAATGTAACAAACAATGGAAGTTTCACAGAAACCAGCCAATGGGCACCTGACGTTTCTGTGTGGGTTACAATAAATACCTGATTGCAAGTCACGCATTTTTACCACACACAAAACCTCAGACGCTTTACACAACAGGCCTGAATTCATTCTGAGAGACAGAAGAGGCCCGATAATGATCGTCTCTCCGTGACAAATTCAAGCCTGAACCAACTCAGAACATTACTGTTGGGTCTCCAAAATGCCCTGCCGGGCAGATATGCCATGGGTGGGGGGCTCAACCCATTCTGGGCAGAACGCTCCAGCTTCCCTGAGAAAGAGAGGGAAAAACACAAGTCAGCGAAGTCTCTGGATAACGACTGAGCATACAGATACCTGCACCTTTAACATCAACTTCCTGTTTCATAGCGAAAAACATCAACATTTGCCAGGTCAACGCCAACGATCACTGGGCAACTCGGTCTTAAGGATTTTCTGGCCACATTTGAGGATGTGGTCAACCTGCTTGTAAAACAAGTCATTTCCTGTTACCAGTAGATGGGGCGATGGTTATGACTGAAGACTGGCATGTAGATGGCCCAGGGGGTTCTGGGTTTCACCTCAGTCCAGTGCCGCTGTGCTTCAACTCAGCTCTGCTGTGGGCATCATGCTTTCTGGTCTATTTTCCTCTAAATGGACCATCATTTAAAAATGAACGTCATGTTGTATTGAAGACTTGAAACTAGAGACTGAGACCATAAACTCATTAGGAAAACATTTACTGAGCTAATAAATCAAGGGAGAAGTAGGGACATTTTCCCATAGACTTCAATACAATCTGACTTCTTTAACAACCAGTGGAGTCGCCCCCTGATGGTCATGAGGGAGAATTAAGGTTTAAGGCTCTTCAGCATTGGCTTCACTTTACAGACCCAGAGTCCACTTTTATGGTCTAATGTCATAGTTGTGCAGTTCACTCTGGAACAAAGTGTTCCTCTGGAGGAGAGATGGTGAGTACAACTAAAAATAGACCGGTCACTTTAAAAACAGGTTGAGTAAAATTCAGTTTGCTTGTTCAACCTGCCTGTCTCTCTACTTATCTTAATTACGCAGAACTTGGCAACAGCCACTGCACAAATTTCTCTGCACAACACTTCAAAACATAGGAGCATTCTTCACAGTACTACCTGCCCCGCCAAAGCTAAACTACAAACAGGGGACAACTGTACTGGATGTTTGATCTGTGTGAATGTGAATGTCCTCTGGTTACAACTGTTAGTCAGCAGCCAGAAAACAGCTGCACAGACATTGCAGTTCAACGGCAGCAGCTGGTTCATGGTCACTGGTCACATCTTATGAGGGTATTACTAATACTAATAATAACAATAAATAAAATAATAATTATTTGTGCACCTTTAAAAACAGAATTAACAATGTGCTTTGACAAACAAATGCTCAGAAACATACCATGGTATGAAGGTAGCTGCCCATGTGCAGCAGACACTCCAGGGTCTCCATCATCTGCTCCTGACGGAGCGTGTGGAGTCTGGTGTGATTGGGGGTTTTACTGCTTTCCAGCTCACACACTGTGGCCTTCAGAGCCACCGACGCACACTGGAGGACGCTCATCCCTGAGAACACAAAAACATCTGGATTACTGGACGTCTGAGGAGCTTCTATCAAAATCTCTCTACCTGGTTATTTCACTTTGAACACGACGCTTATCTCGTATCTAACTTTCTTTGTCATCTTTTTGCAAACAACACGTCAACAATTTGCAAAACAGAAACCTCCTCGTTATTATAATTTTGGAGCCTCAAGGTTTCAGTACGTACCACAGTTATCAGTGGCTTCAACGTCAACATACACACCATCCATCATTGTGTGTTTTAGAACCTAAAAGAAAACATGCACATTAGTTGATTTCAGACATAGAGAATCACACAGGGCACCACAGACCAACAACACAAGGCCACACAAACGTGTTCCCGTGTTGAATAACCAACATGTCCTTATAACATCACCATCTCCCAGTTTGACGTTAAACAGGTGTGTAGATGTTTGCGTGGTTGGTGAACGATGCACAGTGTTTAATTAAGTTAATTACCTGCTTCAGCAGGTCGACCAATGCTCGGAGAATGTGTGGAATTTAAAGAGGACATACCAGCTGCCTCCAGACCGGCCGGAGTGAGAGTGTCTCCCTGCTGTGTGGAGATATGTAGATACATCTAGTGTCCTAGAACTAATTATCAATTTATCTGCTCATTTGTCTTCAGTAACTGATTTATTATTCAATTAATAAATGAAAATGGTGACAAAAGTCCTTAAGTCACCTCTTTAAAGGAGGTTTTTGCTCCTGCTACACAGCTGACGTCAAAACAAAAGGGAACACAATCTGCCTGGTCCAACTGTCTCCTCACTTTCCGGTACGAAGTCACTGTAGCGTCCAAACTGCTCTGTATGTAACTGTAAATGTCTGTGTGTTTAATTCTTCCATTCTGTTTTTTTTTATCTTGAATGTTTTATTTGCTTTTAAAGTGTCATTGAGCGTCTTGAAAGGTGCTTATTAATTAAATGTATTCTTCTTCTTCCTCTTTTCATCATTATTGTTATTATTAGTAGTATCATTATCATCATCATTATCATTATTATCTTTATCATTATCATTATTATTTCTTCTTATCTTGCAAGACCGGAAAGTAAACAGCTGTTAAAGATAACATTAGCTATGTAGCTATAACAAAACTTTCAAATAGTTCCTTTAAACCAGTGGCTCTCAAACCTTTTCACATCAAGGACCATAAAGTGACACAAACTAGACTGCTGAGATTTTTCTATTGCAGAAAGTGTTTGAAACCCAAAGTAATCACACATTCTCTCTCTTTGCTGGAGACCCCCAGACCCCACTTTGAGAACTAACTTTTTAGTTCTTCTTTTCTTCATATATCATAATCATAATGACAGGTTCCCCTCGCTGCTACTTAGCTTCACTGATGAGAACCTTTAACGCCACACTACTGTGGGTACTGTGAGATATACCGATCCTCATTGTCCTCCTCAGCGCTCACAGTCCACACATCAAACAAGTTCACTCAACACTGGTGACATATTTTAAACGAGGATGACACTAAATGACACATTGTGCACAGCTGGCGTCTCTCACAAAACCAGCTTAGTTTTTCTGTCTGAGCTGTTTGATGACTTTTATTTACTGACTCCAGCACAGATGAAACCTTCACGACATCAAAGCAAATATACGTAGACCTGAATAACCTGTTAGTCCAGATCAGAGCCAACGATATCTGTGGTTTCCAATGACATGAAACAAATGGGGTCATGTTGCAGGTTTAAAGTAAATGTTTTGTGATATGATGATGAATAATGTTATAAGTGAACCTGACTGATGATGACATTTTTCTACAATTAGAAACGTTCAGTTTGACCTGTGATCTGCAGCCCAACGGGGTCGTTTTAAAAACCCCGTAGGCCAATAATCATGAGGTGCATCATTGTTTTGACTGGAGACAGAGGAGTGAACAAGGCTCTGACCTCCAGGACTCGGACGTAGCCTTTCTCGGCGCTGAGGTGGAGGCAGGATTTCCCTGAGTTGTTTGTCGCATTGACGTTGGCGCCCAAACGGATCAGGTCGGCCACCATGAGGTGATGATTGTGATTCGCCGCGTGCAGGAGGGCAGTCTGGGAAAAGAAAGACACAAACATTAAACTACATGTTGTAGTTATTGGTATAAACGATCTGACAACCAGAGGAAACGTGGCTGTGAAAATCCACTTTCTATAAATCTTTATTAGTCCATAATATTAATTGCCATAATTGCTAATTGAACATATTAATTAAGGAGATACAAGAAGACATAACCAATGTGAACAAACCTTCATCATGAGGCAGATTATGTTATTGTGCTCAGCAGTCATTAAATACTGTAGATTTTCCTCTCATGCACATTCATATAAAATGTTCTCGGTGACAATGGATGACAGAAAAATGTACCATTCCATAAGAGTCTCTGAAGTCCAGGCTGTTGAGTGCGACCATCCTTTTGGCGATGGCGTAGCCCAGCGCCCTCTTTCCGACACACGCCACTTTATGGAGAGCTCTACAGGGACGAGCGCAAGCCGACATTTAGACACATTTACTGAAGCATACGATCTAATCAGAGGTTCACAGGCCTGAGTCTGCGTTACAGGTAGAGTTGGAGGTGTTTCTTAAAGGGAACTTAAAGGAGAGTTGGACTTGACTGTTATATGCCTGTGGGTTAACAATTAACGATGACTCTGTCTAAATGAGGCAGCATGAACAACACCAGGAAGCTTAAAACTGAAGCAGCTGTCACTAATTATATCATTTAAACCTGTGCTTTCTGTACTATTACACCGAGCTCCTGTGAAAAGGGTCTGTTTAGATGTTTTATACATGAGCTCAGTGCTACTGTGGTTCGACTAGTTCAAGCCTGGTTTTAGATCCGTTCACTTAACCCTGAGATAAACCTGCACAATTAATTAATATCTAATCAAAATCGTAATATGGCCTAATGCAATATCCAATTTTTTTTTTGATAAGAGCAAAATGTAAAATTATTATCTTTGTCAGCATCATAAGTGGTGCTGCAGACACACCCAGGCCTAAAAATCGTATTCTACAGACGTGAAGCAACATGTTTGTTTGGTTTGGACCATTTTTATATTTTTCTTTCAGTAAGAACTGAAATCGCATTTTGAAATCCCGATAACTGCCAGAATGATCGCAATATGATTTTCTTTGCATATCGTGCAGCCCAACCATGAGACCTGAGCATCAGAGCCAGCTATTCATTATTTAGACGATGGGGGTTGAAAAAGAAAGAGAAAGCAAGCAAAAACCAACAATCACATAATAACCTACATTACAAATGTGGCCTCACTGGAACACTGTAACATCACCAGACTCATAGCTGACAGTTTAAAAAACGAGGCATGCAGCAGAACCAGAGACGCCAGCTGTGTCCCAGTTCAGGATCCTCGTCCTTCAGAAGCTGCATTTCAAGAACGATTCTGTAACAGCGACGCGACAACATGTCTAATTTTAAAGGTTCCTTCAAACACGTCACAGAAATGTGGCCTTCCTTTCCTTGGCAATGAAGATATCGGTCTACGAAGAAGAGCCACGACTTCTCACACACACACACACAGGTACGAATTAGGACAAAGCTTTCGTCTTTTTTATTACACACATTCATGAATAAGAATATTCATTGCATTGAGAATCATTACTCTCAATGCAAATTCACTCCTGACAGTTTGGTTGTAGATTCAGGTGCGTTATGCTGGCAGTGGTTAACCAACGCTGAGTTTCTGAACCTTTCTACGACTTTTTCACAAACAACACACGATAAAACTTCCCGACAGCTGCGAACAGACATCGCCTTTACGTGGCTGCATAATTTCCACACGTGCAAAGATTTGCTTGTGTCAAACTTACGTCATGCCGTGTCCGTCGGTGGCCAGCAGGACGCCATCAGAGATGCTCCTGAGCTGGTTCTCCTCCCTCTGGAGCTGGGTCCAGAAGAACGCAGAGCTGTTCAGGCCCCAGCCGTGGTTCTGGGGATCAAACCGCTCCTCCCCTATTCTGCCATCTTGCCCCATGTTCATGACACTGCAAGGCTGATGGCTGGTGAAGCCAGGAGGAGACAGGGCCTTGTAGCACTCGGCTGCCCCTGGTGAGTGGATCACACAGGACTGGGGGCTGGGGATCATTTCATCAGACTCTTCGCTGTTGTATCCTGCACGTTGGAGACAAGACGTGGGACGTGTAGTTGTGGCTGTAAACATATTTATATTGACTGAACTGAAAGAGTAACTGTATGACTGCGGATCTTACCGGTTGCAGACCACTCAGGGGACACAGGGGGGTCATAGGAAGACAGCTTTTGGGGAGGGGACCGGGAGGTGTTGCCCGTCCTAAGATCCTCCTCCAGCACCTCAACGATGATCGCCAGTTCCTCCAGGCTTTTTGTGGGGCATTTTATCTGGAAGCCCACGGCAGTGAAGGTTTCCAGTGTTATTATCTGAACTGCTCCTCAAAACTGTCATGTGATTTATGGCTCACCATTAACCTGCCTTCTGTGGGAGGAGCTGGAATCTGTGTTTTTCAACACTCACCTTGGTGGTTCGGCATCCTGTGCGTGTTTTGACTCGCTTCTTGTCGCCTGTGAAAGAAACAGTCAACTCAACTTTATTTTTTCATTTTAAAAAAACAATTTAAAAAAATAAAGGCAAGTAAAACAAAGCGAATATAGGACAAAAACAAGAAAACCAAAATGAGCAAATACACAATATAGACATAATGATCTAGAAGGTTAGTGGATAGAAATGTGTCTTTAGTCTAGATTTAAAATAAGAGCAACTTTTAAATAAATATCTGATGTCAGTTGGTAACTGGTTCCATAGTTTTGGAGCAGCAACAAAGTCTAGAGATCTAAGAGCTGAGTACCAGTGGATACGATCTGTGATGTAAGGTCGGGGTCTGGAGCTTTGGGGCTTTAAAAGTTGATCGGCAGGGTCTTAAATCCAGTGAACAGGAAGTCAGTGAAGGGAGCTTAAGACTGTGGTGATGTCAAGTTTAAATCTGAGAGGACTTTACAGTGTGTTTGCCCACAGAGCAGAGATGAACCAGCATCATATTACAGATTGGTGCCATGCTTTGATGCTTGACTGATCATTTTTATGTTTAACTGAGAGGATAAAACGCATGAAGGCAAAAAAAAAGAAAGAAAAGCAAAACCGTATGAAAACACAGATTATGAAACAGATAATATGTAATTAAAGAACTAGACGACTAAATGAAGAACAGAGCAGTTTTTAGCTTCTCTTTAAAGCCAGTTACAGTTTGGGCAGATTTGATCCATTGGGCGCTGGTTCCAGCAGTGAGCGCTAACTAAACAGCTCCTGCAGATTTTATACCCTTTTCCAGAGTTAGCAGGTATAAACGGGTTGTTTAGACACAGCTAAACCCACTAATAAAAACCCCTTTGTCCCCTTTTCCACTGCCAGGCTTGTTATTTTTCTGTTCAGACTGAGGACACATAACTGCCAGAAGCATTATCATCACATGCACTTGCAAAGCACACACACACGAAGACGCAGGAGAAGGAGGGTGAGCTACGAGCCTCTGTGCAAACTGATAAAAGCAGATCTGTCGTGTAGCATCACCTGGTTGTTGCTCCTGTAAAGGCATTGAGACGCCTCGCTCACCGATTGTGTGTTTTTAAAAGTCATTTAGGAGCTTTAGCTTGACTTTCAGAGGAAGGTGCAGCCGCCGTGTCTCTGGTTTAACAGAGCTGGTCAGGTGATAGGTGTGTCTTCTGTTCAATGCTGATCGGAGTCGTGTTTACTGCAGAGTCATTTGACCCAGGTCTGAATGCTGCTTGTAGTGTGGAAAAGGGCCTTTAAAGACCTGTTGGGCTCATATACATTTCAAAAATATATTCAGGGCCCAGTGACTTCTGGACAATAGGTAAAACTCTAATCCTGTGCAAAGAGCTGAGAACTGGAGTCAGCTCATAGCAACAGCATCTCTTATTGTCAACTCTGGACGATATTAAGACAGGAAGCCCTTCTTTAACTGCTAAAGGAGAAACAAAAGTCTGCGTGACATCCCCTAAAACACTCCCATGAACCTGGGTTTTACTGACCTTTGACTCTTTTGCCGCATGTCTTCTGTATCCGCACGTAAATGGATTGTGACAAGGAAAAAGACAGAAACAGTTGCATCAGTGCAAGTTGTTTTCTACATGCTATTTAGACACACACATAAAAGCAAATCATGATGTGGCTGGACAGGACGGGCTCATGTGTAAGTATAGATTTTATGTCTAACAGACAGAAGAAAACGTTTGAGGTCTGGAGTCAGTGGTGCATCAAACCAAGGCACTGAAAAGGCTCCATGAGAAAACCATAGTGAAGTTACATGAACATAAACTCAATGTGAGCATGGACCCCAAGGTATCGTCAAAACAAGGATGAAGGAATAAACTCATTCATCTGTTTCTTTTCTCAGATGGTCTGAACACAGGAGACTGTCCAGGACAGACTGTGGTAGGTTGGGTGGATTTATACTAATGGAGAAGCATTTCTTTTTTCAGTTCAATAAATACTCTGATGTTGAAATGATTTCTGATTCATTTATTGTGAAAGTAGAGAGAGTACAAAGTTTGTTATTACTCAACCTGTGTGTGAAAACCACCAGAGGGATGGTGGTTGATGAACTGCAGGTTGTTCAGGATTCTCCTTTAAATGTGCTTAAATTATAGGAACTGTAATTGTATTAGTTTTTATTTGCTGCTTCAAATTTTTAAGCCATTTTTAAACTCACGTGACCTTTGTTCATTTCTTTAGATTTCTGTTTCTTTGAGGTGCAGCAGCCGACCAAAGTAAACTTGTGTGTATGTTGTGTTAAAGACTCTGTTTATATTGTGAGTGAATATTCCCATATTGATGAAAAGCTTTTACATTATCAAATCATTTTCTTTGAAAAAAGGTTACCTGAACGACCTCGGGTTCCCAGCCCTGGGCGAGACGGATGTTTCTCAGCAGATCCCGTACAGGCATTTTGACACGGACTCCGAGGTAGACCTTATCACTGCCGTAAAGGGCACATCCTGCAGCTGGACGGGAAACGGCCGTTCATTCAAAACCCAGAAGATCATGTTTTTAATACTATTATTATTGTTATTATTATTACAACAACAATTATCTCAGATCCTAATGAACATGAAATGACTTTCTGAGACAAACACAATAAGGATCTGGGTCTTTGGAAGCTGGATTATAATGATTATGGACATGAATATGACACTAAAGGCAAAGGTTTCATTTTCAGTATTAATTTTATAATTTTAACCACGATTTTCCCCAGAAAATGTGCGTGGAGTCATTTCACTGTTGCGTTCACGTCCACTACTTGGAGCAGGTTTGCAGCTTATTACTTAACAAGCTTAACTAAAACAAGGTTTCTAGGTTTTCATACCTTTCTTCCTCCCATCGCCCTCATCCTGGACACGGCAGGCCGGGGGAGGTGTGTCAGGCTCGGCCAAGGCCGCCGCGGTCTCCCCTGGGAGCGGGGACAGCCCAGCGCCGGCGACCGTGACATCGCTTCCTCCTCTCGGGTCCTTTGTTTTGTGTCTTCCCCTCATTCTGTTCAACTACCGAAAAAGAAGAAGTCAACGTGAACAATGAACCAGTGAGAAGGATACGAAGCCAAACATATCAGCGCTGACAAGTCAAAATAAAAGACTGACTTCCTGAGGCCGCGAGACGCCGGAACCGTTCACCTTCCCGGGTCCAGGTGAGACTGACAGCTGCGCACATGACACCGGACTGTACCGAGAACGAGGCAGCCACGCCCCCTACCTGGGAAACAGCAGCTAGAGGTTAACGCCCACCACAGGGAGAGAGAGAGCGAGAGAGAGAGAGAGAGAGAGAGAGATGAAGCGAGGTCTGACTGTCCTCACCTTGCCAGAGAGATGCATTCTGGGAAACTCTGGCGACCAGGTATGGGTCTGTCAATTCCTCAGTCCACTCTCATGCAGAGAGAAATGAAAATGAAACCAATGGAAGTAAATACAAATAAAAATGTAACAAATAAGAAACTTAATATAAGACATATCTCTTTTGTAAAAAATATTAAAATTGTGTAAAATATTTAATTTTACTTTAAATTTAACACATTTAACATTATATATATATTTTATTATGTATTTAAAAAAATATTTTTAAAACAATAACATACATCAATTTATGTGCTTACTTATGTTTTTCAAATTAATGTCTTATTATTTTAAACATCTTCTTTTATACATACATGCATAAAGTAGACTACATATTTAAATATCAACAAAAGAAACTGTGCTAAATCATAATTGTCTTTACACATAATTTTTGCATGTGTTTTTATTTTATATGTATACATATTTCATATATGGAACTTCTATTTTAATGTTAATAAAAATGTATTTGATTGAATTTTATAGAAATATAAAAGAAAGGAAACTCTCTTATAAATCACTTTTGATTTTCTCTTTAATTTCAAATATTTTTCAAGTTACACAATGAGAGAATATGTAATTATTCTGAACATGGGTAAAACATCTAAAATCAAAAATCTTGACGTGAGAACGACTACACCACCCAACAGGAAAAAACATAATTACATGATAAACGTTGTTTGTATGTCAATGAATCCATAATAATCATCAAATATACATTATCAATCGTCATTCAACAGCATAATGTGTTTGTCTACTTTGACTCATAAGTAACTTTAGTATATAATAAAATGCAATATTTTCATTTTAGGGACAGTCAATCAAAAATTAGCTTATTTCAGTGATTTTCTACTCAGTAGTCATAGCCTCCAGATTAACCTTCAACTGGAGAAAATCATCTTCATTTTTGTTGCTGAGACCAAGAACCTGTCTGTCTTCAAACTGTCTTCTGAAAGCCGATGAAGGGACCCAGCTTCATCAGCAAACAAGTCATAACAAGTCTGACTAGATGTGTTTGCTTTATATGCATAAGCAGCTGCAGCTTTTCCCTCATTTCATCAGTTTGCTCTGTGTGTAACTAATGTACAATGTGTACATACCACCTACATCTTCTAGCCAGAGGCGGGAGAAATATTCAGATAATTTACTTTAGTAAATGTAACTGTTTACAATTTAAAAATAGTTGCTACACATCTGGTAGTTGAAATATTTACCCTCGTATTAAAGATAGTTGGGTCGAGTTGAGGGAATTAGATTCATAGTTGTCTCATTTAAGAACATATTCCCATGATGTGAGAAGAAACTGTAAAATAAAATGCATTTTTATTCAAAATGTTTTTGCTGTTTCAGTTTATTGTATATAAATGTAATTTCTACACACAGGGCTGCAGGGGCCGACTTGCACTTGCACTTGGGTGGATTTGCAAGCAGAGGGGTGACAAAGGATAAAACCAGGATACAGTGTCTTAGTGAGGTTTGACCACCATGCGCTCCCAGAGCTGATTCAATGCTCCTTTGCATTAATGCTACAAGTCTCTGGGCTCGACTGGAGCGAAGATAATAAAAAAGATATTCCCTTAATTGATGTTTTGGAGGTGGATGAGCATGCACCCTATCCCAGTACATACCTGCCGATCCCTGCCCAAAAGACAGAAATGGTGTGTGAAAGGTGTGTCAACCAAAGCAAAACCAGATAGTGCAGAGTGTTTCAGCTGTCATGGGTAATCTGTCCTTACTAACACACCTGAAAACACACATCAAACAATGTACATGTCAGTGTAAACAGGAAGCTGATTGTCTAATCTGCAGTTGGAGAGGACTAGAGATTTCTTGGCTGATAGTAAAGATAGCAGGTTCAACAACGCTGGTAATTCCTTATCCATGTTGTCGGAAAAGGTTCAGCATGAAAAATCAGATAAGTGACAGAAAAGACCCAATCAGGAATCAAATGTGGGTATCGGCTTCATTGTTTCCGTCCAAACTAAAACACAGTCACAACAGTTTTAAAATTACATTGGGGCAAGTAGTGTTTCCAGAAGTCTCTGTCTTGGGTAGGAGCTTAAAAACGCTGTAGTAGTGGTAGTGAAAGATGAAGTATGGATGTAGCCAAAGACAACCCCAGCCAGATTTGTTGGAGGGCAGAACCTCCACTCCTAAAGTCCTGGGAAACCACAGGGATACTGTGTATTCTCCAAGGTCAAACAGGTCAGCTGTCAGTCAGCCAAAGCATCGCCAGAATCATGTGAATGCATCTTCGTGCAGCTCCGCTCTGGATGTCAAGTTGACCTGGAACAAGCCGAACCCTCAGGGGACAATGATAATGATGCATCAGAGAAGGACCACCCCTTCCAGTGGAGCCTGAAACATTCCTGTCTCTTCAAACAACAACAGCCTTGGTGCTGTCCAACCACAACATGGCTTGCTTCTTTCACAGGTGAGACACAAATTGAGAGGGAGAATGAGTGTCAGACATGTTGAAGAGGCCCTGGGGCAGTGGGGCAGGTGTCTGTGCACACCTGAGGGACACCACCTCTTCAGTCCTTCAAAAAGGTCAAACTCAGCCTGTAGCTGATCTAAGGTCAGATTTCTATCTCCTGTCTCTCTGAGTGACTGATATATAGAACTTGCACCCTGACCTTGTTGGAACCAGGGAGCTATGGGGGGGGGTGGAGTCCTGCTTGTGGCCACATTCAGTGGAGAGACATGGGAAACGGATGAGTCAATGAAACTGATCTGGCTGATATTTGTCACATCACCCAGTTTTTATCCTTTGCGGCTGGTTTCCAGTTCCTTTTACAATTCATTTTAAAAGCGGTGGCACGGTGGTGCAGTGTTTAACACTGGTGCCTCACAACAAGAAGGTTCTGGTTTCCTGGGTCTGAGGAGACGTTTGCATGTCCTCGCTGTCCACCCACGGTCCAAAGACACACACGTTTAGGTTAATTGGTATTTTAAATTGCCCTAAATTGAGTGTGAGTTGTTTGAATGTGGGTCCTGTGATCGACTGGCGACCTGTCCTGGTTGTACTCTGCCCAATATCAGCTGGGTTTGGCTCCAGATCCCAGCGCATCCCTGACGGATAAACAGTATAGATAACGGATGGATGGAAATCTCATCTGAATCTTGGTCGTCCACCTCTACCGCTTAGATTATTTTCCTCCATTGTTTCTTTCAACCTTCATCGACCTGTTAACTCTGTGATTTAGTTTAACTTCTGCTACCTGTGGTTCCCATTATGTGTCACGGTGTATTCTAGTAAGTGAAAAACATGTTTCAAGTTTTGCAAACGTGCAGGTCCAAAGACAGGTTCATTGGCCCTCTGAGAGACCGGTGTCCTGTCCAGGGTGAACTCTGCCCTCACTCAGTCTCAGCTGGGATTCGTTCCAACCCCCACGAGCCTCACAGATAAGTGTATGATTTACAGGCCTCAAGCCTCGTACTGTCCAAAGGACCTCTAGCTGTTTATTAGGCCTCTTAGCTGTTCCAGAGGGCGACTGAGCGTTTACTTTACTGTCTCCTCAGTTTTGGGAGGAGAACTCCAGTTAGTTTTCAGTCTATCTGACACCGTCTCAGTTTTCAAATCCAATCCTCAAACACCTTTTTATAGACTCACCTTTGTCTGACAGCTTTAGATTTATTTGTGCTAACTCTCTTGTGTTAACCAGATATTCCCACAGTGCACATGCAGGCAGCATTTAGAGCAGTTCGTCTTTGAGTGCAACAGATTCAAAGGGCAGCAAGACTCCAACTATATTTGATATTTGCTTGCAGAGAGATCATTCTTTTGTTTGGAAAGCTATGCTGACAAAAGCAGAACACTTATCATTGTTAACATAGCTCAGTATTCTGGCCGCCTGCAGAGCCTGACAGGTGATGGGAAAAATTACTATTATCTCTGACTTCATCTGGAGAAATACATGCCTTTACATCTGACAGCACAATTACCGTGACAGTGAAGTCCTTCAAAGAGGGAGATATACAAATAGAGTCAATGTTGCAACGATGACTGAAGTGAAATGGTTGGAGATTCTTGATAATTGGTACAAACCAATGATGGTTTTGAGGAAATGTTATTCAATTTCCTTTCTGTGTCAGAACAAGATTGAGGTTTAAATGTTAAGAGACGCCAATGAACCTGAACACGAGCACTTATGATTCCACTATAATGACTTTATCTGAACTAACTCAGATAAGAACAACAAGTAATGTGTGGATGATAATTATTTGAACTGGTTTTTCTGTTTTCCACCCTGGAAAACACCCTGGGTGTGATAGGAAAAGAGCAACGCTTTCACAAGAGTCTTATCTAAGCTTACATTGAGGATTGATTAATCAAGCATTCATCTTTGCCTCAAAGAATATGGGAATTAATTGAGTGGGAGTTGTTGATTCATTGAAGAATTTGTTCTTGCTGCAACCAGGTTTTAGTCATACACTGCGATTTGATAAACTGTTAACGTAAACATGTACATCAAAAAAAAAGAAAGCTGACAACAGCAAACAGGAAACTGCAGTTGTCTAAAATCTCAAAAGTAACTAATAACTAAAGCTGTCGACACGAGGTGCAGTAGAAAGTGTAATATTTCTACAGTGTTGTGAAGATAAAGGATAAAGTAGTCGTTATAAATTGAAAATATCCGACTAAAGTAGAGGTTTCCTATAAATAAAACTATAAAAACAGAGGCGTTCTGGTTGTATAGTGAAGAGACGTCATTGCTCGGCAGGTTATCATGACCCATAGTTACGGGCTGTTGTTGGGCGCCACCTAGCGGCCGCAGTAAGAATGGCAGGAGCAATGGAAAAGGGCTGATGAAAATATAGATGGATAAAGTCCATGTGAGGACGGGGTTTGGGCAGATGGATGGTTCAACTAAACCCCGGACCTCCAAAGACAAAACTAGTCTTTGATCCCTGTGAAACTGGCAGTTTATGTTGTTTCTGTAACCATGACGACAACTTCAGCTGCCGAGGATGACGTAGTATTTCCAGGCCAAACCGGATATTAGCATATATTAGCATAAGTGCTAATTTAGGTTTATGGATCACGGCAGAAAACAAACAAAACAAAAGTCGACACAGATTTGTTCAGCGGGAAAATCTCCACTAATTAACACCACAAAGTTTTGAATACAATCATGTCACTTGTTAAACTCCTGCTGTACAGACCAATTTAAAAGATGCTGAAATATCCTGAACCGAGTTTTCATTTCTTTATAAAAGCAGCATTTTGCACAATATATCCTTTATAAAATGCATGTGTGTGTTGTGCTTGCTTTCTTCTTGTGATTAATATCATCATCACTCTTTCTTTTTTCTGTCCTTTAAAGCACAATGAATTATACTCCAAATAAAAAATGTACTTTATTAATAAAGCTTAAAGCCTAAAGGCAGAAGAGACTTGATCCAACAGAGCATAACATAAACAGACAGGAGGAGAATCTCAGAACTTAATCATGACAACTGGCACTCAAAAAAAAAAAAAAAAAAAAAAACCCAAAAAACTACTTTTGGGCTCTAAACTTTGGTTTTTAATCCATCTCACACCTCATTGGAGTGGTCGTAGTGCAGCAGGGAAGGTTTGACTGATCATGTGAAGCCAATCACCCACCATGAAATGATGTCTCTACTGGCTCCTGCAACCAAGCTTCCAGCCTCTCTTGCATCATCTTCTTGTTAAGCTGCATTTTAAGTGATGTGCGGTGTTTTGGGGCAGTGGTAAACAGTTTGTGTCCAGCTCTCTGGCTCCATCTGGTGTTTCAGAATCTGCCTATATGGGCTCTTTTTGGGATTAGCTGTAGTTTGGAGGGTTCCCCACAGTGTGGCGGTAGTATATATTAATGAAACACCTTCATACCCTCTTATGCCTGGGGTTGGCCCCTTTGAGAGTCTCTTCCAGTATTTACTTGGGAGGCTTCTGCAACCTATGTTGATATTCTCATTTATTCCTCATTGATTTCTCAGTTTGCTTTAATTTCTCTTTTTTTTTTCTTTGTCAAGCCAAGACCTGTTATTGCATATCTTTCATTTGATGTGCACAGAAACAGTTTAAGTTGTGGGTTTGTCCCTTCGTATCCACACAATGAAACGTAAGTTATGGGCGATATTAGTCAAACTAATGTGATAACATACCGCAGTGGCAAAAAGGAACATTGTGTGCATTGTCTGCCTGTTCATATATGATATGAACTGCAGGAAATACTGTGTGTGTGTGTGTGTGTGTGTGTGTGTGTGTGTGTGTGTGTGTGTGTGTGTGTGTGTGTGTGTGTGTGTGTGCAGTATTGAGTCAAGATTTACTTTGCTTCCTCATGTACATGCCCTCACTTGTATAGATGTGCAGATACTGTTCATTAAATTCTTTCTTAAAAAACTTTCACTGCTGCTCAGGGCAATGATTTTCTAATGCACCTTCCTAATGTGTTACTGAGTCAAACCCAGACAGTGCTGCTTCCTACTCGTAACTTTATTTAACCTGGAAATATTCTCAAAAAAAGAAAAACCTGTCACATTTAAAGTTCAGAAGTTCAGTAATGTGTGAATGGAAATTTGGGAAAAACCCTTTAAAGATTTACTCGTGCGTATGAGAGTGTGTTTGGTGGTAAATAATATAAAGTAAGCAGTTTTTTGTACATGCCCAAACTTCTCACTCTTCTCACACTAAACCAATGATAAACCACCCACCAGTGAAATATGAGTCATTCTTACAACAGGATTCAACCAGAGGCATTTTCAACTCATTACTCAGTGGTTTTAACTTCAGTACTGTGCTGCCTCCTCACCTGACCTGAACTGACCTGTGAATCATCCACCAACAATGCGAAGTGCAGAAGTTTCATAAAAATCAGTCTTCACCCAGTTTAATTTTTCACTTTAATATGAAGATAGTGGGACAAGTCTGTGCAGTATGTGAACAACCTGTCTGTCTGCCCTGTGCATGTGAGTGATAAATGGGTGGGGGCAGTTTTGAGGGAAGCTGATGTTTAACTAAGATAAATTGTAAAAACACCTGGCACAGTTACCTGTGCCCCTGCACAGAAAACAAAAAGGGAAGTTCCATAACTTCCTGAATATGGCTGCGATCCTGAGGGATGTCTCAGTGGAGTCAACATATGATGCTTTTTTTAACTACATAAACTATTTATATGTGTGTGGGTCATTGTATACCATTGTGTGGACGTGTTGGTCCTGCTGCTGCACCTCCAGACTCAGACTGATCAGAGGCACAACCACCCAGAACCATTGTTGGAGAAACAATTAAAAACCAACCTGAAAACAAAATGCTTCTTAAAATGTAAGGGGAAATGCCTCCTGTGCGTTTAATATTAATATATATTATACATTTACACTTTTATGAGCAATGAGTTCATGTATATGTTAATTTAAAATATATATGTATATGAATCTTACTGTTGTAACTGGCCAAAGTGGGGATCATTTTCTTAATTTTAGATATTATTAGGTGGTGAAATCTGTACATTTTATGAAATGATCTTGTAAAGAGTTAAAAATACAGTTTTCCCTCTTAGGTGTTCTCAGGTTGAAGTATAAAATAGTATCATATGGAAATACTCAACTCAAGTGCAGCTCAAATCTGTCCTTGTGTAAATATAATTAGCTGCATTACTCCTCTGCTCAGGGCAGACTGAGGTTGATATTCAGTGGCCACTTTATTAGGTACCCCTGTAAAACCTTATTCAGTCCAATACAACGACTCTGACCCCGGCAACAAACCAAACCATTATAAATCCATAGAGACTGAACATGTGACAGAGCTGTTGAATCTGAATGTACAGGTGTCCCTAATAAAGTGGGCAGGGCAGATGGATCGAATTTTGATTTCCAGTTGCTGGTCTTATTTAATCAATGCAGTGTTTTCTTTTTGTATATTTGCTCCTCAGGCACTGGTTCCCATCACACTGAACACACCACCAGATTATTTGTTGACAGCATTTTCATTTTAGACCAGACTACTCTCCTGAACCTAAAGCTTTATCCTCTATATTTTGGCTCGAATGGCTGTTATCTGCTGCTGAGTGTTTAAAGAACTTAAAACAAAGATTAGCGATCACATTCTAATATCTCACTGTGCGTAAATCATTGTGTATGAGGTAAATATTAACCCAAACAATCAGCTCCAGGGACTTTCCCCCTGCGTTTCATATTTTCTGAGCCGGTACCACGATCACTCAGTGTGGCATGAGGTGGCACAAACATCCATTTCTTTCCATCTTATTATGTCGTCTTGAACTTGTGAATCCAGGGGCCTTCAGTGCCACAGGAGAACCACCAGACACCAGATATTCTTTGGCCTCTTCTCACTGTTTGACCATTTATTCAACAGGAGCAGCTGTGCAAGCACTTTGCACTTTTTTCCTCTCTGAGTGATTCTTTCAGGCGTCCTGAGCTCAGGTCTGGATCCTCGCACCAGCCAGCGCTGTCCCCCCACTTCACCATGCACAAGCTTGTGTACTGTGTGTGTGTGTGTGTCAATAAGTGAAAGGTGAAAGTGAAGCCACAGCCCCCAGAGCTGATTTGTTTGCTCTGCAGGTTGAGGCGTGTTCAGGTCCTTTAAGGGCTGGCATGTACACACAGGTAGAGCTGGAGCCTGGCACGCACACACACACACACACACACACACACACACACACACACGCACACACACACACACACACACACACGCACGCACACACACACACACGCACGCACACACACACACACACAGAAACTATGCCTTCCTCTGATCACTTCACTTTCACCCCCCCACACGAACCCCATGCACTCGTCCCTGTGGGTGACTATCGGCTGCTGTCTACCACCACAACTGCTGGGAGAGCGCTTTAATAGCAAATTTGCATGGGAATGCCATCACTTACACACACACAGACACACACACACGCTTGGCCTGTCAGGACTGTGAGAGGTCAGACAGTGAGGTCACACCAGGCAAGATCAGGTCAGATCAGGTTAAAGTCGTCTGCAAATCTGCAGGATTTCAGAAGAACTGAGGTCAAGAGTCCAATGTGGTTTTTCTGGTCAAATGATGCAGGTCTCTGTCTGGATTGGAGGGTTCGGTCCCTGTGGCTCCTCTGACCCTGATGTAACAGACTCTATAAGTCTGTTACATCCGTTTCACACACGCTGCTGGTGACATTAGCATCTGCACATCTCATGGACATTAAATCATATTCATTAATTAAAATTAAATTAATTAATATTAACCAAGGAAGGTCAGTCAGATCCACACTTCACACATGTGAGGTTAAATTAAATTCCTTATAATGTTGATATGCACATTCAACTCTACTTTGTCTTTTTTATTTACTCCACTTGGATCATAAAGGCTCAGCGGCCTGAAGACATTTTTTTTTGGAAAAACCCTTTGACACAGTTAGAAACAAGTTGTAAAACTCATAAGAGAACCAGTATTCAAGAACAAGAACGTGGTCAGACTTCATCTGAAATTACCGTTGTTTGTCTGTTGTCAGCTGACAAACCGATGATGATGATGATGCCGATGGCTATGGAGGCCGATGGAGCAGAGGTGGACAAACAGCAGCAGAGATAGATGTAGCAGAGCAACAGCAGCATCAGGAAGAATGAACATGAGAAGCTGGAGAAAAACCCAGAGAAGAGTTAGAGAAGAAGAAAAAGAAGTTTGTTACTGATTTGTGAATATCTTTTTAAAATGTCTTTACTCTGTTACAAAGAGGAAATGTTTGTGCATGATCTAAAAACTGTGTTTGGCTTTGTCTTTGATGCTTGATTTGTTTCAGCAAATGTGAAAAGCTGTAAATTGGTTGAGGGATGTAAACGTTACAATGCGAAACAACAGCTGTAACAGATGCCGGACACGTTGACAAATCACAGAAACGGAAACTGGCACATACACAGACCAGCGGTATCGATCATGTGGACGTGTCTTGAACTGCTGTGGGTTGTTTTACCAAACTCTCCTCTGTGTATCCACATCCATCCAGTTTAGTGACCTACAATGTTGTTTGTGGGGATAAGAAAAATACCTTTATCAGTGTGGACAAGGTTTTAAAATAAAGTAAATACTACATTAAAGTAAGATAAAGTTAAAGAAGGTTGCTTGAAAAGCTGCTGCTGATGACACTACTACCCAGTATCAGTATGTTTTATATGTTCATTTATATCATGTATTGTTATATTTCCTGTTATATTTGTGTCCGATGGAGCGACACACTGAGTGGAATATGTTTTACTGCAATTAAAGAAATATCTGTAATTATGACATTTCAGGAAACAGGAAATTTACACATATTAAACATTACAAATACATTTTACTGTTTTTATTAAATGGAGGTGCAGGTTGAAATCATCAAGAGAGAAAGAACATAAATTAAATTATTAAAGTAAATAGGAAAAGCCTTGTTTTTGACCTCTAAACTCTCCACATGAAGAAAGACAGTTCAAAGAAACCATCTTTCTCTCTCGTGACAGCTTTCGTATATATTGATGATCAGACTAATAAATTACTGATAATTTACCCATATTTAATATCAGTCCAGCTCTGAATGGCTGTTTGATACTAAACTTATTTACTAAGTAGATATTTGACTTGACACAGGGTCAAAATTAGACTCAAGGCAGCAGGAAAATACATTTATCGGCCACTTGGGGGCAGTTGAACAAGCTGTTGAGGCAACAATGACAATATCAACACATTATCAACATTCAACTATTTACACTTTTTTAGATGCAGACTGTCTGTTTGTTGCTGAGCAGGAGAAAGATTTCTTCATCATTTTTATAATTAAAGCATAAATATAAAATATGAATGAGTGACTTTTCTCAGTTGACTTGTATTTGGCAGCAGTAGGTTTAGACAATTGAAGCTCAGTCAGGAAAATGCCTTCTATGCCACAAGCACTGTTTCCCGCTCTCAGTAAGCTCCACCCATTTCCATTCAATCTTATTCTGACCTCTGGCCTTCGGCCATTTCAAAGCATCCAGTTTATAAATTGTCCATCAGCCATCTTGGTTTTTTGAAACCAGAAGAAACCATACTTGGATCAGAAGGTGGAGCTGAGGAGGAGTGAGGGGTGGAGCTGACCTGCTCTGTTCTCTATCCTGATTGGGTGGTACAGTCTGTCAATCACAATGTAGCCACGCCCCCTAACTCATCCCCTGCTTTCTGGTCTATTTTCCTCTAAATGGACCATCATTTAAAAAATGAACATCATGTTGTATTGAAGACTTGAAACTAGAGACTGAGACCATAAACTCATTAGGAAAACGTTTACTGAGCTAATAAATCAAGGGAGAAGTAGGGACATTTTCCCATAGACTTCAATACAATCTGACTTCACTGACCTCAGAGTCAGAGTCCACTTTTATAGTCTATGAAAAAAACATGTTATTTAGAGTTGAACTAAAATGTGCAGACACAGTTAAACTGCCTTAAAATGATCATGTGACCTGGTCTGTAGCAGTTAGAGGGTAAAGTTTCATACTAACATAAAGTCAGTGAACCGACTCTTATCTAAGGTCATTTATTAGCTACTCATCACACCAGAACAACTAAGACTGTAACAGTATTTTAAATTGATGTTTTTTTTAATTGTTTATTAATTTAATTTTAATTTGTAAAGGAATCAATATTTTTTTTCTTACACAGAGTCACTCAAATGCTGCATTTTGGCCACTTTATTTTGAAAATACCTGAAGTTTGGAGGTAAAATAACAACATTTTGGACTAAAATAGTAAAATAAAATAAAAAGCTGATCAACTGTGAAAATGAATCTGAATTCAATACAATCTGTCTACTAATTGCGACAGATGTCAATTAGTTAAAAAGCAGGTTTGAGGCTCTTCAACATTGGCTTCACTTTTCAGCCCCACTTTTATATGCTCCGCCCCTTCACCGCCTCAAGTATGGACATCAAACCATCTGATGGAGACGTTCCCATCCTCAAGCTCCACTTCTCATCACCGCCAGCATCCAGGCTAGAGGGGAAGGACTTAAACCTCTGGATCGCCTCCAAAGCGATTCACTTCCTGCTGGCGTGTTCTGTTCACAATAAATTTCGTCACATTAAAATTTCTCACACTTTATTTTTCCTCTTTATATTTTCTCCTGATTGACATATTATTGTCCTTTTTACCTTTAAACTCAGAAATGTAGTTTACTTGTCCATCTTGACCAAGTCTGAGAAAAAAACCATGAGTAAGTTTGAGGGTTCACCTTCAAATGAGACCTAAAAGATGAAACATGTTGTCGTCTCTTCTTGCCTGATAAAATGATAATTAATCGACTTTCACTAAGCTTGTCTTGTTTGTTGTATTTAAGTCTGATCTATACGTACTGTCGTGTCTTCTGCAAGAGGCCGTTTCTCTTCTGACGTGAGAAGAGAGATTTCATCTGACCCGACATGTTTACTCTTCACAGCACGAACCTCGTCTTCCCTCTTTTCTATCGCATTCACAACAAGTCATTGATTATTAGAAACCTTTCACCTGTTGTGAAATCCAGATGTGCTGAATGAGACACATCTGAAAGGTGAGTCACCATGGGCTCCTCTTTCAATATTGGAGGTGGTTAGGAATTAGGTGTGTTGAGGTCTTGTGGGCACTTGCAGTTGGCATCGGGCTGAGATAGGAATCTGTTGTCTTTGAGTGGGTCAATGGTGAAACGAGTGCAGATGGAGGCAGCAGCAGGAGACTTTAAAGAGCTGGAGGAGAAAGAATCAGTGCTGAATCCCACCCCACAGGCTAAACTGACAAATGAGACTCACAATGAAAAAAACAAAAAAAAAAACAAAACAGTTTCTCAGCTTTTTCTTTCGTGTTTCAGTCCTTCACTGTTTTACACCCCAACCCCCTCCCCAACCCCCCCACACACACCCTTCCTCTTGCTTTTTCACACACTCTTTGAGGCCAGTTAGCCGCCACACGCTGCCAAAGCAAATCCACGCTGCAGTTATTTGATCCACACTGAGAGAACGCCTCATCGTGAACAATCACAAACCAGAGCCCTCACCTCTTTTGAAAACCTCTTTGCATCAGTTCCCTACATTAGGCCACACTTTGCATCACTCACTGCGCACATTCAAAATCCAGCGGCACACAAAAACTCGGTGGGGGCAATGGGCTTCTTGGAAACTGCCATGAAACTTGATGTGTGAATGTAAGTTGTAGCTTTTTCTCTCCGTATTTTGTCACTTAACAAATTAGTGCGATGCCAAGGAGAGTGTGTAGAGTTAAGGATGTGGTGGAGGGAGGTCGACCTGGTTTATCCTCCTTTGATTTCCAGGAATTTTAAGATCTCACACAAACCTGCAGGATTTAAATGTTTCGTTAGTAGTTTACATCTTGGTGAAAAGTATCGATAATAGCTGTGGTTTGTGTTCTTTGAGGGATTAACTAACGGGCAACTAGATTTAACTCCGTCTTTTTTTTAAAAATCCTTTTTAAATCCTTCAGACTAAAATGCATCTAAGTACTTTTAACCCAGCAGATGAGTTTATCACTGAGTGAGACAGTGAAACATGCAGACGTGTTGAGGTTGACTATCGCAAAAGTTTCAGCTTATGGTTTTGTGCGTTGCTGTTCACTCAACCTTGAAGTACATGCAGGTGTTTCCCATCCTGCACCACTACATAGACCAACCCATGCCAGTTTCAGGCTCAGCATTATACTGAATTTAGTCTCCAGATTTCTGCAGCTGTTATCTGTGCTGTGTTTTCTCATTTTCGTTCGTGATGAATGTAGATGAAGATAAAATCTACAATAAAGGTTCCCTCCAGAAAGTTCGAACACATGTACAAATACTTCGCTTTAAAAAAGAATTATTGACTGATTTAAAAAATGTTAAAATTGCATTGACTCTTGTTGAAACAATCTATAATCTATGGATATAAAAATACTTTTCATTGTAAAACTCCTGGATCCAACTTAAGTAAAAAGTTCAGTTTTGGCGTTTGCACTGGGAGCTTCACATTTACCTGTCACGCTTGTGCAAGTTGCATATTGGGCCACGACTGGCTCTCATACCAGTTGTGATGTCACAAAATCCTGTTTAATTAAAATTTCCTTAAAGGTCCTATTTTACATTTTTTATCTTGTGTTTATATCCATAAGAAGAAATATTTGAGTTTTAAGACCCCAAAAGACTGTATGGACCTTTAACATCTACCTTTAGACTGTATGGACCTTTAACATCTACCTTTAGACTGTATGGACCTTTATAATCAGTCAGTCAGACTTAAACTAGGAAGCAAAGATCCTGTTGAGTTTCAGTATAAGTCATCAGACTCACAAACTGAAGTGAACTTTGACCCCAGTCAAAGAGAAGTGACCTGAGGCAGAATCTTGCTACTGTTTGAACTGAAGGAAATATAAGCTGCCTTCAACATCACACAACAACCCGTCTGTGCTGGAGTTGAGTGTGAGTTTGAAAAGGTTATAATATGCTTCTTTTCCTCTA
This sequence comes from Rachycentron canadum, assembly GCA_038496675.1. Classification (NCBI taxonomy): domain Eukaryota; kingdom Metazoa; phylum Chordata; class Actinopteri; order Carangiformes; family Rachycentridae; genus Rachycentron; species Rachycentron canadum. The sequence continues at coordinate 23,343,213 of CM076657.1, forward strand.
GTTTTCCTTTGCTTTTTCAGACGATGGTCTTCATGGGGGTGGGTGGGATCAACCCAAATTTTTTCTTAGGTGTGATAAACATAAAATGTAAATCTGAGATTAGAATTTGAATTTGCAGATCAATTCACGGTTCCTTTTTTTTTTTTTTATTTTGTAGTAAAAATCAACTTTCACCTGTAGCTACAAATTTTCAAGGCTCTTTCAAGTCTCAAAAAGAGGAAGTCCACCACAATGAAATGACTGTAAATACAACTGCCTGCTATATCAGAACCGTGCTCCATCTAAACATACTCATCAAGCTTTTTTTTTTTTTTTTTTACAATTAATTTGCACCTGCCTGAAACAGCTTTGAACACAGTGTATGGAAATTACAGGATTCATGTCAGTGAGTTGCTTCTAAAAGTCAAATTAAAAAAGGACAAATAATTTCTTTTGTTGTGATTTTAACATTAATCCCTCAATTTGTGTGGGGGGTGGGATTATGATTTTATTTGATATTATTTTATATATTAATCTGCTTTGAGTGTGAGCCCGTTTAAAGATAATATCCAAACATCTTCCTTTATTACAGCAGCAGGCAAATATTTGAGTGTTGGGGGGGTTGGTTGAAAATATTTGAGAGGGGCATATTGTTATTGTCAACACACACCATTGATTTATGGGTTTAACTGTCTTGACTTTTCAACCACATCTTTGTCGTCACGGCCTGAAGGAGAAACACTGATCACTCTGTTATTTCAGTGCAGCTTTGTCTGAATGCACTGACAATGAACTTGTAGTACATACTTATAATATAATGTCATATAATATATAATATAAGTTAGTTATAGTTCTGGCTCCTTTTTTTCTTTTTCTACATTCATATGTTTTTGAAACTACAAGCTCAATTTACCCTGATTGTTTTTCATTCTGATTCAGATTTTTATCACGTCACAGTCGGAGTCAGTTGAGCTGCAGTTTGACCAGTTGTTTCTCTCTTGCAGTGGCTGCGTGGGAGCTGCTGGTTGAGTGGATTCTCCGTCTTAAGAACCATCGGACTGTTACTGTCCAATATGACAGTAACAGTTACCTGTGCCGCCCTTTATTCCTGACCGCTGCTCCTCTGTGATTCTCACCCTAACCCCAGTTATTGTTGCCATAAAACCCAAACACAGAGAGGGAAAACACTTTTCCCTCTGCTCTCTGATTGGCTGATCAGACCTTCATGCTTTTTGATGATGTCTGAGGGAATAAAAATGAGGCCTGATAACAATGGAGTTTGGTTTTATATGCAAATATTTATTGCTCCTGTGTGTTAATGTCTTGGATGTGGAACCTGCTACAAACAAAATCTTTATTTAGTTTAACTTTTATTTTTTTATGTTATTTAAAAAATTGGTCTTCTTTCTTCTTCTTCTTTCCTTTCTTATGTTTTAAAAAAATGGAAACACTGCACTAGAAAAAGTAGAATAAAGGTGTGAGATTAGAGTGTGTGTTTGTGTGTGTGCGGCCTGGGGCTCTGGTCTGGTCTGGTCTGGTCTGGTCTGGTCTGGCACGACAAGAATCTGGAGAGGTGCAGCCCATCCCAGTGTCCACTGAGATCCAGGCCCGGGAATAAGTCTGATGGAGCCATCAAAATAAAACCTGTCAACAAATAACAAATTTCCTGTGGCAGCACATGAACCCGTTTGTTGGATTATTCTGTTGTTGCTTCGTGATTTTTGACCGGAACATGAACCCGATCAGCACATTTCTGTTGTTTTTTTTCCAGCCAAGATATTATACTATTAAAGCCTATTGTCTCTTACCAAGATCCTCTGATTATACAGCACATGCACTACAAGTCAGGCTAATTCTATTCACAAGCCTAAACAGGTCAGTGTTGGTAACCCTCTCTACCACAGCCAGACAGATCCATCTGTGCGGCTCGTATCACTCTCACGTTGACTCCTCTCCACCGGTTACTTAGAAATTCAGGACTCATTTTTAAAATGATTCAGATTATGCACAAAATGTTTTTTTGAACAAGCCTCGACTCATATTGGGGCAGATTTGAGCAGGAGCGTCTGGTGATCTGATCCGACCTGCGTTCTTACCTGGCTCTGTAGCAACACGTTAGCAAACTTAATAAAATATTTATGGTCCTTATTGTGAGTCTGTGTGTTTATTTTACTTAGAGACTAATTTGTGACATTTGAGTAGAGTGTTACGTGACAGACATACCAATACAGAGTCTCAGGAATGAGTCCTGAAACCTGCTTAGTAGTTAGCATTTTAGCACCTTCTGTTCCTTTTAGTCTTTAGTCCTTTGGTTCCATCGCTGAAATAACATGATTACAAGGTTTTCAGGGACATTAAACTTTGCTTTTGAAAAAGGCGTCAGAGCTAATTTAAACTACAAGTTGGAAGGTTAATGGTGGTGATGTTGGTTTATAGCTTAGACGATGTTGACGACCATTAGCGGGCAAATACTGGTTGTTAAAGAAGTCAGGTTGTATTGAAGTCTATGGGAAAATGTCCCTACTTCTCCTTGATTTATTAGCTCAGTAAACGTTTTCCTAATGAGTTTATGGTCTCAGTCTCTAGTTTCAACTCTTCAATACAACATAATGTTCATTTTTTAAATGATGGTCCATTTAGAGGAAAATAGACCAGAAAGCAGGGGATGGATTAGGGGGCGTGGCTACTGTGTGATTGACAGACTGTACAATCCAATCAGGATAGAGGACAGAGCAGGTCGGCTCCACCCCTCACTCCTCCTCAGCTTCACCTTCTCCTCCAAAGATGGTTTTCTACTGGTTTCAAAAAACCAAGATGGCCGACTTGAAACCAGCAGCTGACAAACCGATGGTGACGTCAGGGTGAGTTGACAGTTGATTTATAGCCTAAGATTAGTTTTCTATTCTGGTGGTTTAGACATCAGTTAATATTCTGTAATAATCCAAAAGTAAATAGGAAAAACTTGCTTTTTGTTGAGGGAGCCATGGTGACACTCACATCTAGGTTGGCCTACAGAAATACGTCACCCCTGCAGCACCTTATATCTCTGTCACACTGGACGGTAACTAGTTTAATGTGAAATGTGATCTTTCCTCAGAAAAACAACGGCACTGTCAGCACCTTTAGAAGGAGACAGCAACATACCAACTAGTTTAGCTTTAATAGGAATGTCTCCGCCTGTAGCGCAGCAACAAAGGAGAATAATTATATAATAATTTGGTGATATTTGTTTTTGTGAACTTTTGGAGGGAGCCAGGCTCGCTGCCTGTCTTTATGCTAAGCTAGGCTACGCAAGACTATAATACTAATCCTCATCCTAATAGTGCTGTCATGTTAAAGAATACTTTACTGATTTGGCCTTGAACTCATCCAACACTGTGAGAAAGGATCAAAACTGATGCAGCATCATTTTATCTACTCCACATTACCCACAATGCAACTTACTTATTAGTACATCAAATTAATTATTGATTAATATGTATTTAAACGTTGTTTGAATAGTTTTATGCACATTTCTCTCACAGAAACTAAAATGTTGTTAAAAAGGAAGGAAAAACTGGGAAGGAAGTCTGTCACATAAATAAACCTAATATTTGCATCAAGGGTATCACAATGATTGTCCTTTGTTTATTTGTCCATTTTCTTAATATTCTATATAATTTAACATATGATTCTCTTAAATGTTTTTTCTCATGTAGTTACTCAAATACACAGTCACTTACATAAATAGCAGCAGCAGTGAAACTGCATGCATAAGAGAGATTTGTAGTTGGAGAAACTGTGAGATCCCAAGGGGATTGTTCGCCAAAGACAGGCGGCTATAAAACACGTCAGTCAACCCGCCAATTTGATTTTCTTCAGTTTAACTACACGATATTAGCGATATAAGCAGTATGCACTGGGAGAAATGTAAGTACAACACAACATTGCTCTTTTATTACATGATATACACAAATTTTAAAATATATTTCATGTGGGTTTTAATATATAGATGTAGCATTTATTGATGTGCAGTTTAAGATTAAACCACTTTGATCAGAGCTTCTTAAAAATAAGTTTCACCTCATCTCTTGTGCAGCTTGTGTGCATTACATCAGTTTTAAAGAGGTGGACACAATATCATGAAGAGAATATACTATTCCATACAATTTCATGCGTTGCATTGCAACCTTTGAGAAACTTTCATTTGATTTGATGTGATTTTTTGTCTGTGTTTCTGAGACGAAGACGTTTATTTCATCTGAACTTTGAAACTGAAACTGACTCCACTCTTGTGTTTTTGTATTTGATTCATTAATTTATAACTTCAAAAGATTAATAAGAAATGTGGTTTGTAAAGCTCTGACTACAACATCAACATATCCAGTGATTCTCCTGCCATAAAACTAGATGAAATGTTTAATCCAGGTGTTTTGGTGACTTTTGGAATATTAACATGTGGAAATAACGATATTTTCCTGTTTTCCTGTGAACTGTGTCTGGATCAGTATTAAAGCTGCTGTGTCAGACTCTTTTGGAAAGAGGAAGGTGGTCTTTTGGAAGTTGGCTGCATGTTGCCATTGGTCCAGAATCTTGATATGCAAAATGGTGGCCGACCTCCACCACAGTAAAAGACTACACAGCTGTGCAGCTTCCTCTTTCGTGTGTGTGCCTTGGTGATTGTTTGTCTGTCTGTGTGTGTGCTCATGTGTTTCAAACCGAGGGAGATGAAAGACAACAACAGCCTCTGCTCAACTGAGTTTCAATTCAAAGACACATACTGTGGCTTTTCTTATAACTGTGCATTTACACCACTTTGTCCCCTGTGTTTTATGGTCTCCTGTTATGAATCACTTGGTACAATGAGCTCCATTACCCTGTTTGCAGCAATCTCCTCACTAATCCTTTGGCAGGAACCTTAACAAACCTTTTGTTAGTGCTGTTGAGTGACAGCCTCACTTCCCGACCTCCTGCTTGCAGCAGCTCTCTGTTGGTCAGTATTTGGTCATGCATTAAATGAAAACTTTGCTTTACACTGTCCTCGTCGAAATGTCTTTCTGCAAGCTGCTGTAACATAAGCTGCAGATGTTTGCAAGTTAGCATTTCAATAGCTAACTATATTTTGAGGGATTTTAAAATTGTTTTTTAAAAAAACAAACAAAAAACCTCTGTTATCTGTGTTGTAATATTTCTCCACTGTATGAAAACTGTTCCCTGGACGTTAACACCCCAACAAATGCAATCAGACATGTTGAGTCATTTCCCTAAATCACACGTCACCAATCGAAACGATCATCCTAGGAGCTGGAGGTAAACCTCCATTCACTGAGTTTGTAGTTTAGCATGATATTATATGTAACCGTCAAGTTATAGTCATAGTGTAGTTATAGTCAAATATGTAATAAAGTACATAAATTGCCACAATGTAGCTGAAGTTAGCGTCGTTAGCTAGCTCCTTACATTGACATTTCAATCAGAAAAAGACAAAAACTGTCAACCGCATTTGTGCAACAGGAACTTAGGGGGTGGGAGATGTGTCTCCAGCCCCTATTTCTGTTCAGCTTCATGGGCTTGTCTGTGCACGGCACTCGGTCATGCCGTTCTGTCTGTCTAGAGCTTGTCTGACCTATGAAGGCAGATCAATCAGCTGCAGAAAGGAATCTGGACGAGATACTGTCAGGACGCCCTCAACTGAACAACAGGGGTTATACAGAGGGCAGAGAGAACAGGAGTCTGGACCGCAGGTCTCCCTCTTCCATCACTGGGAGTGATGGGAACAACAGACGCAGGCTGAAGGTCAGAGGAGCAGGTTGGTAACTGGAAGGAAATTCTTAGCAGGAGATTTAGGGCGAGTGCTCCTGTTCTTCCAGCTCAGTGCTGATGAGATGATATCTTCCACGCCAATAAATTCAGCACAGACAAGAGACAAATACCACCAAGTCAAGTCAGGTCAAGTTGATTTTTATTTATATAGCATCAGTTTGAAACAGAAGTTAAGTCAAGGCACTTTCCAAATGGAGCAAGTTTAATCTTCAGTTGTCTTCAGACAGTTCAGTTCTGCCAATTTGATGAAACTGTTCTGTCCAATGGTTAAATTATAAAATTTTAGGCCATTACTAAGAACATTATCTGTGCAGGGAACAAAATCAAAAATATAAGGACAGCAGTAGTTGCGCAATTGAGCAAATTTGCAAAGTGATGCTGCTATTTAAAAAAAACAAAAAAAAATCTTTAAATTTATTAAACAATGTCCAACCTCATAACACATTCAATGAGTCCCTTCACAAGTTTTCCTGAAACCAAGATTATGTTATCTGCTAATGCATATAAACAATGTACACCAATCATAAATATACTGAGGTTTAGGGAAATAATCAAATCTGGCCAACTGAATGCTTGTGTGTGATTTTGGCGCTTTGTTTTCTTGTAGCTGCTTGTTGGGATTAACTCATGTCAGTGGACTGTGTTGATGATGTGAGATGAAGTTGTACAGATAAAATGTGATTTCCTGTTAAAATCACCACACCTGCCCAGTGTGAGTACAGTAAATATGCGTCATCAGTTAGGACACAGATGTAAACGCTGAGGGTGATGAATGACACTGTGTGAAAATATGAACAGGTTCTCACCAGAGGCCTCCGCACGCTGCAGCGCTTAAAGCACATGTGGCACTTCCTTTGCCATAAAACTACCATATTTCTTGTGCCTACATGCCATTTTAATTTGTACTGGATTAACTGTACACAAGTCCAGATTTACTGCTGGCCTAACGGTATGCTGCCACAATCTCTCCCCAACAGCCAGAAACGCCCACTCTGTGTGAAATGGAGATCTGATAATGAAATTGTTACAAATAAATAATAATAACAATCTGACTTTCATGTCATTGCCAGGACATTGCAAAATCCGAAAGATGTTGTTGCACTGAGGTTATGGGGTTACATCACTTTCTGTTGGCAGAGATTACAAAACACAAAGGCACATTTAAGTTTGGCAGCGGGTACACTCCTCTCGGGGGTGGTCTGACTTTTGGGATTTGGAATGATGCTAATTTTTCATAAAAATTTCCAGCAGCTTTTCAGCTCAGCCTCAGAGAAACTAGAACGCCAGAGGGGTTTAACCTGCACATGGCGTTTAAACCGAGCAGGAGAGGAGTTTCTCCTTCTATCAGCCACAAAACAACATCAGTACTTTGGAATGGAAACATCCTCATAATGACACTTTTATTATGAAATAAATTAGTTAGTAGTCGTCCACCACTTTGGTCGTCTTCTTCAGGGAAATAGCTGCAACAACTATGGGTGAATTGCCTTGAAACTTGCTAACGATATTCATGGTCCCAAGAGGATAAACGCCAAGGGCTGAGCCGTGATCCTCTAACTTTTGATCTTGTTCCATCATCAGGCCAAGTTTTAATATTTCACTTTATGACTAAAATACCTGCAAAACAGGTGATATACCCATCAGCCCCAGCTTTACTTTATGTTTAGTGAAGATTAGTGAAGGTTAGCGAACATTAGCATAATTAACTAGAGGACCCTGGTAAATAGTAATGACCAATGCAGCACATTAGCATTATCAATGTAGCATTCTGATGTTAGCTTTTAGCTCAAATTATATATTTATAATAATAATAATTGTAACAACCATAATAATCCAATTATCAACAATACTGGCATTTTAAATCTAGATTATAAATAAGTAAATTCATTATTGTACATGCAGCAATTTATAATTGATTATTATTTTCAACTGCAATTAGTTTATTGACATATGAAACTAAAACTATATTACATTTACAATGCAAATGTGTAAATAATGAATTAAGATGCTTGGAGTCATCCTTAAATTTTGTTGTGATGCTGTGAGTCTGAGGAGAGTCTGACCACAACGATGCTGTTGAAAGGTCTGTCAGGAGACAAGTGGAGGCGTCTCCTCGTCGTCCTGTAAAACTTCCTCTGTGAATGTGTGTAAAAGTAAAAGTGGAGGTTAAAGGGGAGGTGGAGACTTGTCCTGGTGCTTAATGAGTTATTCCTCCCTCCATTCAGTCCTTCTTAGATTACTTTTTAAAAAAAAAATGCTGTTATTTCATTCATTAATACGTGGATTTTTATTTTACTTCCTACTGATCAAATATCATCCTTCAGCCTTTTTCATCTATTTCAGGTTCACAAGAGCTGTTCAGGTTCATGTACTGTGGCGGAAAACGCCATTACTCTGACTTTGTATAGCCTCGGGCCACACTGAGGGATCGCACTGTCTGTAGCTTCACAGATACACTACTGCTGCTTTGACTTTAACAGAGGCCCTTGGCGTCTGATCAGATTTCTCCTCATGCTTATGCTTGCATGAAATCACTGGTTGTAAACATTCGGATGTACCATTGGAAACCCTTTAGCCTGAATTCTCTGTTTGACTGGCTCCACAGGACACTTAGTGTGTGAATAAGTACAGAAATGATGGAAAGCTCCAATGTTTATATGTTTATTATTATATTATATTCATATTGAATGCTATTAATATCATAGCTTTTTTTTTTTTTAACTGATTGAAAAATTGATCTCATACCTATAATCCATGACACATACAGTATCTAAAACATTATAACACAGAGTTGCCATGAAGCCTTTATGATAATTTGCAATGTTGCAATAACAGTCATAACAAGGTGTAATGATGCAATCCATGTCATCCTAGAGTCTATAAAATCAAATGAACATTAATCACCATCTTCATATTGTGAGGAGAAAGGGTTGTTGTGTTGTGTGATTATTGCTTTTTGACAGTTAAATCAAAACAAGTTGACAAAAAATAATATATAGAAATTTCACTTAAATGCTACTTGTATGTTATTTCATATTTATTTCATTTTATGCTGATTTTTTTTATGTCTTTTATGCTTTTTGACATTTCAGTTTTCACTTTACTCTTATTTCCTAACTACTTCAGTGATACATTTCCTGAATTCCTCTTTGAACTTTGCAAAAAAAAAAAAAAAAAGTTTGTTTGGAGCATTTAACAATGTTCATGTGCAACATTTTGTAGCAAACTTTTCAGGCTGTGAAAAGTCTCAGTGTGACCCCTTGTCTCAGGTTTAACTTTTCTCACAGGAAGTTCAAAGTAGGGATGTTGTGGATTATGGTCGTGAACCCTGTGAACCCATCATGTCCGTCACGGAGACTGCCTCGAGACAACCGAAGGGAAATTAAGTCATGGATATGTGTTTCTCTCCCCAGCCTCCGTAGCACCACCATCAGCACTGGGCAGGTCCAGACCGTACCAGGGTGTTCGAGTTAGAGACCCAGTGAAGGAGCTGCTGAGGAGGAAGAGGAGTCTGGAGCTTCACAGCAACAAGACGGCAATCCCGACTGTGGTGAGGACACCGTGCTTTTTATGTTATTCATCAACAGATGTGTCTGCATTTTAACTCTTTTTAAATGAGGTGCACATTAAAGTAAACAAAAATGATGTGAGACCAATCTTCTTGTTTCTTTATGTTACATTTATCTTGTGATACATAAACCACGGCAAGTTTCCATATTGGCCTTCTGCCTTTCCAAAGAAACTTTCCAAAGAGCTTCCCTGTACTTGTACAGTTAGTCATTAAACAAATGAGCAGCACAGGATGATTAATCAAACACTGCAAACCATTTTAGGAGAAATTCTTTGAAAGCACAGAATATACAGAACTGAAGAGAGTTTATGAAATTAAAATAATAATAATAATAATAATAATAATAATACAAACATACAGCATAGGAGTAAAATTACTTTTAAACGAACTGTGGCAGCTACTTTAGGCTTTAACTGAGCTCATAAACTTTTTTGAGATGTTGTGTTTGACTGGTTTCCATGAAACACACAGCACCTCTGGTTTTCTCTTTGATGAACCACTGACTCATGTCGAAATACCAGGTTGCATTAATAGTTCTGAGGCTTTATCTGCATTAGTCTCCAGGCTAAAACACATGCTTTGTGCAGGAGCTCAAAGCTGCTGCAGACGCACATGGACTGAACCTCCACAGGTTGTTCAAGACTGTTCTGTTTCACCAAATGGGACATTGTGGTATTCTCAAGAGCAGAAATAAAGGGTCCCCGTGGGATGTGAGCAGTCAGGACCCCGGGTCTATCATAGAGCCAAAGGGGGGTGGGGGGGGGGGGTTTGCTTTTATATAATCCAGGTGTTTTTCCATGACAGTTACAGCCATTCCCTGCATGGCTCCAGGCCTGGGCACACAGCCCTATGCAAAATAACTTGCAACCTTGCCAAAGAGCCCTCCCCCTTGGCATTTATTACATCTTCTAGACCAGTAGAGGATAGAAACAGCACATTCACACACACACACACACACACACACACACACACACACACACACACACACACACACACACACACACATGCACACACTCCCCTCATACACACTCTGTGATAACATCAAGAAGAAAAACACATGAAGCATTATCTGATACTAAGAAAGTTTCTGTGGAACATGAAAATAGTTCAGTGACATTAATGAAATCGAACATCATCCAAAACGTTCTTGTAGTAGTTAAATGCATCATGAGCAACTAACCTCAGGGAACCACTTCATCTTTAGCTTTTCAAACGATACCAGTGGTTTTAATTATTATAATAATGTCTTCACATGCATTGCTCCTTACGTAGAAAAGTTTGACACCTGGGAAATAAGGCTTTTCTTCTACACTGCCACCATGCTCATGTGTGCCACTGCACTAAAACAAACAAGTGGTTTTGTGTTGGGTTGTCTTGTTGTCACTGTGAGGTTGCAAAACAACCTCCAGGAATTCACTGAGCCCAGCCAAGAAATAAAATATCTGCAGCATGTGACCTTCAGTGAAACCACAGATGTTGTTTTACACTATAGTTTTTGTGTAAATTAAACAACCCAAAACAACTTGATTCGTGGTGCCTGCAGGCAGTTTCTTCTTCAAGAGCGCGGTTCCCCTCTGTTTCTAGTCCGTATGCTAAGCTAACTGGCTGCTAGCTACATGTCTAGGGCACAGAATTGAGTGAGCTAGCGATCTACGCCGAAGTCCTGGCTAATCCAGGGAGTGTGAACCCTCTGTGACGCCACCCGCCAGTTTACGAGAAGCCTCCAGTTCGTAGTGTGTCTGTCGGTCATCTTGGTTTTTCAGAACCAGTAGAAACCATATTTGGAGGAGAAGGTGGAGCTGAGGAGGAGTGAGGGGTGGATCTCACCTGCTCTGTACTCTGTCCTGATTGGGTGGTACAGTCTGTCAGTCACAATGTAGCCACGCCCCCTAATTCATCCCCTGGTCTATTTTCCTCTAAATCTAAATTTTCCTGTAAATCTATTTTCCTCCTGTCACCGTGACCACGCTCACAATTATGTATAACTTTACAATTATGCAAAACTTAAACTTCTAACAAAGTCTGTGGGGACTGACTGACCTTTCCCTTCACCTGATAAAGCCCTCTTGTGGCTGTAGTAATTGTGACAGAGGCAGAGGAGAACGTCAGAGAAAGTTTTATGACCTGATTTGAACCACGATCTGTGCCTCAATCACCAAGTTGTTTTTGTGCCTAAAGCTAACCAATTTGTGTCAGCCTTGTCACGCCATAAAACGGTTAGTTATTTATGTGGTTGTATCCAGAACTGATGACTTGTTCATAGTTTCATACACAAATATGTCAAAACGGACAGTTCTGGTATGTTCATGTCTTTATGTATTAGTCTGGTTCATTCAGTTTCTGTTCAGAGGCTCTTAGAGTTTGATTAGTCATTTTTTCTTGACTGATTTTTTTCCTGTTGACTGTGAACATGCACATGGTTCTTTAAACACAGTAAGGAGGGAATGACTGGACAGGATCTTTGAACTTAAAATGAAATTTCTTCTTCAGGATCAGAGAGTAAAAAAGTGTCAGACAAATGAGGAAGCTGAGAAATGTAGTGTGTTCAATCAAGATAAAAAAAAAAAGAAAAAGTATTTGAATAAGTTTAATTTGTAGTCCATGAATTGCAAATGAATAATGGCATTTTGGCATTTTGGCTGGAACATTTACAGCTCTGTTCATCATAAATAAACCAATACATACAATTAATTAATTCATAATTCAGGGTCAAAATGATGTGACTTCCTGGTCGGCTCAGGACATGTGGATATATCTGTGTGTTTACATCGTCACAGCTCAGCAGCTTCAGATTTTAAGTGCAGTAACTGAACATAAGATCCATTAGTTCTTGATCTGGAGCTTTTGATCGTATCACAGGGTCTTCGTTTAGAAATGCAGTTGTTAAAAAGTTGCTCAGCAGCAGCCACTGATAAACCTCGTCTAAAACAATCAGGAAGAGTTTATAAACCTCGTCAGCAAAATTAAACTCAAGGTCCATTTACTAGTTGTTTCTGAGCTTTCAACATCCTCACATGGTCATCCTCGGCGGTGTGAGTTTGTGCGTTTTGTGTCATGTAACTGTCGGGATCGTTGTACAATCAAGATTAATCTCTTAACAGATTTAGCTGCTGTTCAGCTGCAGGTAGAAACTGTGAATCCTGTAATTATATTTCAGTGAAACACCCACATCTATGCAACATTTACAATTTCATCCACACACACACACACACACATTTATGATCTTGACTCAGCTGCTGCTCACACCTGCACATGATCGGTAAAAGTGTAAATACTGATTATTTATATATCAACATGGTCCAGTTCTGCAGCAGCAACATGACAATATGGTTCCTTTTGTTCTTATTTTCTTTTTTAATTGATGTAATCTTTGTTCTTTCTAGGATGTGGTCACACACAACAACCAGTTACCATACACACAAGGTAATTGTTCATTGAAAACTGATTCCTGTGAGTGAAACATGCGTCTCTACATGTTTTTTTGAAAGACTCTTCTCTCTTTGACCTTCAGCCGTCTTTGGCCCTGATGCTGCCGGCGGCTCCACGGCCGAGCTGTCAGCTGCAGCAGGAGACGGAGGGCTGCAGTGCACAGGATGGAAAGCTCCGCCCCCTGTCACCAGCGCCGGCCTGCAGCCGTGGTCCTCGCCCGAATACGGCCAGCAGGACCCCTCGGCTCAGACTCTGGCCTACCCAGCCACCACCCTGACTGCAGACTTGTACATGCAGACTCTGTGCCCCAGCTACACCATGCTGACCTACACACACACACCACTGCTCACCAACTTCGGGGTGAGTCGGAGAAAACTCACACAAACTCTGTTTGAACTTTTAGCAGACAAGAAAAATACAAAATGCATTTTACAAAAGGAGACTTAAAGAAGCACGATTTCTTGGCAGGGCTGTGAACAGATATTTTTGGGGGCAGGTGCTCAAGCGAATAAAGGGCACCTCATATTTTTTAGAAAATAAAGTTGCAGATGTTTATTACTCAGACAATGCTCTTTAGCACTGACCACTTCTACATTTATCTACGTCTACATTTATTAGCTTTGCTAAGTGTTTTCACATATAGTTTATTCCCATAAAATAATAATTCAACAAATCTGAAACCAACAAAACTGAAAACATTTTCTTGTAATAAATATAATAATAAACCAATCAATGTAGGCCTTAAACCAGATACAAAACATTGACAACATCTTGATTGAACACACTACATTTCTCAGCTTCCTCATTTGTCTGACACTTTTTTACTCTCTGATCCTGAAGAAGAAATTTCATTTTAAGCTGAAAGATCCTGTCCAGTCATTTCCTCCTTACTGTGTTTAATCAATGTCGTTCAGAGCCGATAAATGACCCAGGCCTGAATGAATATTGTTATATTGCTCTTCCATTTCCAACCAACAGCAGATGTTCGCAGGTTTTTTTACCAGAACAAAAGGGGCTTTAATGATAGTTTTGGTTATTTGACGTGGGTTTGTGTGTGTGTTACCTGCAGATCAGTCACTGCATTGGTACCAAAGAGTGATGAGCTTGTTGAGAGGATGTGATCTCAGTCTAGTTTCCCAAATGAACATGTTTCCCTGAACTGAACTTTTTGTTGTTCCTCATTGTTCTCTGTAGACCATACCAGTGGCCCCGTCACCAGCCTCCCTCCCTCAGATGGAGCTCCCAGACTCAGGGCTGACCTACCTCCCCTGGGCCCAGCCCCTGACCACCATCTCTACCATGCCCAACCCAGGGGTCCAGTTTGCCCCTGGCTCTGCAGCCCTGTCTGGCTCACCTCTGGTGCACATGCCCTTGTCCATGTCTTTGACCACCATGATCCCCCAGCTGGAGACCCAGGGTGCAGACGCTCAGACGCAGATCCTCGACCTCCCACAGCGTTCGGAGCACCAGCTGGACCCTGAAGCAGAGGGCCAGGCTCTGGATGAGGATCCGGCTCTATCCCCGGAATCGCCAAACCTGCTGGACAAGCTTCTGGAGGATCAGAAGGAAGATGGTGAAGAGGAGGACAAGGACTCGTACAGCAGCTCGCTCTTCATTCCCTGAAAAACATGAAGGTTCATTTAGTCCGTCTTCGTGTTTTCTCAGGGGCCATGTTCTTCCAGGACTTTGTTCCAGGTGTAATTTCTAGTATTAATCACGACAGCCATCTGTTTCATTGCCAGAGCCGTGTTATTGTGCATGCTGGGTAATTTCTCTTTATTATAACTTGGGTCTTGATGTTCTAACCGTCACCACAGTGAGGGGCTAAAGCCCCCAGAAATATATGGTTGTTGTATTCGTTACACATTTATTTTTGCTAATATGCAACTTAAGGTCCTGTTTTGTAGCAATACATAATTTTAACTAATTAGTTTCAGAAAATACATCATGTATGATACATGATGTATTTTCTGAAACTAATTGGGAACACGTACAGCGATAAGTCTTTCAACGATGAGATGAGCTGTAAACCAGATTCTTTAAGTTAAAACAGGAAAACTGTGTGTGTGCAAACTATGACAAGAGGCAGATTAAAGCTAAACCACCCAATTCAGCTGTAAAGTGTGTTAAAGGTTTTACAAGAGACAGTTTAGGTCATTATTTATAGATAACCCTCATTTCACCTGGTTCACACTCAATAAATACCCACATTTATCATCATTTACTGGTGGCAGATGCTCAAGCAAAGACAAAAGGGAATCTCTCTCTTAATTATTATTTAAAGTTACTTACATATTCATCCCAGTCAATACATGTACACTTGCAGATGTTTACTATTCAATGGGTTTCAGTTTTCAATTTGCACAAAGATAATCACAAAAACAGGCAACAACGAAGAAAAGACGCCACACTGGTTTTAGAGCTGATGACACGGGACAAATTTAAAACTTATTGTAAAATTAGAAAAAGAAATAGAAAAAAGAAACAGGGCACAAACCTGAGGCAGGTGTTTGAGCACCACCTGAGGTCGGTCCCAGATCTCAATGATTCACTTCATGACTCAAGACCTAAACTGTGTTAAATCTTGTTAACAGAAACACTTTTTCTTTTTACACTTTTCCTCCGGTTACAGCCACAATGCTCTTTTTATTTGCATAATGTGCTCTCAGAGTACGATCTTACATTTCACATCAAACTGCTGTATGACAGTAAGTAAAGCTGATTGTAGTCAAATCTTTGTTAGCAGTTACTTTCCTTTTCCTTCCTTGTGTCCTGATCCATAAGAAACAGATGTTTTCAGACGAACAAAGATTAGGTTCAATCAGTGTCGTCGACGTTTTCATCACTGACAGAAAATCTGTGTTTGAAAACAAACTGTGGATGAAGGAAGTGCTGTTTAAATTTGTAGGAAAAGGTCATGGACACAAGGTGAAAACTGTGAACGGTAATAAATGATAAATAACTCATTTATCAATAAATGTGCTGCCAAACATTTTCATATTCATTCAGCTTTAAACTTCAGGAAATAAACTTTCTTATAGGTTGTTGTTAAAGCAGAAATAATATGAGGTACTTTAAAGTTTCTCATCTCCTCACAAGGATTTGTAACATGCAGCAGAGAGCGTCGGGCCCCGGCTGAGGATTGCACCCTGGCGCTCGTGCTTCCTCTCGGCAGTGAAGGCCCTTTCAAGCCCGCAGGGTTTTTTTTAACAGGGGGAACTGACATTGTGAGAGGGGCTTCAACTCATAGGTCACATTTCACACCTGGAAACGTCTGAGATTGTATCACTGGGGGCGGAGGATGTGCCAGGAGTGACGCAGGCAACATATGATAAGAAGTTTTCTCCTGCAGAACTATACACTAACAAAACAGGCAGTGAGATTATAGGTGACACTGATAGACATCAACAAGTGATAACCAACTAAAGGAAAAACAGAAAGGAGTGAGAATAAATCAAGATGACACCATGTGAGTGGTGCAGGCAGACGTTGTGAAATTGCACAATTGTCTTGCACAGGAGAGTCTGTATGAATTTCAGAGGAGAGGTAACAGCCATAACATTATGACTCTGACAGGTGAAGTGAATAACATTATTACCTGGTTACCATGGTTACCTGTCAGTGGTGGATACATCAGGCAGCAGCTGAACATTTAGTCCTGAAGTTGATGTGTTGAAGCAGGAAAAATGACTTTGACCAAACTGTGATGTGACGACTGGGTCAGAGCATCAGAAGCTCCTACAATGGACACAGGAGCATCAGAACTGGACCATGGACTAATAAAAAAGGTGGTCTGGTCTGATGGATCAGGTTTTCTTTTATATCCTGTCGATGCTTGGGTGTTTGAGTCATACTGTCTGAGTCTTACTGCAAATATCTTGGTGCAAGACACCAGAGCACCTTCAGAGGTCTAGTGGAGTCCAGGCCTCAACCATAGACTGTTTATAAAAGTGGACATAGACTTATAGGACCTTTAACCAGATCTGCTTCAAAGTCTTATGGTTTTGGTGCAAATCGGTTCACTGATGTTTTTTTTTTTGGTGAAGGCTGAAATTCAAAGGATCAAGTCAGATTGTATTGAAGTCTATGAAAATGTCCCTACTTCTCCCTTGATTTATTAACTTAGTAAACGTTTTCCTCATCAGTTTATGGTCTCAGTCTCTAGTTTTCTTCAATACAACATGATGTCTATTTTTTAAATGGTGATTTAGAAGAAATATGGCTGCTTCTTCAAGGCTTGCTCAACAGGTCAGGGCTGTTTTGGCAGCAAAAGTGGGACCTACTCGACATTAGACAGGTGGTTATGGAAAAAAAACAAAAAACAAAACTTGATTTATGTCTGCTGAAAGACGCAGAAAATGTTGAAACTCCATCATCATCATTACTGGGTTATTATTATATTATTATAGTGTGAATGTGCACCAGTCTGCTCCTCCTGCTCCTTACAGGGTTGTGGGAGGCTGGAGGGAATCCCAACTGACACTGAGTGAGGGTGGGATACATCCTGGACAGGCCTGTCACAGGACCAACATGTAGACACAAACCACCATTCATTCTTTCACACCTACAGGCACTCTACAGTCACCAGTTAACCTGCATGTCTGCGGGAGGAAGCAGGAGCAGTCGGTCTTCAACTTCAAATTTTGTTGAAAGGTAAACATCATGTGTGACACTTTGCTTTCATCCCTGCTGTTTGAGTTCTATCAGACTGGAGCCACGTGTGATGAATCACAGTCCTTTTAAAGCGCTTCATTTGAGCCAGGAGGATTTATGGAGACATGCCTGTGCAGCACCTTTGATAGCGTACAGGGGTGGGACATGTGGAGCCCTCACCAGGCCGAGGCTGTGTCAGCGTCCCACAGATTTACCACCTCAAGAGGCTGAGAGTCTCAGTGTTATGATTCCTTTTACATTCACTCTGCTGTGACTGCTGCATGCTGTGTTATAACCAATGGCTTTATTAAAGCTTAGCAATGCTTTTGATAATGAACCGCATTTGTTTGGGATGTTTAAAGTGTCCATCTGTTGCCTTTTGGTTTATAATACACTTTTAATTTAAATAAATTTGGAGTTCAGTCTCATACAGGGTCCATTTAGTTGATCTTGTTGCCCCTCTTCAGGGCAGGGTCTCAACATCATTTAGAGAAAGCATCATCCACATGAGGTGCAGTGGTTAGCGCTCGCCTCACAGCAAGAAGGTTCTGGGATCAAACCACAGGTCTCGGTCTGTTCTGTGTGGAGTTTGCACGTTCTCCCTGAGCCTGAGTGGGTTCCCTCCAGGGTTCTCCAGCTTCCTCCCACAGTCCAAAGACAGCTTTAGGTTCATTAGTGACTCTATATTGCCTGTAGGTGTGAATGGTTGTTTTTCTCTATGTGTTGACCCTGTAACAGACTGGTAGGATGTATAGGTAATGGATCGATGGATCATCCACATGAAAGGTGGTTCACTGATCACTTCTTCTGGGTCTGAACCTGTCCACTCGGGCCTTTACATGTTCTCCTCACATCTGTGAGCTGGGATCAGCTCCAGCTCCAGCCTGCGGTCAGGCTAATAATTGAATTCTCCATATAAATGCCATTATGTGCTAATGTTATCCGTTTAAGTAGCACACATCCACATCCCAATCATTTAAAACTGTGATAAAAAGTGTGACTGAAGCAGGAAGTCAGGGGTTGTGAGGCAGATCTGACCATTGTAGTCTCGTACACAATCAGACCAGAGAGCTGGACCAGGTCGCTGCAGAGTTCAAATTCATGGGAGTGACTCAGGATAAAACAGTGACTCACTTTGTAAACACTTCCCCACCTCAGTGGCAAACGGTTTGTTTTCCTTCTTAAGTGGCTCAAGTGGTTTGTTAATATTTAACCTCCAGTGGTGTTAAATGGTGTTGAATCAGGCCGATCTTCACAGGATGTGACCCGTCAGTGACAGATGATTTCAGCATTTAACATAACGTTTGTTGTTTCATGAGCAGCAGCGCTTGGTTTAAACGTATTAGTGATGAAAATAGACGAGATAGTGGAGGAAGAAAGACAAAAACACCATTTAATATGAGTGATCCAAGTGTGTGTGTGAATCACAGGATGTATAAAACTGAACGTAGACTCCACTGGTTAAAGAAGTCAGATTGTATTGAAGTCTATGGGAAAATGTCCCTACTTCTCCTTGATTTATTAGCTCAGTAAACGTTTTCCTAATGAGTTTATGGTCTCAGTCTCTAGTTTCAAGTCTTCAATACAACATGATGTTAATTTTTTAAATGATGGTCCATTTAGAGGGAAATAGACCATAAAGCAGGGGATGAATTAGGGGGCGTGGCTACAGTGTGACTGACAGACTGTACCACCCAATCAGGATAGAGAACAGAGCAGGTCAGCTCCACCTTCTCCTCTAAATATGGTTTCTACTGGTTGAAATCGGCCAAGATGGCCGACAGACAAATTAGAAACTTCACAAACTGATGGGCGACGTCATGGTGGGTTGAACCTTATTTTGTTTGTGACAATGCAGAAAAGCGCCACAGATCTAGACCACGTTAGACCAGGTCTAAATCAAAAACCACAATACTCAGGTTTGTCAGATCTGGACTAGGTTATTGAACAGAGAGGCTGAAGATGCTTTAAAACAGAGATGCTGATTTGTGAAACCCTCCACATTTCACTTCTTTCACATAAAATAAAAATATGTCCCAAAATACTGGACTTGAACATTGAGCGATGTTTTTATAAAGATATCCACTGACTGATGGAGTGAAGTCAAAGAATCAGGAACTGTAGCTTGAAACTTAAAAAAAAAACAAAACAAAATGTTAGTGTTGGATAAGTTGGTGCATGATTTTGAAATCCTAGGATAGCTTCTGAGAGGGTTTTTTTTTTAAAGTCAGCATATTCAGCACATCTTGTTCAGACAATGTGAAGCATCTGCTCTCACTTCTTGCACATCAGCTTTATCTCAGTTTCTGATCTGTGAAATAACACCGCCCTTTGCGGGAGGCACAATGTCAACAACAGGAGTCGTGCTAGCATCAGCCCAGTCATGCCAAGGCTCGTCCTCCCTTAATCTGAAAGGGTTGTTTCCCTTTAACAGTCCAGGACATCACAGATCAAGATCGCAAGGTGGTAAAAAAAAAAGGTTTTTAGTCACCTGTTCTCACACAGAGGTATCTCCACTGTTATCTAATGGAGGTAGAGTCTTAATGCAGGAATGTCGTGGTTAGAAATAGAGGGATGTTAATGATCTCCCTCCGCTTTTATTTCCATCAAACATATGAACTCTTCTTCCTGTAGACGCTGCTCCTCTTTCTGTCTGTAGCAGCTGTCACTGGTCACCAGGGGATCAAAACACACCCGGCCCATACTGGGGCTGCATGCTCAGTTTCTTCATTCCCAGTAAACGCCCAGTTCCATGACCCAAATTGGGCCCAAATACAGCAAGATGCTACTTCCACATCTGGACCAATCCTGGCCCACACACACAGAAAATCTTCAATATGCTGGAGCATGACAGCTGGAATCTGCCCAGATGTGGAAGTACACGTGGACAAGTTGGGCCAGAAGTTTAATTTTATTATCTGGGATAAAGCTTTTTAGAAACAGCTCCTAGATTAACTGGACACCTGTTGATAACCACAATTTCAATAGCGGTGACTAATCTGCTTCTGACATGATCTCAGGTGTGTTCATCCTCTCCTGTCACTCTCTCAGTGTGTGACTGTGTCAACCCTGCTATCAGACCTGGGTGTGTGTTGGTGTTAAGTGCAGAAAACATGAATGAGTGCAAACAGCCCTTGATTTACTCAATAAAGAAAGAGTCCATATGATATGAAATACACACATGTCAATGGTTCACTTATCAGCTGTTGCGAAACACAGTGCAATGTTATCTACACCATCTGCTTCTGCTTCAGCAGTGAGGGTGTTTCAGTTAAAGCCGACTGAGTTTAATGTTACTGAGATCAAACATGTTTCCATGTCAATCAAGTATTGATTATATTGTTTAAATATTAACAAGGACAAAAGAAGCTCTTTGTCTGACACAATAAACCTGATCATAAAAGTTCAAAGGAGTCAGTGAATGAATGAATTTCATTTGGAGCATTATTTCCACTTCAGGGTGAAATAAACAGAAGTGGGAGGAAGTCGCACATGTTACTGTGGTGAGAGTCAAGTGAGGTGAGAGTTGATGATCCTGATGATCAACACCAGCTTTTTTTCTTTTTCTTTTTTTTAGGGCACTTTCTTTGCCTTTTTTTTTTACTTTCGCAGTGAGAGAGAGACGGGGAGAGGATGACATTCAGCAAAGGGCCATGATAGGTGATCTACCAGGTGAGACGCAGAGGCGCCGCTACGGCAGAAGCTTTTATCCAAAGCAACTTAAAATTGAAGGACATCAGTGCAGCTTCAGTGCAGTAGAGGTCTTGGTGTCAGCATTAAGTTCTACCTCCATTAAATAAGTTCAGGGGATCAGATTTCAGGAGCTGGTTCATCCTCAGGGAACACAGACCAGAACAGTCTGGACTCAGATGGTCTGGTTTCAGGGATGGTGATGACAGAGAAGGAGCATAGGGCTGAAGGACTGAGGTCAAGGAGCTGGTTCAGACCCAGAGTCTCTGAAGGAGCATCAGAGACTTGGACCAGATTCAGACGACCATGGGGGGCCAGTGTTGGTTACCCATTATCACCCGACTAAAGAACCTTTTCACATTTAAAAGTAAAATGTGAAAGATCTACGTGCTACTTGCTCAACATCTACAGGTGGCAGCATTTCACCTCTTTGCCCCCTCCTCCCCTGCTCAACCCTGCCTGACCTCTAACAGTAATGTTACCACATAGTGAACTGATCGATCGGCTAAATTATATATTACAATCTGTCAATCACACTGTAGCCACGCCCCCTAATCCATCCCCTGCTTTCTGGTCTATTTTCCTCTAAATCGACCACCTTTTAAAAAACGAACCTTATGTTTTATTGAAGACTTGAAACTAGAGACTGAGACCATAAACTTGTTAGGAAAACGTTTACTGAGCTAATAAATCAAGGGAGAAGTAGGGACATTTTCCCATAGACTTCAATACAATCTGACTGATCCATTGATTTTCAGCCTTCACCAAAAAAAAAAACCCATCAGTGAACCGATTTGCACCAAACCCATAACTTTTAAATCTGGTTAAAGGTCTGAGATACTAAACATCAAACGTCTGTTTAAAGAAGCTGTATTTTCTCGGTCAAGTGCATTATATTGCATTTTGACCGACTCTCACAGTTTCATGCAGACAGATCCTGCAGATCAATAACCAAGTGAACAATGGTCTTCTGTGAATTTTTGCAGAGATAAAATTTTCCCGTTAAGATTATTGTCTATTGCTCAAACGTCAAATAAAGTGGGAAAGGAGCTGAGCTGACGCCTGAAGTGGGAGTTTCCTCACACTGATCTGCTGCTGCCAGGATCTGGAGGGGGATTTCCACAAGTGCTGGTTCAGCAGGAGCATGAGGTGAGCAACGCCAACAGCATCTGTGCAATACACACTGTACACAAACACATTCACACGCACACTCACCATCTCTGAGTGTTCATCCACTCTCAGGTGTGAAGTGCAGCCAGGAGGGAAAAGCTGAAACCCTGGTCAGGTTTGCGTGTTGAGCTCAGATGTTGGGAGACTTCACCGTGACCAGGGTCAAGTCCTCATGGAGTCTTTCTCAGTCGACTGGACTTTGCAACAGATCCAGATCATTGGTCTTTTTCTGGTTGGATATGAAGATCAGGTTGACGCCAAAGTCCAACAATGGTTGATTGACACTGTGGCGCTGAGCAGATGTCGGGTTTTGCTCTCATGTAAATGTCAAGGTGGCGCTGGTGTCAGACATTTGGATGTGGGTCCAACACCCAGTCCTCCAACCTGGACCACCATCGGCGCTCTGAGACGACCCAGAGGAGTCTCTCCTCAAACATCAGACAGCAGGCGTGCCGGCTGTTGGTTGTCTGGGTAACAGTGATGAACAGGTGCACTGTAGCGCACCTACCTTTGTTGCCACGGTTACTTTTTTGAGTATAAGTATTTTGCACCTTTATTCCATAGTGCAGCAGAGAGAGCGGGAATGGGGAGGGATTCGAACCAGGGACACCTGCTCAGAGACCCTTGTTGCCGTGGTTGCTGTAATAATGGTCATGTTCAGGTTGAAGATGGTGATTTGGGTTGAAATAAATACTTCCCCAACATTAGGTGATCCTTGTCGTCATGGTTACAGTAATAACAACGTGGTTAACTTGGATAATAGAAACAACATAAACCGATGTCTTCGTGTGGGAATCGAACACTCCTCTCCTGTGTCATGCTGTGTGTCGTTGACCCGTCCATCCACCTCAACCTCCCCCTGACCTGGACTTTGTCGCTCCGTAAACGACATCACTGTTTTTTCCCTTTTCAGCCACTAGGTGTCGCTTAGCAGCAAAACCTAATGACGGCCTATGGGCTCATTTTCTACAGGACAGTTTCCTGAAAACCAGTAAAATATCAACACGCTGTCAATGTTCTATGTTAAATTACACTGACGTTGTCACCACACGTCGCCCTCGACGTTGGTGGCCGACAGCTCGCCTGCAGGGATGAGCCCGTCTGGCACCAGGCGTCAGGGCCACGCTTGGAGAAACACATCACACTTTTCACAACTTGATTCAACTTGTCATTTTAATGATATAAGATACCAGCAGAAAAATATTTGACATACTTGTCCTGCTGCTTCATCTGCCTGATGTCAAGTCATGATACTAAGCAACAGCCCATGGGCCAAGTTTCAGAGGAGAAAAAATATAGCAATCGAAACCTTTTTTAATTTGTTTATTAGTATAATATATATATATATATATATATAT